>CM029120.1:13002500-13460000 GCA_016859345.1 Istiophorus platypterus
TTCAACTGGAGGTATGATGGACCTCCTTTATACTACATGTACATGGTCCCAAAACCAAAGTGTTTTTATATCGTACCTTCATTTTTTTTTTAATTTAGAAGTTTATAGTAACATAATTTTACCAAAATTATAATAATGACGATGATATAATTACCCAATGGCCCTCTGAAGGATATACATCCACCAAGCACTTTATTAGGAGCAACTTCCTAACTCTGGCTGGTTCATCCCTTTGCTCTTCGTGGTCTGGATTCTACAAGATGTTGGAAACCTTACTTTGAGATTCTGGTCTCTGTTGACATGATTGCATCATTTTTTCAGATTTCACATCACCAAGGGGGTTTTCCATCCACAGAGCTGCTGCTCACCGGATGTTTTTGCACCATTTAGAGCAAACTCTAAAAACTGTTGTGTGTTAAAATCCTAGGAACTCTGATTTTATGCATTGCACTGCTGCCACATGATTGGCTAGTTGGATCATTGCGTGAATAAGTCGCACAGTTTTTCCTAATGAATTGCTTGGTGAGTATAATTACTGTGAACTAATTGAACCATCACTGATAAATCTCACAGCCTTTAGACAACTAATGGTTGTTTTATTTTCTTCATTCTGTTTTATTTATTTATCCATCTGTTTTATCAGTTAACTGATGAATTATTTAACCTGCAGAAATAACCACATGATACCCCAACCCACTGTGATGTCCTCAAATTTCCTTTTTTTAATTACCAGTTAAAACCTTAAAACTATTTGTTACTGAGTATTTGTTTGTTATTGAGGTTCGTGACTATTTATCCCAGGTCTGGGTCCTCCTCCTGTGGCGAAGATGGAAGCTATGAGCATACAGCCCAAGTCAGGTCAGGGACCCCTGGGGTCCAGAGCAGTGCCGGCAGGGTAAGAATCTAAAAAGCAAATATGCATACACAGATAATGCAATTTTTTTTAGATGCGAGATGTCTGCAGCCCTAAATAAAACACCGGAGGGCTTTAGATTCATTTAATTCAGTATACGTACACAGGAACATCATGCATTACCCCAGGATTATGGATCTGCGAACGCTTGTCTTGTAACGTGCTGTTTGTTTCCCCAAGAGGAAGGAGCCTACATGGCTGCTGTTTAGTCGCTTCATTAGCTTCCAGGCTAAGCCCTGTGTTGAGCAGGCCCAGCAATAACTCTCCTCCACAGTCGCCCTTTTGTCTTTTTATCTCCCGCAGGGCCGTTAGTGCTGTAATAAATCTTCTGTTGAGAGTCTTAGAGAGCTATAGTGTTTTCTGTTAGATTTCTGTGTCTTTTTTTTGACTATTACTTTGTTAATGAGGGGTACATTTTTAACATTCATCTGTCGCTTTTCAGAAATGATAAAAGCTTCAACAGAGGACCTCTAAATCGAACACAGTCTATCGAAAGGCCAGGTGAGTAAATGGATAAGAGAAGCCGAATCTCGACCCCATCAGAAAGCACAAGCAAAAGTTGTCTTGATATCCGTCTGTTTCTGTTTCACCTGAGGAATTTCAGAAAGTTCAGTTGTCATTATGATATAATTTCCTCTCCCCGTTCCAGCTAAGGAAGTTCCAGGATGCCCCCAGAACTCCATAGGTCAGTCCCTGCCTCCAGCCCCTATGCCGAGGAGGGCCTACCCAGTGAGTCCCTCATCCTCTCATTATCACGCAGATATTGTGGAGTGTAAAGTGCTTATTCATTGATACTCCTGTACTGAATCGTTGGCTGCTGATGTAATAACTCATTGTTTATTCTGTTTGCTAGTGAAGTGTAATTCCCTCCTGTAGGGTCAACCCGTTGTCTCAGTGTTTCCAGTGTCCAATCCGGCAGTAAATTTCCTTCCTGTGCTTGTATTATGTTCTGTGCTCATGCAAATTGCCTCATTCACAGATTTTCTAGAGAAGCTGTTTGAGTAGCTGTGTTTTAGTTTTGTTTTCTTAGGAGGAAGAGGGAAGTAAATTTACAACTTTTTAGCCTATAATTAAGAATACCAGTGACATTTCTTTGAATTTGTCAGCCAGTGGAGAATGTTTAGGATTATAGCAGTTTTTTCTTTGCCTCCATTTTGTGTGCCCTTGTGTCTGTGCTGTTCCAGTTAGGTGTCGTTTATAGAAGGCAAATCGAGACAGAGTTTACCATGATTGGGATTCTGCCAATACCCAGTTCTGAAAATTATCTGCAAAAGCTTCATGAAACCTGTTTGCTCGGTGTTGTCTCTCAGAAGCAGAGGCCAAAGCGAGTGAAGGCCATCTACAACTGTGTGGCTGACAACCCGGACGAGCTGACCTTCTCCGAGGGCGAGGTGATCGTGGTGGACGGAGAGGAGGACCAGGAGTGGTGGGTCAGTATCTCTCCTGCTGTACTTGCTTACGATTTAAGAATAAAGCGCAATGCCCACCTAATTCGACTCATGTCCCACTCTGGTCACTTGTTCACCATGTGGATGCGCTCAGTAACCATGGCAGCCAAAAGCAAAGAAGCCATGACCTCATTCTGGCCGATAGCCCCCCCCCCCATCCCCCAACCTCCGCCTCCTCATCCCCCTCCTCTTTTTCCGCCTGCTGTTGCTTCCTCTGTGGAGCCCCTTGTGTGTGGACATCAACCAGCTGCAACTTGTTTTCCTCTGAGCCACCTCTGCAGATATGACCTTATTTAGTCACTCACTCTCCCTCTCTCTCTATCTCCCTCTCTCTCTTTCTTTCCCTGCATGGATCCAAAGTCCCCCCAAGGTCTTCGCCACACTTCCTCTCTGTCTTGCATTCAGAAGCATTATCACTCTTTTTGTCAGCTGTGGTGTCACTGTGGTGCTTTGGATGGAAATTCAATTGGTCTCTCTGCTGGAAAACAGACCGATTATTTGATTCAAGTTGTGACGTTTTGTGCAAAATATATTCAAAAGAAGAATCAACATAAATGACAGAAGGATTTTTCGCTGTTTGCAGAGACAGTGTTTATAACGTGATTTTTAACTCTGATATGATTTCAGTTCAATCCAGGTCAGACTATACCAACACTTGATTACACTGTTGCTTAATATTCTGTTATGTTTTTTTGTATGTTTGTTTGTTTGGGTTGTGTTTTATTTTCTAGAGTGGTTAGTTATGTTTCACTTTCACCCTTATACAAACATTGTTGGAGCAGAAACATGTCCTAGCTTTTTTTTTCCCAGGTATAGAAGATGTTAAAAATGACTTAAATGGACATAATAAGTACTGTCTTCTTTTAAGGTAATATAAGGGCGTCATTTTAAATGTATTACAGAGATAGTTGTTGTGATTTAGCCTCTTATAGTGGGTACACTCTACACGTTCCTTTTTTAGATGTTGTTTAGTAGGGATGGATGTTGGCACTAATCTCCTGATTACATTCACTTTTGATGCAGAGAGCCCTCATCTCTTTCACTGGAGATTTGATTCTTGAAATTTTGACTTAACTCAGATATAGGTTTTGCAAAAATACAAAAACACTAAGCTGAGTTTATCCAAAAACTTAAAATGCTTTAAATTAAAAAAATTGGAATTAAAACTATTTATTAAATTATTTTTCCCAAAAATAAATATCTTTTATGTGTTATACTTTACTTTTAGAAAATAACATTTTTCAGCATATTGTAATAAGTCAATTTCCACATTTTTCATTTAATATATCACCAACTGTACCATTTATAACCATAGTAATGACACTCTATGCACAATAATAAGTGCAAGTGTACACATATGACAGAGAAAGAGAAAGGGTTGTAGATGCAAAGATTGATCTTGGAATTTCAAGAATCAGTATTGAATCATTCAACGAAAAATCACAATTGAATTTTTTTTTTCCTTGCTAGTCCCAGCATTTACTTGTGTTTTAGTGATGTATGTGTGCTTTAGATGACGAATATAATCAATGTAGATTAGTCAAATGGTTTGGTGTAGTTGTGAACTTAGGCCTCCTAAAAGATCAGAGACTGACTGCCATTTTGCAAATACAGTATTTTGGGTTGTAGCTGCCCTTTATCGTCCTCTGACCTCGCCTCTGTCTTGCTTCCACACAGCTGGGCCACATCGAAGGCGATCCGATGAGGCGAGGAGCCTTCCCGGTCACATTTGTACACTTCATCGCTGACTGAAAGGAGAGTGTCCCCGGAGGCAGCGTCCCTTCTACGCCGTCTGTGTCTGTCGGCCATCAGGACACCCACCGTCGTTCCAGTGTTTGTTGTCTGCATCTGCATTATCATCATCATCATCATCATCATCATCATCATCTTCACCGGCATCATCGGCACGCTCGTTGAAGTGGTCGCTGCTGTGTCATCATCGCCTTGGCTGCAACTTTGCGTGGTTGTCGTCACGGGAGCCGTAGCCAACTTGTGCCAAAGTCGGGGTGTCGTCGAGGACTCATTGTGGACTGTATGTGATTTTAATGCTTGCTGTTAATGTTTCTGACACAGAATCTTAAGACTTAGAAAAACAAAAAAAAAAAACAAAAAAAAAAAAAACCTGATTGTAGTGAATGACCTCTCGCAATAAATGCACTTTCCTTGTCTTATCCTTGTTACAACATAAGGTGACATGTGACATAATGAAGGTTGTATGTACAGTATTCATTTCTCCCGTTTTCTGTTCAGCTGCAATGTACAAACAGTCCTTAAAGTGACAGTACTGAAAGACAACAGCAATGTATTTTAACTTACTAACAACTGTAAAAGTGAACATAGTCGACATGCTTACATTCCACCTCTGTGCATGAGTGATGATTTTTGTTGTTG
Organism: Istiophorus platypterus; assembly: GCA_016859345.1. Lineage (NCBI taxonomy): Eukaryota > Metazoa > Chordata > Actinopteri > Istiophoriformes > Istiophoridae > Istiophorus > Istiophorus platypterus. The sequence continues at coordinate 13,007,253 of CM029120.1, forward strand.
TTTTTTTGTTTTTTTGTTTTTTTATAAAGCCTACATGCTTCCAGGTGCAACTATTTTTCCAAATCTGTAGTAACCTTCCTGCATGGAGGTTTGTCTAATGGTGCTAAGTTAACCCCAGAATTTGCTAGAAGCTGCACCCAAGAGAACGCCTCCCTGTCCCTGTTTGAAAGGCACATTGGCATCGAAAGGGGGATCCCTTGTTTTTAAAAATGAAAAAAAAAAAAAAGCCCTCAACTCCTCACACCTGGGAAACTCACTTTCTCGGGCGTGTGTAGAGTAATAGAGCCAAAATGAATTCTGCGTCACACATCTTCCACGAATGCTTTTCCACTTCACACACACACACACCTCTGCCCGTGCTATTTTAGGGTAACATTGGACGGCAAAACTACAGTTCTTCCTCCCGTGCTGTTTTAGGTCAAATGATGACGCTGACTTGAGCTGCAGAAACTGGTAATTACCTTTGTGGAGTCTGACACCACAGGCTGTCTTCACCTGTCATCTGCCTTATTAGAGGAATAGGAAGTGTGTGTATGTTTGAGTGTGTGTATGTTTGAGCGTGTGTATGTTTGAGTGTGTGTATGTTTGAGTGTGTGTATGTTTGAGCGTGTGTATGTTTGAGCGTGTGTGTCTTGTCTGCTGGGAATAAGCTGAGAATGAAAGAATATTGAAGTAAGAGGAAATTTAAAAAATGTAGGGATGTGATGAAAAGCAGGAGTCAGCTGTGACTTTTGTCGCTCACTCTATCCCTCCGGAGACGTCAGACTAAGGCTGATTTTTTTTGTATTCTTTTTTCTCCCACAAAATGAGCTACATTAACTCTATCTTTGACACTCTCTACAACCAGACGTAGAGATAAGAGAAACATCCTTCCTACAGGTTAAGCCTCTCATGTTTGTACATTTCTGGGGTTACATTATGTAGAAAGATGAGTTTATCTATAGTGTTATGGATTAAATATAAAACATACAATGTAATTAACTCCATTTGGTTGCAGAGCAACTTTCTTTCTGTTCATAATGTTGATATTGAGGCATTTAACTTGAACCAGAGCCTTCCATGGATTTGTGAATGACAAGAAGAGAAGCATACGAACCATAGCTGATACATTCTCTTCATCACTTTTAATATTAATTCACTGGAAACAGGAAGATTTAATAATCTATTCATGTAAATAGATTTGGTTTTGTTTTGTTGATATTTAAATGTAAAAGAAATAAGAGTTCACCTGGGCAGTAAATGTCTTTTAATGCACTGTGGTGGTGAGCAGTTACAGATACAACCTCAGCCAGACCTGCGAGTGTACTGAAGACACAAATACACTCACACACTGCTGGGAAGATAGACTCAATTCATTATCATTAACTGTCTGTGGGTCACTGCATTGACTCTTAACTCTATTGTGCAAGTAAAGGGGAAAATGAAACTGGAATAATAAAATAATGTAATAATACAAGTCTTTGGTCTATTTCTTAAGAGCATCGAAGGAGTGTATAATCTATTTGTGCAAATAATGATTCCTATTTTTATTACAATCATTGCTGGCAGTACATCGGGGGTGATATTTCCATCTTTAGACCTTTATGCACTAAACTACTGTTTGAGCTAATGATCTGCATTTTAAAAAATACACCATTTCACTGTGATTCTTGTCAAACTTAAAGTCAGATGATGTGAGAGCTCCCTCTGATGGGCAGTGTTTTAGAATGCACTGAAGTGAGAAAAGAGTGTGACGGTTTTAAGAGAAAATATCTTTTAAATTATTTCTTTAGACTTATCACTGAGGCAAACACTGCAGCCATTCATGATTAATACACATTTTTTTAAAAAACTAAAAGACACTTTCGTAAAGAGGAAAGAAATTATACTTTATTCAGTAAAATACTTAACTCAAAAACAAAACACTTCCTCTGCTTTATTGTACCAGATCAAATTCTTTCATTATCTTATTGTAACGTATTTTCAAACCAGTCTCAACCAGACCAAGGTAAAGAGGAGGGGAGGAAGAGGCCATGGGTTATTACTATGTACAAGGCCAAGTTAGTACCACAAATGTAAACACAATTCTTTTCCTGCCAAAATCTCTCTAATGCTACTGAAAGTGGATTAAGATTTTTCTGATGTCAATAAATTTGATGAACTGAAGAATATTTAATCACTTTGTAAAAACAAGGACTAAATAAATCATAAAATATATCAAGATTTTGGTACCAAAATATTTTCAATGTAAAAATTTTTTTATCCAAATAAAGTCCAAACAGTCATAAAAATGGGTAAATCCCACATAACAGGAAAAAAAGTAAGATTCTTCACATACATGTGACAAAACAGGTTTGGGGTCAAGTTTAAGCCTCCTTGTAATGTACCTTCAAACAGTGACTGCTATTGTACCAATACTGTTCCTAAAAAAACAAAAGGAGACACAAAAGTATTTTCAAACGTCAAAAGGAAGTTGACTGATTTCCACCGAACCATGTGCATGTCATCAAATCTGTGTACCATGGAGTTTCTCCACTGATTTATGTCTCCCATGAATTACCATATACAGACACAGCTGGGTGGAGTTGGGTTACTACACAATGTGCCACTTTGTACCATAATTTATATTAAATAGAATTTATTTACACTGTGCACTTTTTTATAAAGTTGTTTTTGTTTGTTTGTTTTTGTGACTATTTCAACTATTTCCCTCCTTTCCAAACTTTACTTTTTGCCCTTTCGTTCGTTTTGAATGGTTAAGGACACAAGTGAGGTAAAGGAAACGAATTATGAGGGAAATGATTCAGACAAATTCGCAGTAGTTCTGTCTCAAATGAAGAATAGTGGGAAAGTGACTGTACCTAACACAGATTAGTCAGGATGAGAAGTTGCAATCAATACAAAGGCTTGAATCATGTATCCCTGCAAGCTAACACAGAACAGCAGAGAAGATTTGCCCTAAAAGGGCAAAGGTCAGTTGGGGAAGAAAGGGGAATGGTTAGATTTTCTTGGCAATCACAGTGCAGCTATGGTGGTTTTCTTATTAATCATTGCTCCGTTTGCAGTTGTTTTACTTCTCCTCTGGATCTATATCTCAGGTCCCATCCATCTCCGTGGCCTCAGGACTTGTCTGATGTCAGAGCGCAGTCAAAAGAAGTTGACAGCACTTTGCAGATGGACTGAGCCTGCTCCTGTTCAGACAGAGAACAGATAACACATATGGAGAGGAAAAGATAGATATGAAGATTTTATTTTCAATGCTCCAAGTCTGTCTTTTAAGTATTTAACACCCTTAAAAAATCCAGCCAACTGTTTAATTCAGTACAGTGTCCCACTCACTGAGCTGCTGCACTGGTACACCCAAATACTGCACTCTTCTTGTTTTTGATCAGTGGTTTTGAGAGCCAGGAGGTTCTTCCCTGCGCCGAGGCCGTCATCGTAACACAGCATGCGCACGATCAGATACAGAGGGTGGCGATGCAGCACATCCTGTCCAGGGGAAGCAATTCATTACCGACTCATCAAATCAAGCATACATTTCATGTTTTGTGCTACATGGTCAAGAAAAGCAATCATCCTACATTAATGTGGTTTCGGTTGTAAATCTGTATTGATAGTAATCTTTGCTTATCACCGACCCAGCAATACTGCAGAGTCTAATCAATGAACATTCAATCTTAAGTATGGTACATCACTTCCCTATTGCTCTGCTACTCACACACTGGTCCAGTGAGGCCACTTTGACGCCATACTTGGATACTCCCAAAATCATGTCCTCATCTCCAGGCACAAAGGGCAGCTTTCCGTCTTGCTGCGAAAAGGGACAGAATATTTATAGCTTCTTCCCCGTCTCTGAAAGCAACTGCTGCTACTCGAGGGGTCGTCTCTGTCTCTCTCCAGCTTCTTACCTGAGCAGCATCAATATAGTTGATGAGGTCCAGAGGCTCCTGAAGGGTCTTGCTCATGTTAAACTGTAGCTTCTCAATGGCTCCCACATACTTCACCCGGAACTCGGCACATGTATCAGATGTACTGTTACCTGAGGGGCCGTATATCAAAATAAAAACAGTTGGCTGAAGAAGAAAAAGGAATTATGGAAGGAGAAGAGGAGATGCAGTTTAAACCTGTTGACGTCCTTGAGTTTGATGACTAACCTGAGCTCTTGGTAGAGTCCGTATCGAGGCTGGCTACGGTGCTTGATCTGGAGAGCCCTCCCAAACTGGAATCCACAGACTGCAGAGAGACCAAAACACGACAGGGCGTTAACCGAATCCAACGAGACGACAGTGATTCTGTGTGTATGTGTGTGTTACTGTACCTTGCTTTTGGTGCTGATCTCACTGCTTTGTGAGCTGCTGCTGCTGTGGCGCTTTTTGACTTTCCGGAACATCCTTCACCATGACGACAGCATTCAGCGTTCCAGCCGACACCGATCTGGATTGTCACAGACCACAGTGATCAACACAAGACAGGACTACCTTCTCAAGTCTCCACACAGATGATGAATAATTGAATGTAGAACATAGCCTTGTCTAAATTTTTTACAATGGTTAAATGAGAGTATAGAACTTTAGTTAGGTAGTACTTTTTATGCTCTTAATAGTAAGATCTTCGCAGGCTCCAAGTGCTTCTGCAACATGACAGGAATGTTATATGTGAATCCAGTAGCCTTTGGAATTTGTACCGAGATTTGTTGTCAATATTTCAAAAACAGTGCTAAATGCATAAATGCTTTTAAGGCACTGAGTATTAGACTTGTCAAAAAATAATTCAATAAATAAATAGAATTAAAAATAAATAAATAAATAAATAAATCAGAAACCCAGTCAGGTTTCACTTTCAGTTTCAATTTGCCATGATTTTATTTAGTAAGAGTGGCTGAATTTTTTTTTAAAAGGTGACTTAATAATCTTGCCTTTTCACCTGCTGTGACCACTTCCCTAAATCTATATCCGACAGCTGGAGGCTGTTAGAAAACATATGAGTGGATAGAATAAGTAAGAATTACCTCAACAATATAAAAAATAAATGGTGGCTTATAATATATATATGTGGCTTATAATATTGAGTAAATATTGAAGTTTTGTAAGAGGAAATGGTTCAAACACTGCTCGTTTATTAGGTTGTAGTTTACAGAGAGAGTTAGGAGGATTAACTACTGATGAAGTTAATAAAGAGGCCCCCAATTAAACCGGGACCCGGTTTATGCGTTGCACCTGCCGCTGTTTAACTTCTGCCGCCTCCATCGTATCGCGGTGCCGGTACCGCAGGGTTCAGTGACGGAGGCTGCGTCTGCGCCGAGGATCCACGTCCTGTACCCGAGGTGGGCTACTGGGGGGGGGGGTCGGTGACCGCAAAAAGTAACACCGAAGCCCCCACGGTATTAAAACGACAGACCTAAGACCAGGATCTAGGGGTCCCGTCTCAGCAGGGACTTAACACCCCGCTGTGTTTATACTGTAACTTACAGCCCTGGAGGAAAAAGGGCGACCGGTCCTACTCCACCTTAAATGTCCCCCACCGCGTTCGTTTTCACACCCGAGTTGAAAACGGAGGACTCCGACCGAGGGAGGGCATCGGCGGACGCGGACGTGTTGAACACGAGCTGGGGGAGTCCGGGACGTACCTGTTCGGACCGCGGTGGACGGGTCTCGGTCGGGGTTCAAGTTTTTCTCTCCCCTCGGACGCGCTTTGTGTTTACCCACGGCTCGACTCCGCAGCTCCGCTTTGAGTTTCGCAGCCTCCACCCAACGCTGCTTAAAGGCGACGCGGCGGAACGTTCGGCCGCAGAAACCGCAGCTCCGGCGCTGCACGTTGAGCCGATCGGCGTGTGGGCGATGTATGATGTTGAATCTGTGACGGTATGAAGTAGTTTTTAATACGTTTGTAACCGTCGTGTCCCTTTTTTTTTTTTTTCAAAACGCGGTTGTTTCGGTCTTGTGGATTCGTTACAGCGAGGGCGGGCCCGGGCTCGGAACTGTCGTCGACGCCCCTGATGCTCGTCGGCGGTGTTTTGGCTCACCACCGGAAGTGTGCCGTCGTGGATCTCATTCATTCAGCGCGCAGTGCAGTTATGACTGACACTATTTATTTATTTATTTATTTGTTATAACGTTTTGAAATTTAACATCCAAACCCAACACGCATGGCTACGAAACGCAGAGTAGAGGTGGTTGTTCCCGCTGAGGAGAGTGACCAGCTTCTAATTCGTCCTTTGTGAGTTTTGTTTTTGTTTTTTTTCTGAATAGATTATGAATATTTTGAGCGGCTGTTTATTAATGGAACCACAATGATAACAACAAATAATAAATGTACAAAGAAATTTATTTTCCCCTGTACAGAGGTGCTGGTCAAGAGGTCGGGAGGTCATGCATCATCCTGGAGTTCAAAGGAAGGAAAATTATGGTAAACTTTTCGTCTTGGCTCCATTTGACTGGTTCCCAGTTTAAGATGTTAGTAGATTAATCACTGAGCCGACAAGTGGAAAATATAAGGAGAATCGAATATTCGTTTTGTGTTTTAGTATCTTTCATCGACAAAATGCCAAACATTCTCTGATTTCTCGGATTTGCTTCTTTTTTGGCCTATATCATTGTTAACTGAATATTTTATAAGCTTTTCTTTCATATAATAAAAAAATTAAAAATAATGTTAATGAAATAATGTTATGTACTTGACTCTAGATTAAAAGTTTTATAATTTAAGCAATATATTAGCAGCCAATATGTCAATCAAGTAATGGAGCGGCAGTAGGTATAAGATGATCGCCTGTGTGTTGTAGCAGAACATGCAGTTTTATGTTCATATTATTTGATGTTTTTTTATTGCTGTTTTATTGTTTTTATTGTTTCATGTGTTGATTATATCTGCACAGGATAGTCTGGACACCTGTATTAATAGTAATAGTAAGTGAATAATCCTGAGTGAAATAAATAAAGTAAAAATGGTGTTTTTAAAGCTGGACTGTGGCATCCACCCTGGATTGGAGGGAATGGATGCTCTTCCTTACATAGACTTGATCGACCCAGCTGAGATAGACCTACTCCTCATCAGCCAGTGAGTCTTGCCTCCTCTCTTTTATGCTCTGCACTGTATGATAAATTAATTCTAGATGATGGTGTTGCTGTTTTCCTGCACCAGTATCACAGATAAAAGTTCTTCTGCTTGTACTGTGTTAATCAAATTAAGCTATTTTGATTATATTCTAGACAGAGATGTCTTTTGATGTCTATGTATGTGTCCTCTTATTAGTTTCCACCTGGACCACTGTGGAGCTCTGCCCTGGTTCCTCCAGAAGACCAGCTTTAAAGGCAGGACATTCATGACCCATGCCACCAAGGCCATCTACCGCTGGTTATTGTCGGACTATGTCAAAGTCAGGTAGGAGCAGAAGTATTCCTCTAATTGGGAAATGCTTCTCTCTGCTGAATTATAATGAAACTTCATTCTCTAATGTTTTGCAGCAACATTTCTGCAGACGACATGCTGTACACTGAGACAGACCTGGAGGAGAGCATGGATAAGATTGAGACCATTAACTTCCATGAGGTCAAAGAGGTTGCTGGAATCAAGTTCTGGTGTTACCATGCTGGTCATGTGCTGGGAGCCGCCATGTTCATGATTGAAATAGCTGGAGTCAAGGTAATAACAATAATTACAGGAAATCCCAGTGCATTCTATATTATTTTTTGTTATATAGAAACTAGCTCAGTTAACATGTCTATTAACTGTCTTCATTCTTCTGCAGGATGTGCTTTCATGACATACACTCTAATTTTTCCCCTTAAAGCTGCTGTACACGGGAGACTTCTCCCGACAAGAAGACAGGCATCTGATGGCAGCCGAGATCCCCAGTGTCAAACCTGACATTTTAATCATAGTAGGCATCATGTTTAAATTTCATAACTCGCCTTTACACACTCTGTAATGGCTCTTCAGCTGATCAAACCCATGGTACATGCTGTTATTTTTATGTCCGCAGGAGTCAACTTATGGCACCCACATCCATGAAAAGAGGGAGGAACGTGAAGCTCGGTTTTGTAACACAGTCCATGACATTGTCAACAGAGAAGGTCGCTGTTTAATCCCTGTTTTTGCCTTGGGACGGGCTCAAGAACTGCTGCTCATCCTGGGTGAGAAGTCATGCCCTGCTCCCTGTTCTGGATTTTGTCTATAAAGAGTTATTCCCCCAAATCAAACAAGCCTGTTAGCTTGAATGCAAATATTTCTTTTAATAAACACAACATCTTCATCTGATGGTCATAACCCTCATTGTATTTCACCTATTTTTAAAGTTTTTTTTTGCTTTGAATCCTTATTCCATTATTTATCTATCAGTCAGAAAGTCTGTGAGGTTGTGTTTTATGTTCCTCTCTAGATGAGTATTGGCAAAACCACCCAGAGCTCCATGACATCCCCATCTACTACGCTTCATCCCTGGCTAAGAAATGCATGGCTGTATATCAGACCTACGTCAATGCAATGAACGACAAGATCCGCAAGGCCATAAATATCAACAACCCTTTTGTCTTCAAGCATATCAGCAACCTCAAGGTAGAGAGCTGCACATATACAGACGCCCAGAGTGTTACTATATATCTTAGTTTGAAAGCTGTTGAACAGCTGTAACTGTTTTGGGTTTTTTTTTGTTTTTTTCCCCAGAGCATGGATCACTTTGATGACATTGGTCCCAGTGTGGTGATGGCATCTCCAGGTATGATGCAGAGTGGACTGTCTAGAGAGCTCTTTGAAAGCTGGTGCACCGATAAGAGGAACGGAGTCATCATTGCTGGGTACTGTGTGGAAGGCACACTGGCCAAGGTCAGAGCACCAACACGTAGTAGAGTGTGTTTCCCAGGAAAGTGTGAAGTGCTGTTTCGAGATTAATAGCAGCATCTGTTATTATTGTTATTACATGCCCTCTGTAGCACATTATGTCTGAGCCAGAAGAGATCACCACCATGTCCGGACAGAAGCTGCAGCTAAAGATGTCGGTGGACTACATCTCCTTCTCTGCCCACACAGACTACCAGCAGACCAGCGAGTTCATCAGGGCACTCAAACCACCACATGTTGTAAGGGAAAAAAGGGGGGGGTCAGTTGTTTTGTGTGAAATTCTCAGCTCTCTGTAACCATCATTTTTTTTCAGCTGTAAATATAAATCCTTTAAGCTTTTTTGACAATATATTTAGGTCTGCATGTTCATTCTCAGATCCTGGTCCATGGGGAGCAGAATGAGATGGCCCGTCTGAAGGCTGCACTGATCAGGGAGTACGAGGACAATGACCAGGTTCACATTGAAGTCCACAACCCTCGCAACACAGAAGCTGTCACCCTCAACTTCAGAGGAGAAAAACTGGCCAAGGTCATTCCTTTCTATTTAGGCTTTCAATGAGCTTTTTATGACTCCAAGCCACTATGTGCGCCTTTTGTCTTAGAATATGCAGCAAAGCCAGGATTATTACATGAATTACATGATGACACTGTTGTCATTATACATGTTAACATAAATCCACTCTTGAAAATGACACACAGACTTTAATGGCTGACTTGACTTCGCTCCCTCTCTCAGGTGATGGGCTCTCTGGCTGATAAGAAGTGCGCTCAGGGTCAGAGGGTGTCGGGCATACTGGTGAAGAAGAACTTCAACTACCACATCCTCAATCCTTCTGACCTATCAAGTAAGTAGCCTTCATGTCTCCACAATTCTCCAACCTGGGGCACAGGACCACCCGAACACTGGTAGTGGTGTAAATGCGTGTCGGTCCACGTAGATTGAAGACAGCTTTCGATCAGGGCTCTGGGGATCAAAACCAAACAGAGGTGGTTCTAGGTTTTCCAGGTTGAGCACCGACTAAAAAAAAAAAAAATTAATTGATGTGTCTGTATTTCAGCATACACAGAACTGTCCATGAGCACAGTGAAACAGACACAGGCCATACCCTTCACTGGACCTTACTCACTGCTTGTTTGCCATCTGAGGAACCTCACTGGTAAGAGCTGCCATGTTAGTACATGATCATTGAGTGAGCAGTCAATTTACAATTCAATAAATATTATATGTAAACTTTTGGAAATGTTTGTTACTGTTCCATTGATGCAAAGTACAACTGTTTTCAGTGTCACTAAATTTGAGTTCATCCCATGTTGACTGCCTTTGTTTCCTGGGTCAGGTGATGTAGAGGAGCTGGATGGAACCGAGAAGAACACTTTGAAGCTCTTTAAGAATATCATTCTGACCCACGATGCCGGTATTGTATTGCTGGAGGTGAGCGGTCAGAACACTTCAAGTACAGGTTGTCCTGCTTAGTCTGGTGCAGGCTAGCTCTGCTCAGACCGACTCAGCCTCCTTTTCATCCTGTCTTTTGACTGATGTAGAGCGTTTATGTCAGTCTGTTGCTTATGAACTCAGTTGTGTTCACAGGAATTCATGTTGAGTCCAGCATAGGAAGTCTGGTCATTCTCACTTCCTGCTGCTTCCCTGACACCACTTTCTCCTGCTTTTAGTGGATAGCTAACCCTCTGAATGACATGTATGCTGATGCAGTCACCACTGTGGTGCTGGAGGTCCAGTCAAACCCAAAGGCTCAGCGAGGTTAGTTTGTCCATCTACGCACATCTATCCATGCTTGGAGATTTGAATGTTTTTATTAACTGTGGGTATTGTGTAAAATGTTTTATTCTCACTTAAAAAGTTTAATCCTTTGTGACTGATTAATATAGAGTCTGATTTTCTGAAATCCAGTGATTCTTTATGTTTTTCATTACCAGTCATGGAGACCCAGGGTGCCATTATGGACATGGATGTCTTCCAAACCCGACTGGAAGTCATGTTGCAGTGAGTTTTACAGTATATCTATACTAAGTTGTTCATAATATTCAATACATGGGGAACTGTCTGAGCAAAATATAAACATTTAGGAGAAATTAAATTCCTCAGATATACAGTTCTCTTGTTAACATTGACTTCTAGTCTTTATTTGTCGCCTCTCTCTCTTTAGGGACATGTTTGGAGAGGAATGTGTGGATTTCAGTGATAGTAAAAACATCTCTGTGACAGTAGATGGGAAGATGGTTCACATTTGCTTGGAAACAAGGGTAACAGCTTTCAGCCTGATACTCTAAGACACAGAATAATGTATATTTTCAAGTATTATTGCTGCTATTGTTTTGTTTTGTTACTATTTCTCACCAACTTTCTCTTCCCTCCTCAGTCGGTGTGCTACGAGGATGAATGCACAGAGGACGACTCTCTGAGAGAGATGGTGGAGCTGGCGGTGCAGCGGCTCTATGATGCCCTCAACCCGGTCATCTGAGAACAGACACGGGACTGCAGGCCTGCAGAGAGTTTCTCAGACTCGCCTATCACAGATACAAAAACAAAGAATACCTATACATATTCTGTGTTCAAATTTAACAAGCAGCTTGTTTTGCATGCCAAACCCTGAATAATGTGTGCGCTCCTAAGGCTCAGTGACTTGTCTACCTGATATATCAGTCTGACATCCATGTATCTACACTACCAGGATCTATAGTTTTAGCTCATTCATTTGACAAAAGAACAAATCACGCACAGTGCAGCTCATTGATCTTTCTATGTTTAATCTATAGATCCAAATCATTAGGCACTTTCCTGGTTGGGTTTGGTGTAATAAGAGAAATCAACAGCCAATCTCACTCCCACCTTGTGAATTCAATCTGAAAAGACTAGATTGGCCTGCTACTAACTAATGGAACACTGGAGAATTTATGACCAGCTACCATAGAGTTACCATGTAAGAGAGGGACAAAAAAATAAGCTACTTTATCTCAATAGGATTTTTCAGTGATTTGAGTATTGTTTTTTTGTAAGGGAAGCACTTTTATTTGTAATATATTTAACAAGTTAACTGTATTTGTGTGTAGATGCACTGTAGCTTTTTTATGTAAGTTTGTTTGTAATATGCACTGATAAGGCCTGACTTGTTTACTTTTAACTGTGATGTGAACTGTGAATTTCTAAATGCACTACAGATCAGTGTTCATTGTATGATGTTTAAACAAAAATGTTTTACAAATGTGTGGTGGGTTATTTTAGTATATTTTAACAGCTCTTAAAATTTGTCTTTTAAAATTAATTTGGTTGTAATTTCTGGTTTTAAATGAGAGTTGGCCTCAATGACCGGATCATGGTACATATAAACAAAAAAAGCAACATTTATTTCACTGGGCTCTGACAAGAACTGATTTAAAATCATTTATTTGTTCAATATCTTGACAATATAAACAATTTTTACGGATAATATCATCCAAGGCACAGTCTTAACTTAGCTTAAACTTACATTTCCTGAATGCCCCTGTTTAACGCGGCTCGCAAGACATTACTGATCTTATATCCTTTAGATTGGTAAAACTATTTCATAAATAACAATAAACCATAATTAAAACTAAAGTCACCACTGAAAATAAAGAAATATTGAGACAATTGACTTTATAAAAGCCAAAAGGAGTTGAACCGTGGGACAACCAGATTGTAAATCAACCAGTGACTCTCCCTCTTAAAGCACCTGCGGACATGTTGACAACATGCTTGTCACAGTGGGGAATTACTGCTGGGTGTCAATCCTGACCCTGTGACTTACAAAATGAGTGATAAAGACTGGACCTCAGAAGAGAGTGAGACAGGTCACACAGCAATTTCTCCCCATTAAACCATTTGTTTTACAGAACAACTAATAAATACTGTATTCACACGGAGTGAGAAGTGATATACTTAACTTGTACACATTTATGTTTGCAATTATACAGTGTACAATAATCTAATTACTTGTTTTCTTCAACCGATAGTCCAAACCCCAGCAATGTTCTGTTTAATATAACAAGACAAGGACAGGCAGCAAATTCTGCAATGTTTGGCATTTTTCTTTGAAAATGACTTATCGACCCTCAATCTAGATGCCAATTCATTTCTGTTACAGCTCTATGCACATCCCCGGCACATCTTTGATTAGCAGCTTACAGGGGGACAGTGTGATGTGTCTGGAAATTGCACTGTGTCAGCTAATGGTGTTTCGGGTCTCCTTCCACACAACAGTGATAATGAGGAGGTCGAGTTTTCACAGTGTGAGAGGCGGTGGATAATTCAAAGGTCCCATAGTAAACATATGGTCATGACAAGTCTCCTCATCTAGGACAACGCTCCTTCACCCCGCATCCTCCTGCTTCAGCCCCGTTTCAAGCTGATTATTATACCCACCGCCATCACCAACATCACCCCGACGCACACCTCCATCATCCTGCCCAGCTTCTTCTCTCCCATCGCCTCCCGCTTCTCCTTCAGCATCTCCTCTTTGCGGACTCGGATTTCTCTCTGTCTCTGCAGCTGCTCGTTGTAGTGGCTCTTGAAAAACCGGTCGAAGTCGAAGACGCCCCCTCGGATGTCCGCGCCCACGACGGACCGCCGGCCGTCGGCCTGCTGTTTCGCGGGGCCCCCGGCGCCGTCCCTGGCGGAGGGCCTGGCCCTGGCGTTGAGGTCCGACTGGCTGAGCAGCCCCCGGTCGTATTTCTTCCTCAGCGCCTTGTTCCCCAGCACCGTGTAGGCCTCGCTGATCTCGGAGAAGCGGACGGTGGCCTCCTCGCTGCCGGCGTTCCTGTCCGGGTGGTAGACGAAGGACTGCTTGTAGTAGGCCGTTTTTATCTGCGCTTGGGTGGCGGTGGGTAAAACCTCCAGGATATCGTAATAGCCCGTTTTGGTTTTGTACAGGGGCTCAGACCGGGCCCCGTTACCGCCGTAGTGCCTGGTGAACACGACCTGCCCGGGTCCCCAACACACACGCCGGCTGCGGGGACTGGAGCCGCAGAGAGTCCTCCGGAACTTGGCGTTGCTCCGGCATCGAGGGAGATTTGTCTCTATAATCCGAACCTGGGCTTCAGTAAGAAGTGACTGAGCTTTAAGTCCGCGACAACAGTAATATTCAGCAACATCCCCCCTTTCCCTAACGTCAATAACAGCACCGAGCACCGGCGTTGTCCTTACGTATCTGTACCGTGAAGCTCCAGCGGTCACTCTGTCCGCGGCAGTATCGGCTCCGTGCGGTTCGCCGTTTGCACCGTGGGTCGACAGGATCCCGGACGACGGAGACGAGGCCTCTGCCGCAGTTTCGAATCGCTTATTGGGACTTTCCAGGAGGTGACGGTTGTATATTCTGTGCGTAAAGTTGAACGCTCCTTTCCCAAAACGCTGCCTGACCTCTGCCATGTTTATTCTTTTTCTGCGACTCAATTTGCGGCCGGTTTGGCTCCGCGAAGCGCGGTGCTGCCCCCTACCGTTCTCAAACAGAGCGACTCGTTTCAGTTCGTATTTCTTGAGATGATTATTCAGTATAACGCCTTGAAAAATAATAATTAAAGATGATAACTCAAAGAATCCCTCCTAACCGGCTGATAGGAACAGACTACTTTGAAAAGCATTAAATTCCTAAATCAGACAGCTCTTTAAACAGTTGTTTCCTTTCAGCTCTCTAGGGAAATTAAAACATAGTGCTCGGTTTCTGGACTCCGGCCTGAACATAAAGCACCTGAATGAATTTTCTACAAACTTTAAACAGTTTGCTTAGTCACAGTGACCTAGTTGTGACCCGGTCGTGATTATTCATACCTCTCCTTTAGAGCTAAAATGAAACCCTCAAGTTTCACTGTGGTTTGCAAAGAAGAATAAAGCCTCCTACTCTTTTCTTCCTCCCACTCCCTTTTCCAGTCATTGCTTATACATTCTTTTATCTACGAGACCCTTTCACTATTTAATAAATATGAATGACTTTCTACCTCTGACTGTCTCGAGTATTTGCTTTGTCATTTCTGACATTAACTTTTTTTTCCTTTCCTCGAAGACATTGGCTTCCGAAATAGAATGATGATGAATTTGTTTTTTGTTTACACACACACACACACACACACACACACACACACACACACACATACATATACATATATATAAATACAAATTGATATATATATATATATATATATATATATATATATATATATATATATATAATATTCTGCATTTTGTCAACTCCTTAATTGGCTTCAGTTTGGAAACAATAACACACTGCTGTTGTTATATATATGCTGCTGTTGTATATATATACATATATATCAATGTGTGTGTGTGTGTGTGTTAATAATAATAACGTAAAAAAAAAGTCCCGACGCTGAGACTTTTATTGTGAAGTGTGCCGAAAGCCGCCACTCCAACCGGAAGTTCCTCTTAAATCGATCATCGTTTCCTAATCACAGCTTCACGATGTCTAAATTCAAATCAGTCATTTGGCCTAAAGTGATTTTATTCGGCGACTCCATCACACAGGTTGGCTCACGCATCAAAACGCTTTGACAGAGTGAAAACACTCCGCATTTCGTCCGCTCCTGAGTTTGTTTAGCATGCCTTGCTAGCCTGTTAGCTTCAGTTTGGAAACAGTAACACACCGCTGTTGTTATTATTTTTTCCCAGTTTTCCTTTCAAGCCAATGGTTGGGGTGCGGAGATTGCCGACAAACTGGCGAGGTAAATAGTTCTCTTGCACGGGTTTCTGATTTATTTAAAATTTCGTTTGGTGTCTCAGTAGCTCTTCTCTGTGTTTTGCAATGTAAGTCAGTGTAAGTAAGCTACCAAACTACCGTCGTCCGATATCTCGATTGTGACATTGAGTATTCTCCCCTCAGAAAGTGTGATGTTGTAAACAGAGGACTTTCTGGCTACAACTCCAGATGGGCCAGGATTGTTCTCCCTCGCCTCATCGGCAGCCAGAGCTCAGACAACCTAGCAGCCGTCACCGTTTTCTTCGGAGCCAACGACTGCGCGTTGGAAGGTACAGCACAGGGACGTCTCGGCCTCTGCCGCTTAACCTTTGACCTTTCACGTTGTAATCTGTCGCTTGCAAGTGAACTTCGTGGAGGTGCATTGTAATATGGTGGAGTACCTCTTTAAATGCCCTTTTAAAGCTTTGGAAAATTAGAAACTGGGCTTCTTCTGGTTATTCCAAACGAAAGTTACTCTGGTTGTGTCACTGATAATTTGGCGTTTCTTTCTAAAGTTTCTATATGTTTTATTGCCTCCTGTCATTAAGATGTAAACCCACAGCAGCACGTCCCTCTGCAGGAGTATTCAGAGAACCTGAAGGAGATCACCCGGCTTCTGGCTTCAGCCGGAGTGTCAGCAGACAAAGTTATTTTCGTTACCCCACCACCTCTTCATGAGCAGGCCTGGGAGAAGGAGTGCCTTTTGAAAGGTAGCACTTTGACCCAAATTCATTTTTGGACTCCAGGCCTGCAGGGATCATGGGTTTCTCTTTGCGTCTCTTCCAGGATGTCCTCTTAACCGCCACAACTCCGTAGTGGGCCAGTACGCCCAGGCATGTGTCCAGGCTGCTGCTCAGTGTGGGACAGACGTCCTGGACCTCTGGACGCTCATGCAGAAAGATGGGCAGGTGAGCATAGTGCATAAGCACTGGTTGCCGTTGTTCCACCATGTCATCAGTCGTCCCACAAAAAGCCTGTTATATCCAAATAAAAATTTAAATTCAAGCATCTAAAGCATTAGATACCTTTTAAAAATATCATGTTGAGATTTAAGCTTTCATATGACAATATTTTCTGTTTTTTAATGATATTTATGGTTCA
This sequence comes from Istiophorus platypterus, assembly GCA_016859345.1. Lineage (NCBI taxonomy): Eukaryota > Metazoa > Chordata > Actinopteri > Istiophoriformes > Istiophoridae > Istiophorus > Istiophorus platypterus. The sequence goes on from CM029120.1 coordinate 13,023,890, forward strand.
TTTTTGTTGCATTAGCGAAGTGATTTCAATATTTGTTGATTGTAAGCATTGCAATGAATATGGTGTCCTTTTAATGTTCAGAGTGTTTCAACAGCTGTGATGGTAACTTAAGAATTATAAACGTTAATTGTCTTTTGTCCTACGATCCACAGGACTACACAGTGTATCTGTCTGATGGGCTGCATCTCTCAGAGAAAGGAAACCAGTTTTTGGCCCAACACTTGTGGGGGCTGCTGGAGAGCAGAGTGGCCAACCTGCCCTTCATCCTGCCCTACTGGGGAGACGTGGACTCCAAGAGCCCAGAGAGCAGCCTCCTCTGTAACCAGTAAAAAGTGGGCGTTGGCGTTTTTCGAGCAAAAATATTCTGGACTGGACGTTTTGTCGAGAGCCTAAGACTGGACTAAATTACTGCTATGAAACGATGAAGCAGCTGTCATTTGTATATGCCAGTTACATCCAATACAAGACCATGTATTAATGTTGAAAATGCACAATAAAGATTTTTATTTTGAGATGTGTATAGGTAATGCAAGCAAAAATACTTTTTTAAAAAATGAACTTAAGGTGAATGTTCATAAGTAAAGAATCTTTAAGAATATACACATCAGACCATAGAACACAGAACATCTGCTTGCTATGTAGCAGATGACATCCAGTAGAGCCTGTAGTAGCTACAGTCTACTTTTTTTCTTGACCTGCAGTTAAATACCTATTTTACAATTTTAATGTGACACAGCAGGCAACAGTGGTGAGACAGTATTAAATAAGAGAAAGAGGTGCTATAACTCACAAGGGTTAGGCACAGAATCTGCAAAGGCACCACACTGTTTCACACAGGGATCAACCACAAAGAAAAAAAAACACATGAAAAATAACCAACAGTAATGTTCTCTAGTCTCAATAGCTGGACAAATACAGTAAGTTTAATGCTGAAGAGTCAGACCACTCGGTCCCTGCACAGTAATAAAAAGAAGTAAAAATGGGTCAGAAATATTTAACAAGCCTGCAATTAAAAAAAAAAAAAATCATTTGACAGCACAGTAAGTACATGTATAAAACTTAATTCAACCCTCTGATGTGGAAAATACTTCAAGTGCAGTTATCACACGGATTTACGTCTTCTTAAGTAAAGTTCAGTTTCCACCTGCTAATATATCACATTGTAATGTTTCCTCAGTAGTACAAACCTTTCAGGTCGCACTGCTTTAAAGACCGTTCTTTGTGCACAAGCATGTTTGGGCAGGGGCCAAGGTTGACACTGTCAGTATTTCCCATTATGGTCCACAATCAAAGCTCACTTTATTTAAACGGGGCACACTGGCACAGCAGATAGAGCCTCAGGATCAATAAAATCAGTTTTCATCTCTCTTGTTCCTTGAAAAGAAATTGCATACATCAATAACTCATATGGCCACTGGGTTATGACAAAAGGATAATTGAACTATGCAATGTAATTGAGGCCCATGGTGGATTTATTTCCACAGACCTCCCCAGATTCCTCAGGATTCTTCTGGTCATGGATATTATCCAGCTTACTGAAAGAGGCACAGTGTTTGTTCATACAGGCTCACAAAAAACATCCAAGTTACAGCTGACTGAGAAGTATCCACATCTTGTGTTACCTGCAATGTCCTTCGCTTAGTTACACACAAAATCTGACTAACAAAACATATATGCTATTACCTCTAAACAGTTTCTGATGTGACCTGTGAGAAGAAAAAAGGCTATGACACTGCATGTATTTTCTTGCTCCCTAAAACACACAAGGTTGCATGTACATGTTGGTGCTCTCAAACAAAAAGAGATGCTTGTTTACTCTCAGCACTCGATCTCTTTAGTGTCAATGCATTCTTGCCTCTGGAGGCGCCGCCGTTCCCTGGCTGGCAGGTTCTGTTCTGTCAGATCCTCGTAGGAGGATTTCGTAGCCAACGAGCAGGCTCCTGCGGTTGTGAAGTCTTCCGACAGGCCCTCCTCTCCCAGGTGAGAGTCGCTGCTGGTGTCCTCCTGGATGGTGGCCATCCGCAGCCCCCCTGCGCTGTCCGGGGTGGGGCCGTAGTTCGGGCCGGGGCCCGGGGTACTGCTGCTGCTGCTGCTGGGGCTGCTGCTGCTGGAGCTGCTGGCCGCGAGAGGGGCCCCGACCTGGCTCAGCTGTGACTGCGTGGGAAGGGAGGAGGGCGCGGTCCGGCCAGCGCAGGAGGAGGGAGGCTGAGGAGGCTTGACGATGCGCACGGACGCTGACTCGAGGTTGCTCAGCATTTCTTGACTCTGAAGAGCAAAAACATCAAGTGAGACAGAAGCCCATCAAAGCCATCTGTCCCTAAGTGAGGTGAGATTCATTCCCTCTTTAATAAATTCTGTTAAAATTACACCATCATATATTTTTAATGATCCTTCTAATTCAACATCATGACATACAGTAGTTTTATTCTAATAACTCTCATATTATTTCCAATCTACCTAAGAGAAATTCAATAACTATCTGCCATTTCCATCCCCAATACCTCTATTAAAAGAGAGAATGAGTAAAACAAACCTTTCTTACAGTGGACATTTATTGTTGTCAAACAGATGTGTAAATATTACTAATAATGCTCACAGTTGATTTTGGGGTACCAGGGTCCCAACACTGTGCAAACTTTCTCGCAGGGCTCACTGGGCCACTTAATGGAATGAAGCAATCATTATTAGTTGCACCTGTGCTTTTTTTCCTATTACAAGTCAAAATGTCGGCTGTGAGAAAAGTCTATAGAGGAATGTGCCCTCAGTCTCCACATGTTACCGATCAAACCTAAAAAAGGACTTAACACAGTGCAGACGGCCGTTATAAAGGAAAAAGGGATGGTTTAAAAAAAAATTAAAGAAACAGTCACCTAAAAGGACATCATCCTCATCTGGCTATGGTTTTGAACAGCAGCAGATGCAAACTTAAAACGTTGACACACACTGCATCTGATTTCACAGAAGACAACAATGTGCAACCTGTTCGGTCCTCTCTCTGTTTGAATACTCCTAAAATGCAATCTTGCTTTCTTGAGGTAATTTCTGATCAGATGATGACTCTGCACTGATTACATCTGTGCAGAGTAACGCACTCACAGCTATTTAGTCACATTTAACTGTTTTAAAGACACGGGTGAGTTTGAGGGCTGGAAATGTGCAGCTAGATCAGTGATTACATCAAGGAGTAAGTGACTGCAGCAGGAGTATCCCAAACGTGGGCCATTGACCATGCATCATCATGGACGTAATGACAACGCAACACCAAGGCACACGCACTCACCTATGGCGGGAGCTCTACTACAAACTTCCACCATCTGCTGCAGTTCCAATGAGAATGGAAAGAGGCCAAGGCAAAGAGCGATGGACAGGTCATTTGCGGCTTTAACCCAGCAGAGACAAGTGAGGTCGTTACAGACGGATAACCTGACCACTGGTTTGTTCTGCTTCTGGTTCAGTTCTGATCCCTGTATGTTTAAGTGTTTCTTAAAGATCCTGAAAACTTGGTTTTGAATCCCCCTCCACTGAAAAAATGTTTTTTGCTTATTGATAAGCAATACATCACATGGAGGTTTGACCTTCAGTGGTCAGAGATGTATCACAGTTTGACACTAGAACTCTGTTTTAACATTTATCTGCTTTGAAGTAGGAAAGTTTTTATGTGTTTATCTTATGTAGCCATTTAACATATGTACATTCTTTTACCATATGTACATTCGAGCAGGATCTTCTGATATCACAACTAGTTGAGAAGCAAATCACTGTTCAATATGCAATTTATACGTAAGTTTGATGTGGAAATATGAGGCCTGCAGTGAACATGTATTAAGACTCGATGTCTCATAATATGTCTGAATAGGATCTTTACGTTTTTTTTATACTTATATATTGTTAAAGATGTCAGTGCTTTCAAAAAGCATTGGGATTGTATTAGTTTGGTTAGTGTGGCAGCAAGGCTAGTGCACAGAATAATAAATGAGGATAAGAGAGGTGAGGAACTTACACTTGGAGGGTAGTAGAAGGACTTTGTGTTCTCCTCATACTGCTGGTCAAGTCGTTTGTCCTGCAAAGACAAGCACAAACAGGACATCACTGTCAGGACTTGAAGCAGAGGGATGAAAAAAAATTCATTGATAAAACGTTCCTGCAGCTGGCAAAGAAGAGATCTAACTTCAATCGCAATGATTAAAGTCCAAAAAGGAAAACTTCCCAGTGTACACAAGCAACACTGGGAACTAGTGAAAAGTTTCTTACCACACAGTGAACCAGGATACTGAGAGGAATCCAGAAGATGAGGGAAAACACCACGACTGAGCCCACTATGTTATCAGCCAGGAACTTCCCTGATGGAGGCAAGGTAAAGCACAGAAAGACTAAGTTTGTACACAGCTATGATAGTCATCAAACAAACAAACTACATATAGAGACTCAATTTTCAAAAGCTTTTGAAAGTATTATTTACATTTAATATTTAATAATATTTAACAGTATTTCACATTGCTATGTTTGTTTAAATTTTTTGAGCAGCCTATTATAACCAACTTACCAAATGTGTTAATATCCAGCTTGTCAATAAAATCCCACAACCTCTCAATCACATCTTGCACCTGCTTCATGCACTTTCCCTGTTTTAACAAGAGAAGGTTTACACAGCCGAATAAAGAAAACGAAATATAAACATTTTAACATTAATACACTTTTGCAAGACCTGTCAGCGCTAGACTGTAATGATCTACAAAAAGAAAACAAAATATAATGGAAATATGATCAGTTTGGATCCTGTCTGTAGAGCTGACAGATATAAAAGGTTTGGCGACTCACGCCCTCGTCACAGAAGCCCACGGTGCATGGTTTTCCTTTGCGAAGGTAAAGGAAACTACCGCCGGTCTGGATGAAGGGAGAGCAGATGCCATCTTTTCCCCTGCAGCAGACTTTACAGGAGTTCTCAGTTTCTAGAAACAGGAGAGACGATTAATTTAAATTTTACATCCATGCATATAATATTATTTATCTATAGCCTGCAATGTGTCCAACAGTGACTGTGCACATAATACCCTTCTGTTTGTTTTTCAGAATAGAAATGAAAGAACAATTTAGACAGGATAAATGCATTGGCGAAAGCTGAGCCTATGTGAACAATATTTTTGATTATTTTTAACAAGCCACTACCATCTGCAAAATTTCCAGCTAATCTAGACTTTCCATGTGGCAAAGAAGCAGTTGTTTTTGTTTGACAAAAATATATCTGAATATATTTAAACGTTTTATGAAAAAGTTTTATAAGCCCAGAGGTTTAGGACCATTCAGTCCTTCATATGATGTGTAAATTGAGAAAACTGCAAAAATGTAAATACACTGTTTTGTGTACTGTCATGTCGCAGTGGGGGTATCTTAATGTATGTTTTCTTTTTTTACATGGGATGATAAATTTGACAACATATTCCTCAAAACCCTCAATTAAAAGGATTAAAACTTTGAACTACACTGACAAAGACCTTTATCATGCTAGATTTATTTCCACAGATATCATTTTCATTGTTTTCCTCAGATTGCATCTCTTTGACTGTTAGGGATATATTACTCTATGACTCAGTACCATGATCACTGGGAAGTATTTGATGGCCAAAATTCACATCATCATTCAGATTATCCAGTTAAAGCTTTTTTCAAGTTTGGGGCTCTTGCATGGTTTTCCTTGGTCTTGAGAGAATGAACATCTTTTACCATTGCAGGCACAGGACTGAAGGTTCTGCACTGCCTCACAAAAAGGGTTGCATTCTCCTTTGTGACACCGGCCGTTGTCAACACACACCGTGTTGTCAGCTGCATTGGCAGGAGGTGGACATTCACTGCTGTTGCCTAAGATATGAGGGAGAGGTTGAGATATACATATCCACAGCATTTCTAATTTATCAATATAAAAGAGGTGCCCAACATCACAGCAAACAGCTTTCCTGTAATTGCTGCAGATCATGTTTTAAACCAGCAGGTGGCACTCACCTGTGCAGGAGGATGTGCCTTTACATGCAGCACTAATGGGTTCCTGACACCTTACTCCTGCCTGCTCATACTTGCAGTTTCTGCAGCAGGGGCTGTTTCTATCACTGGAGGGAGTAAAGGAGCATGTGAATCTTACAAGTAACAAAGATTTTCGGAATAAATAAATTACATATAACCAATTACTCTGATGTTTGAGTATGCAGTCAGACCAAATGGCTGTGTTTTGTGCATTTTCTTTTGGACGAGCTTTTGGATTTCATACCTGCACTGTGCACCATGTTTGAACTTGCAGTCAGATGAGCAGCAGGGGTCATTGTTGAGGTGGAGTAGCCCGGGGTCGCATTCCTCCCCCTCTTCCACTCTGGAGTTCCCACATACTTTACTGTTCCTCTCCTTGAAGCACACTGGGGCTTTGTAACGTAATGTCTTTCCTATAGAGATCTTACTGCAGTTGGAGAAACGCTTTAGGTGGGAAGGAGAAGTAGACAGTGGTCAGATGTTAGCAAGGAGTGGATGCTTTCTGATCAACTGTGAAGGGTGATGGCTAAAAAGGACTGTTATAAAGCTAAAACTGATATACTGCAAATCTCTTTTTAAAAGCTCTTTACTCACAAAAATAGCTGCATGGATAAAATATATACAATGTCAGTGAACAATTGGTGTTTCTGTCCACAAAGAGCAGTGAACATGAATTTACAGTCACATTAATAGCTCCATTGCCTTTGTATGAATTTTAATGGATTCATATTGATGTGATTCAAGATATAGCTGTAAACCTCACAGATATCTTCAAGAGAGCCCAGTTTCAAGTGCAGAACAAATCACAACAGACAGTCAATAGCACTCTTCACCTTAATCTTCTGTAAAAGTCAAATGCATTTGAACTGTTAAGGCAAATGGTGGGCTTGGAAGAGTACATTTACCACCTTTAACTTATTGTGAAATATAATTTCACAGTAAGTGTGACTCACATTTATCTGACACTCTGCAGAAGCAACTAATTAAGAAATATAGAAATATTCCACTTTGCATCACCAACTCAATGCGTCCTCTTCACTGACTATATACGTAGCAGTTATGAAACTAGTGACGCATCTGTTGCAGCACACTCTATGTCGAAGTTGAAGCCATTTTTGTACCTTGTTGTTGACATGGTCACCGCTAACAGCAATAGGGTACATGACAAATTTCCCCCCTTGGTCATCACTGGGAGCACAGTAAGGGATGTTGTCAGGGTCATGCTCTGCTCCAAAGTTATGGCCCAGCTCATGAGTGGTCACCAAATCCGCTTCCTGACGGGACACAAACACACGAGATTTATCATGATAAACATACTGCTTACAACTGGATCTATTCATCAATCAAGACAAGCCACATTTTCAGTAAGGACTAACATTAACTTTTACTCAACAAAAACAGATGCGCATGTTTGTGAGTATTTCATATTCTCTTACTCATAACACGTATTTTCAACATATGGATATTATCACAGGAGTTACAGTATGTACCCTATAAGCTCCAAATACAAAAAAAGTCCTCCCAGCTCAAATAAATGTTTTGAAACCTAACTGTATCTGTGCTGTGGAGCATGCAACGCAGTGACACCAGAGGTGTCAAAATTCGACATGGTCAACATCATTACTCATAACACCCACGCAAAAAGGTGTGCCTGCTCTACTTATAATCTCAATTTCGTAGCATGACATGTTGCATAACATCCTCACTGAAACAGAGTTCACCCAGGAATCAGCAGTGTAAAAGCTGATGATTGAGAAATATTGTAAAACCAAACCTTTGTGAGGATGGTTTTGCCATAGTTCTTGGTGCTAGTCAAGCCTGTGTTGAGGTAACTTGGCGTCTTGACATTGGCAGATGGGTAGTAGGCTAAAAAAAAATGACACAGTCAAAGAAGGATGTCAGTATTTGTTTCGCTTTAAAAAAGCTCCAGGTTTCAACATCCAGATCTTTGTTAAAATTTATAGGCTTTTGCCTGACTTCTCTGTCATTTTTGGCAAATCCCAGATCATATACACACACACACACACACACACACACACACACACACACACACACACACACACACACACACACACACACACACACACACACACACACACACACACACACACACACACACATATATATATAGAGGCAATTTTGCCACAAAGGGCCGTGTCCTTACGTTTGGGGCAGAGGCCACCCAGGGCTTGAGCTTTGGAGGGGGCCACGTACGCCAGCCCCAGGGTGCCCTCATCAAAATCCTGGTAGGTGAATAGGTGGGCCAGACATACAGTGGAGGCGTTGCCCGCTATGTCTGAGCTGAATTGCTGAAGGACACAAGTAGAACTATCATCTACCAAAATTTGTATCAGTGAAAATGACAACATGATGATAACTGCAGTGTTATGGCAAGAAAGGTTTTTCATCAAGTGAGCATTAATAACTATAATTTCACTTCAGCATGAAAATATTATCACTCAAAGTGCAAGCATGATTGTACAGTAGATCTAGACCAATACTGTTTTTTTGTGACTGTCAATCTGATGATACATTAACTCATACTCACTTTGTTGTTTTTTTTTTACATAAATACAAATAGTTTTGATACTTATCCCTTAAATTTGGTTATTAGAAAATTTTGACTAATATTTGCTGACTGGGACATATCTAATATTTTAAACTGGAAATTCTTGTTACTTACTGACCAACATATACATCTGTCCCAATATGTTTGCGTTAAGCTCCTATCTGCCTTGACTGCAATGAGCATTTTACACATTTGTGTGAATTTTCCAAAACCTCCCCTCCCTTCATTTAGCTCACGTTGATTTTCACAATTAACTTTGAATATCTAGACATTGTCTTTCTGTTACTATCTCTGTTACTCTGACTCCTTTTCCTACCTCCAGAAGTTTCTTCACATCCCAGACCTCTTTCTTTTTGTTAGGGCTATTCTCCATGTTATAGTGGACCCAGTTGTTGCCATGGCCAGGGGGAGGCTTTGTAGGCTCCTTATTGATGATGATCTGAGAAGGGTAACCAAAGATGTTATTTATGAACAATTCCTCATGTGTATTTACATAATACTACAATTTTATCTAAAGAATTTAAAAGATATTGTACAAATTAATGGAAAATTTCGTATCATTTACGATATCTGTTGCAGTTGAAAGGAATAGTCCAGAAAATAAATAGCATAAAGCACATTAAATTACTTTTTCATCTATGAATTATGAAGTACAGTACACTTCAACACAGGCTGTCAGAAGTGGCCTAAGCACAAACCTATAGAAGCTTTATAAATTATAACATCTTTAAATAGCATGAGGGGAGTCTCCCTATGGCACTTCAGTCAGTTAGCATCATATGGATCTGCAGGAACTGCATCCAAGCCATAAAATTTTCCTAAAGATATTGGGGTTAAAAACAGCACATTACAGTTTCTTCTTGACTTTAGGGTGAAGAAAATTGGAATATAACTCTGAATAGCTAAATGTGCGCATATCTTTTTAGTGAGGAAACTTGCGATTCATCGTATGACAAACAGTGTCTCCATTCATTCCCAAAGCCTACGGAACTAATTAAATTACCCCAAGAGGCAAACACAAAAGCTCTCAGTTCCAAACCCACTGAGAGACGATGTTATTCTCAGCTCCACTTCTATGAGCGAACAGATGTAAAACAAAGCTATAGTTCTGCTGGGAGCAAGATGTCTGATGTTTAAGTTCTAGAAATCAACATCAACCATATTTAAGTGGAGTACGACACACAGCCAGCTGCACACACCTGATTGATCTGAACCCCATAGCCTTTGAATTCATCATCCCAAGTGGTGTTCCTATAAATATCATCAACTCGATCAATCAGCTCAATCTGAAGTGAGAGAAGAAAAGAAAAGAAAAAAATTCAGCACAAAAAATATATAAATAATATTGAAAAAAGTCTTTTGTCTAATATATTAGACAATAATCTAATTATAGACTAAAGATATAGCAATGTAAAACTACTCAACAGAAATCATTCTGCTCCAGTTCCATTCATCTCAATATTCTAGGGATACATGTTGAACTTTTCATATTTTTCTGCACTACTAAATTAGGTTTTGTACATAGGATCATAAAGTCAAACCAGGTAATTGAGAGTGACACTCTCTTGTCCACGGCCCATTTGTTTAAAGAATCGGTAATCTGCAACCAGCAGTAGGGGGCAGGTATTCTTCTTGTGGTCATGGACATATCTTTTCTCTCTGTGGTGGTATTCTACAAGGAGGAAGTAGCAGAAGCTGTTTTAGAGGTAATAGGAGGTTATAGGAAGTGGTAGAGAAAGAAAAGAAAACACCCACAGGCAGAATAAAATGAAAAACAAGAGGAAACAAGTTTGTGTTTTTAAGCATTTCCATATTCTGACAGTTAAAGGGTAAACTTACATAAAAGACAGATACGTAAGGACATCAAGAAGTTAAACATTGAGGCCATGCTCCAGTATCCCACTGTTAATTGCCCTCGTTTTCACATTTAGCAACACGTCTTCTATGCTGTTTGCCTGTGAACTGATTCAGTTCTGCCTCTGTTCTTGAAGCCTGAATTAAACTGCCATTTTTCCTTAAGGTAGAGGCCTGAGTGCATAATAAGAAGAGTGAATGAGGTCTAAGGTGAATTTTGACAACTAAATAAGGCAGTCACAGTAAACTAAAGCAGATTTCAAACAATGACCATGCAGTGCTGTTAGGTTCAAATATCCAGCTAAAGCTGAGGTTTTTGGTGTACACTCAGTGGACTTCATTTCTATAAAAACAATTCTGTGTTGAAGTGGTTACCACATAACTTGACTTTTCCAAATGGATAAAGCAAAAATTAGCAACTGCAATGGTGAGTTTTAACTTTGTAAAGGTTTTGTTCAGTGTTGCAACCAACAAATATTTTCATGGATGATTTATTAATCATTATTCTAAAACAGAATTCCTCAAGACTATTAAACAAGCAAGTTGAATTGAAATAATATTATGTAGAATATGAACTTTTTTATTCTTGTTTCTTAAGAGCAAAATTAAAAATGCCACAAACGGTGATTCACGTTCTTCCACTACAATGATTGGGAACCTAAATCTTTCAGGTTCATTTTACTTTTGAAGCAGCATCCTTATTCTAACTCCAAGATTGGGTGTTAAATGTATATAGTCATGTAATTTTACCATAAAATACACAAAATGTGTTTGTAATACACTTTTTAATCCACCCAGTAATTCATCCAAAAACAAAAAAAAAAGAAATCTTAAACTTTTTTAACATTCAGTTGCTGAAGAATAACAGGACACCAAGAAGACATTCCATTTCAGGATTACATCATACTGTACAATTGGCTCTTCACTGTTCAGAAGTGTGGGTGTGCAATGCTCTGGCTTCCACAACAAGCAGTGGGAGACCAGTGATGACTACAAGTCATCTCATTGGGCAGCAGAGCCTCCACGAATTTTAATGCCTCCCCCATAAGAACCTTCACCTTGACTCATCTCCCCAACAAGTGCTTTGTAACCAGAAGCCAGTGAGGGGTATTTAAAATGTCTCCTCTGGCATATTATCACTGTTGTATGCTATACATTTCCAACGCTGTACAAAAGAATCAGAAGGGATTTGGCTTTTTACATAATACCCACGCATCAGTAGTGTGTATGTGCTTAACATAGGCTAGGTTTTACAGATAAAAAGGCTTTCATTAAAGTGACTGTTACAGAATCTAACGCCCACCTCCTTTGTCTCGATACTACAGCCCCCTCCTTCTTCCTCTCCTCCTACTCTTTACCATCCACAAAATGGAGCACAGAGCCTAGGCTGTACCAGATTTGTGACCCTCAGACCCTTACATACAATTCATCTTCACATTACCACTAATTAGGAACAAATTTGAACACATCTGCAAGACTCTCCACCCCTAGTGAGAGAAAAACCCAGCAGAGCTCACCCTTTTTCTGGTCAACCTCTTGCCCATTAAAATCCCTCTTGGCAGTCTGTGGCAGCAGGTCCATGACGTCTGCGTTGACATAACCACACACTTTTGGAGATACGATGCGGCTCAGATTCTTGATGTCATCAGAGCGATAAACCAGCAGCCTGCCATCAGTGGGGGAATCTGTAAACCTCCACAGGGGCTGGATGGCCAAAACAAAGAGGTGGTAATGGAAAGCAAAACAGAGGAGTCAGAGGTGGGTCGCAAAGAGGTAAGAGGTTGAGGGAAATAAAAGAAGAGGCAACAAAGAGAGGAAAATATGGAAATAAAAATATGGATGAGGAATGATAACAGAAATAAGATAGACAGGAAGGGCTGTTATGTAGGGAATTCAAAAATAATTAGCAATTAGCAATGTGTGTGAGGCAAAAGACGAAATTTAGAGTAAATTTTGCCTTATATATACCTACAATTTATATGTGTTCAAATAGAACAGAGTAAAAATTTTCCCCATGCAAAACTTGCTCATTATGACAAAGTTAGCTTCAAGGCATCAATTATGTAATTGTCTTCCCTTCTCCTCCTCTGTTATTTTTAAAATCAGTTGCTGAATGTAACTATTGTGACAGCAAGACCAAATGATTATGCCAATTGAATAAAAACCATACAGCCAAAAAAAGATACACCAGTTTACCAAAGATGACGGAGAATAAGATATGAGTACAAGGAAGGTGGCACTCAACAGCTGTGTGAAATATACAAAAGATGTGCCTGAGTGGTCTTTTTTCAAAATGCTGTGAAGATATATAAAGAAACAACGCCAGCACACTGAAAAGCTCTCCAGATTTATAGGCTAGTGCACTGTAGTACTGTATTCAATTAATGTCCTTGGGTCCATTCCATGAATAGATGCCCTCTTCTTGGTTTTCTTGGCTATGGTGATGGCCATGAGTTCATCGGATTCATCAACAGTGTGGCCTCTCTGCTTTCAAACTGATGGGTCAGTTCTACCTCCACTAGGATTCTACACAAAAATAATGATTTTGCATCTGCTCCTTACCTCTACGTTGTACTCCGCCTCATCAGTTAGAATGTGAGCAGAAAACTCATCTCCGTCCATATGTGCCTGTACACGGGAATTCTCCTCTCCTGCAAACACCAAACAAATAAGGTTACTTTTATTAAGAAAGACAAATACAGACTAAATCCTGCAATCTATTAGGTAAAGATGCACAGCCTGGATACATTAACATAATGAAGCAGTAATGTCATCAGCCCAACCTTGTAGTTACTACTGATTATCAGCAAATAGTGCCAATTATTTGATCAGAATTTCTCAAATTAAGGTATTAAAAATCAATTATTTTCCTGTTGGATTTTCCTAATTGGTGAATTCATAATTGTGCAAGTCATCCACTCACCAACAACATGTCCAGTGAAATAGTTCTGAAGATTAACATCATATTTCTCCTCCCTCCCATGTTTATCAACAAACACGGCTTTGAAGCTGTCAGTGAAAAGGTCTGTGTTGGTGGTCAAGTAAAGCTTGAAATGCCTGAAATCGGAAAAAATAAAAATAAAATGACATTGGCATTAACCCAAACATAGATACATGACAGCTTTATAATTCTATACGGAGTCATACTGGATTTAGCGTTTGGTTATTTTTCAAATGGTCTCAATACAAGCGTGCCCATCTGTACGGTATGTTGACAGAGTTGTCGGTCTGGTCGCTGGGAATGGATCCCCTCTTAGTGTGACTCTAACGAAAAGACTGGGTGTCAAAATCAACCAGCCACAGTTCTGTGAAAATATGCATCTCAAAGATCAGCCATGGCTAATATGAATCTTCAACAATCTGAGTTAGAAAGATCGAGAGGATACTTTTCAAAGTCACAGTCAACTTTAGATCAGAGTAACCAACTTTATCATCCGTCTATCGAAGCGGAATATTAACTTTGGCTGTCGCCTGAACTTTAATATGTTGCAGCGACTTTTGACCCCAGCTTCTCATACCCCCCCCCACACACACACACACACACAAACACACACACCTATACAGCAACCATGAAGTTTTTCAAAATATGTGAATCTGAGAATTGTTTTCCAAGACAGATTTAATCAGTTAGGAATCTGTCTTTTAAAATAAGAGCTCACCGTGCAACGTTACTCCACAGATCACAGAAACCGTAGCTTGATGTGGGCTAACAGCGGACGTGTAGGTGTTGCTGTACCTGTGCAGGGCTCTGAAGCTCACCAGGCGCTCCAGGTGGGACTGGGTGTGGACGTCCCTCTTCCTCACAGAGTGACGCTGGAGGCTTGACAGCGGCAGTACCTCGAAGTCCGACAGGACGGAGTTCAGGGCGTCTGGAAAACACACACGACCCGGGTAGAAACCGAGTTTGTTCATTTACAAACACCGGAGTAACAGTGTCACAGATCCCAGACTGGAGCTGAAAAAACCCGCCTCCTCACCTGATGCGACGGGGATTTAACTAGCGGCTAGCTAAAACCCGAATCCCTTAAGGTTTTATAAAACCATAGACAGCGAGTGATGTGGATCGTCGCGGTAAATAAAACGCAGGACGAGTAATATCAAGCTACAGTAACACCGTTTACGCTCATTATTCAAAAGACAACTAGCACGTACATCCTAGCTAACGTTAGCTGCGGTTGGCTTGCTAAGTTACTCACCGAACTCCGGGTTTTCCTCTTGATCCTCCTCATGGCTGACTCTGGACTTGAGGGCACCGTTGACCCAACAAGGAGCCAGAAAGGCAATTAACAGTACGGCCCTCATCTTCGGTCAGGTCGCGCAGTTACTCGAGTGATCTCATTGTCCCGAGTTTTCCTCGGTTTGTCCGGACCGCTAACGTTAGCTAAGCTCATCCGGAAGTGCACCGGGTGGAAAACATCCGCTTATTGGAGCAGCGAACCTCGACGGAGGACGCAGGTCCGGGCTAAGGAGGCAAAGATCGGTGATAAAAACTACGAACTCGGGGCTGGGATCTTGTTTAGCGTTTCACTTTTTTATCTGCAATTATATTTTTTATTCAAGAGAAACGACAGACCCGTCTGCAAGTTTATTTTAACGTACATGTAATTCAATGGGGTTAATTTAAGCGAGTAAATTTCATTTCAGTCATTACATTAAATGTTAGTGTCTTTGCTTGATTGAGTAAATAGGATTCGTTTAATCGGTTTAAATCAATTTAATTTCATTAAATATCATAAAAATATTTTTCATTTAACTCAACATCATGTGCAGGTGGTGTTAATCAGGCCCCCGGGTCTCTGCCTGCACACACTCATCGGCTGGGGCCACTGTTCGCTGCTGTTTCTCCCCTTTACCAGCTCTTCTTCCAGTGGAGGGTGGTGGTGGTGGTGGTGGTGGTGGTGGCGTCCCCCCACCCGACATCGCCCTGCGGCTCACCTCATTGAGGTGTCGGGGCCCCACGCGCTGTCCCTCCTGCATAACGACGGCCAGGGGCTCAACTTCTCGGCCCCTTCTGCCATATCTTTGATGGCCCCCGATGCCCGGTCGTTGCACTCTCCTCGCGGTTAAGAGTTCTTGAGGCCCCTTTAACTCATGTGCTGCTGGTATCCTGTCGTCCCAGGGGATGATAAAAGGCCGTTTTTGCCTTTCACTCATGGAAAAATATATCGCGTGCTTTTCCATGAGTAAGCAGAGACGTTGTCTTCACTTCTGCTGACCTCTGTTGGTTTCTCCTGACTTGATAAAGGAAACAAGTGTTTGGTGGTGACCTGAGCAGCTGTTTGCCCTCGGGACATCACCGACTTCTCCGACAGCTCTACGCAATTCAAACGACCAGCTTCCTCGGCACCCGGTTGCGCCGCCACCTGAAGTGCCCCTGCACCAGCACAACCCCACACCCTGAGAAAAGCGTTGGAGGCCTGTGCCGCTGTTACCGCACAGCATCCACTTGAGGGAGAGGTTTTCTGGGACATGGAAGGGTGTCTTATATCATTGCCTTATTAAGAAGCTGAGCATTGCTTGTGGAGTTTGCCATATATCTTCCCAGCTGCTCCCTCTGCTTGTGCCCCCCCCCCATTGGGTCCTGCCCCTTGCTGGCCTTGGGGCACTGCATTGATTAGGTCGTACTCTGGCTCGGCCCATGTGACCTCCTCCATGAACATGGTCTTCATCTACATCCCTTGGGGCTTCGACCGTCCGTCTCTGGACTTGCACGCTGCCTCTGTGCCAGCCTCCCCATCTGTCTGTCTGCTCCGACAAACACCGTGTTCTCAATTTGGTTTGACTGAGTAAATTTAATTTAATTGAGTGAAGTTATAGCTTATGCTTTGATTTGATAGTAACAGTTAAGACAGACAGGAAATGATGGGGAAAAGAGCGACATGCCGCAACTAGCTTAATTTGATTTGAGTAAATTCAATGTAATTTAATTGAGTTCATTTAATTAATTTAAATCAACTTGGTTTAATTGAGTTTAATGTAATTCGAGTGAATAGAATTTGATTACATTAATTTAAATCAACTTAATATGAGCAAATTAAAAGTAAGCCAGCCAGGAGATGAAGGGACTTCTGGCTCAAGGATTTTACACCAACGTGGTATCACCCAAACCACTTTGCTTTTGTGTCATCTCAGATCATCTTTAAGTCAAGATGATTTCATTGAAAAAATGTAATTTGGTTTAGTTACGTTTAACAATTTAGTGATAATATTATAATATTTTGATTTAGATTTATCTTAATGTAATTGAGAACACTTTTTGTAATGTAATTGAGCAAATATAATTAA
Organism: Istiophorus platypterus; assembly: GCA_016859345.1. Classification (NCBI taxonomy): domain Eukaryota; kingdom Metazoa; phylum Chordata; class Actinopteri; order Istiophoriformes; family Istiophoridae; genus Istiophorus; species Istiophorus platypterus. Next base: position 13,040,613 of record CM029120.1, read on the forward strand.
AGTTCATTTATTTAAAGCAATTAATCTCATTGAGTTTAACTTAAGTCAGTTGAATTCAATTAATGCAGTATAATTGCGTAAAATATTTAATTTAAATCATCTAATTGATTGAGTAAATCCAATGTAAGCCAGCCAGCTGGGACTCAAACCAGGGACTTGTTGCTCAAAGAATTTATGTCCATGTAGCACCCATCCACTATGCTATCAGACCATCTCAGATCATCTTAAATTCAGTTTGGTTTAATTGAATAAACTTAATGTAGTTTAGTTGAGTAAATTCAATTTTGATAGCTTGATAAGGACAGTGGAGATGGACAGGAAATACTGGAAAGAGAGGACCATGCAGCAAATGTTCTGGCCAGCTGGGGGGTCAAACCAGGGACTAGCTCTTGAGGAAATTTACTGCAATGTGGTATGGGCCTTAACCACTCCGCTATCGGATCATCTCAGATGAAGCTAATGGATTTAAACAAGTATAATTTAGTTAAATAAATGTAATTTTTATTGATTTAGACATTTCACATTTAGGAATTCTGACCACCCCATTCAACATATACCTTGAATGGGGCCGGTCAGTGTTTCTAAATGTCAATCGGTTTCAAAAATTCAGCAAACTCAAAGCAGGCACCAAGAGAATAAAGGTAGTGTGGAACAAAGTGTGCTTTGGTGTGCACGATATTTTTGGACTGCATATTAAGAGTTATGGCATCTCAAAGGAGGAAACTGCATTTGGTGATAGCCATGGGTTCCAGACTTTAGGCAGTCATTGACTTCAAATGATTTTCATACATATTTTAAAAATAATCTTGGTATTTATAATTATGTTGGCTCGTCCAATTACTATTGTGCTTCTGAAAACAAGGGACTATGTATAAAAATGGCCAACTCGTAAACAGTTAAGTCTAGACTTCAATCACATCTTGATGGCTGACTGTAGGTTCCTTTAAAATTCAGTGTCCCCATCTGCCTCCTGGGTGAAGAAATAACACAGACAGACCCTGACACACAAGCCGCTCTCAGATTATAGTTGGAATACTAGTACCAGATTAACCTGTTTTGAGAATGAATCAACAGTATTTATTATTGATGGATTTTTGCTTTGGATTCAAGTTTTTTAAAATGGTTCCTAACTTTTCATATGAAAAAAATCACAGTATCATAAAATAGAAAAGACTCATGTACAAACTTCAAAATCTTAATTTTATTTAATAACTGTACTCCTTTCCACCACTGCTATGGAAAAATTAACCACAAGATAACCTAGACCTCCTGCGTGGACATTCACACCTATATAGTTAATTGATATGCTTCTCTGTCCCTTTTGATTTTAATTTTATGATTGTAGTTTCTGTTATATTGTATTTTATACTAATTTTTATAAAACTTTTTCATGATAATAGAGTACAACATATTCTCTGAAATATAATGGAGAAGAAAGTACAAAGTACCAGATGTTAGGTACACTACTGGAGTAAATGTATTTAGTTCCTTTCCACAGTTAATGTGTGGTAGTGGTATATTTATTTGTAACACAGATAATAGCTCAGTAAATGTTTTCAGATTTTTACTTTTTCTTCTTTTCCTCAAATAACATTTATACCGTCAACTTGCATTTTCAGTTCATTTATGGGAGAGTGAGTAGTAAATTTGGCATTTGTTAAATTTCCTCATAGAAACATTACAGAAAGGCTCATGATGATTAGTGGTAATGATATGTACCAAATCATAAAACTAATTAATTTTTTTTTAAATTGAGATAATTCCAAAATAAACAATCTCTTTCCTGGTTGTGAGAGCCATTTAACTATGAAGGCAGATTTTTACAAATACCTTAACACATTCATTATACAAGTAAAATAAACACACAAACTTGGACTCGGTTTATAAAATGTTTTAATCATGTTAACATAGCTGATACATAGGGATTCAAACGGTTCCACAAGGCTTTCGGGGACTACAATTGAATGAATAGCAAAACAATAGTGGTCCAAATCTCTAATGACAATCACTGGACAGACTAACAAACCACCCTCTTGTCGGATGTGTACAAACCTGCATTGAAAATTACTAAACTTGACACTTGGACTTGTGTGTGTGTTACAGCAATTGTTCCCATTCCAGTGTAATATCTCAAGAGACATGCATGACAGAATTGTCTTCTTCCCATGAAAAAGGTCCCTGCATTTGGTCAGACAAACAAGCACTACCATCCCCCCTGCCCACCCCCACAAACAGACATGCATCGGTGATAGAGTGGCATCATAACCAGAGCAGAAAGTGAGGATTTCAACAATGGGCACTACTTGGCTGTATTATAGTATTTTTTGCCAGTATGTAAAGTGCACTGGCTTTCCCTGCAGTATGATAATTATATTTTTTTAGAAGTTGGACTTCAGCCGCTGTAACCGTACCACATAACTGTAGAGACAGACAAACTTTTTAAAAAGGTATGGGGGGAAACTAGCTTTTATATCCAACATTTCTTTTTGGGAAAAGAATCCAAACTTTCTCCATTGATGGGATTTAGGCTTATAGTTGGTTCAATGATGGGACTAAATTTTTTGTGCCTCTGAATCGAGCTAGGAGTCTGATACCCTTGTCAAGCTACCAATCACTTTTCTACAGCTGAAACTGCACACATGGGAAGGCCAGGACAAACACAAACCAAAAGAATGGAGGGTTTCTCTTTTCACCACTTGTCCAAATCTGCATTGTGAAAAGAAGGATAACTTTTTTTTTTTAAATTTCTTTACACGACTCTTTTCAGCAATGTGTTTCATTGGTAGAATGTTTGAGTGGAGGAATAAGGAATGAAGGATGTGTAAAAAGTTTTTTTTTCCTTTTGTTGTTTTTGGAGATGACCCCAACACTGAGGGCTTTTGTGTTTTAGTTCTCATTCTCGCCGCCTTCTCCTCCTTCTCCACCATCGCCCTCCTCAGGAGCATTGTCTGATGTCCATAGCTGGAGAAGAGAGAGAGAGAAAAAAAGAGATGTTTGGAATAGACTTAAATATCCATACTCCATTGCTATTTCTGAATTTGATGGGTTATGCATCTATTGGTATATGCATCTATTCCATGAGGACAGTAAAAACATGAGCAGCAATTATTGTATATTCATGAAGAAAAAAAAACCCAAAACTATCAAAGCTCTCATTCATGCATGTATTTCAAAGCTTAATACAGGACTTTTGAGAGGAACTGACTGGCAGTAATTACACATTTGAGCCTTATTAGAAATGTCTCTGAACATCTGTACATGTCTCTGCCTGTTTGGAAAGTTTCTCCGGAGACCTCTTCAGTCCTGGCTAAAAATTTAAGGTTATGGAATTTCTTCTGACATTTCCACATTTTGACCTATTCGTCATTCCCTCATTGCCCTTAAGCTTCATTTACATCTCTCAAAATAATCTTATCATGCTCTTATTAAGGGTAGTTCAAAACACTAGACACACAGAGGCAAAGGTTTCAGTAGAAGCAAGAGCAAAAGGAAAAGACGCACTCAATGATGCATAACCGAAGCCCCATGACAAATTTAATGTATAAAACAGCACAAAATCTGTTTGCTGAAGCACAGGTTACTTGGAAGACTTTAACTCTTTCAGTGGAAACTAGACTTGAAATAATATGATACAAGGTGAATCCTGTTCCAAATCCTAAAGGTTTTTTCCAAACAGTCCATATTTTGTGTTTTTTCTCCTCAAAGCCATAGCCAACAATGTCCATATGTAACATCCAAATAAGATGAAGAATGGGCATCACTCCATGAAAGACAAAATACTACTGTAGCCTCCTATACCTACAATCATGACTCATATTATGTCTATCCAGTATTTTGAAAAAAAAAAAAAAAAGTCTCGTCTGTCTCAAAGTGAGCACTGTAACAACCATTTTGAAAGCAGTTTTGCTTTAGACAAAACCAAGCATCAAACCGTCTAAAGCTTACTGAGACTCCGAGACTAAAACAAAGTCAAGCAAAACACCACTGTTTCGCAATAATGATCATTTTAGTGCCATGGGAGAGCAGAACACTCACTGTCAGGTTGTCTCTGAGGAGCTGCATGATAAGAGTACTGTCTTTGTAGGACTCCTCATTTAGCTGGTCGAGCTCTGCAATGGCATCATCGAATGCCTGTAATCAAAAAAGGAAAATGTTAACAATTTGACAGTACTACAGACTACTGAGGGTAAGTGACAGATTTTTATAGGAAACTCTACAGACCTTCTTTGCCAAGTCACAGGCTTTCTCTGGGGAGTTGAGGATCTCATAGTAGAACACGGAGAAGTTAAGTGCCAGGCCCAAGCGGATGGGATGTGTAGGGTCCATCTCAGTCTTGCTGATGTCAAATGCTTCCTGGTATGCTTGCTGTGAGTTTTCAATGGTCTCTGGAGAAAGCGGAAGGAGTCAAGAAGATTATAATAGTCCACTTATGGCAATATGATTTTAAACCTCTAACACACCACACACAAAATTTTATCTGACCAAAATTTGCCAGTGCCCAGTATCTTAGATAGTAACATGGTTTGACAATTATACAAGTTACTAGTGAAAGCGGAAAAAAAGCCTCACTGAGACAAGTATGAGCTGAAAGCAAAAGTTCGACTGCACAAAAATCCCAATGTAGAAATTACAAAATTGTGGGTTTAAGGGATTTTTGTGCCAGACTATTCCACACAGTTTCTGCAGCAGTTGCAAAGAAACCATCGGAGAATTCAGGAGGTTTACTGCTCCTGGCCAAGAAGTAGCTGCCAGTAAAAAAAAAAAAAAGTTTTTGTATGAATTAAATGGCAAGATATAATGTTCTAAATGTGAGCTATAGAGTGCTGGTGAGCAGAATTTGTTACCTCTGGGCTGAGCCAGGCTAGCTTTTCCCCCCCTGTTTACAGTCTTTGTGCTAAGGTAAACTAATCAGCAGCTGGCTCAAGTCATTATGTCAACTACACAAACATAAGAGTGCTATCAGTCTTCTCATCTAACTAAGTAAAAGAAGGAGTGAGAGAATTTCTCATTATGTCAAACAATTCATTTAAACCATTAGACTGGTTTTAATCTATACTTTTCTTATGTTCAATAAATCCTATGAAAAGCCGAAATGTACAGTGATTTGATCTGACTAGCAAGTATTATCTGTGTAGCAAAACTCCAGTAAATGTTTTTGCTTTCTTTCATAGAGCCCTCAAATATACTAACTACTCAAATATACTAATGAGCCACACCACTGCACTGAGTGACAAGCTGTTGTATTACCATGAACATGGGCACTTTAGTATATTTTGAATGAGTATTCATCTGCAACTGAAAACAATCCTCTAACTCAAACCAGCCCTCAATGCAATGCTTACTCTGGTTACACTTAATATTGTTACAAGCTGTAGTGCCCAGAGGTTTCAGAAAATTACTTAGCCTTTTTTGGAAAAAAAAAAATCTCCATTGTTTGAGATTCACATGTTCAAGAGGAACAAGTGTGCTTTGGGTTATGTGACAGTAGTATGGATATCATAAGGCTGCAAGATAATGTGACAGTTTTTGCAATACCAAATATTGTCTGAGAATAACTGAATGTTATGTTGTATACGATGACAAGTTCACACAGGCAGTAGTGATTATTCCATGTTAAAAAAAAAATTAAGAGGTTTGCTTGTTTATTCAGTCTTTTGGGAAGTATAACATTGACAGTAAATGAAACATCAGTTTTCAACTAATGTTAAAGCTAGCAGAAATAGCCAAGTAGTTGATCAGATGGCAGGAAATCTTTGGTATCACCATACCAATAACCTTTAATTAAGTGGATCTATCTTGAATACATGCTGCTAATAAGAGAGATGTGAATGCTGGTGACTAATACATTCTTTGACTATACATATTTCCCATAGGGAATGCTGCCACCCACTCCTGTTATGCCCTCCTATAAGATGGGACACTGTAGTGACATGACCATGACACATCAAACTATTTGACGTCATTTCCAGCTTTTAGCCCCAGGACAAAATCTGACACATTCTTATTTGGAGTGTGAAGGGGCCCAGATTCAAAAAGAGCAGAGGGAGGCTTATTTTAGCATTAACATACAAAAGAAAAAGACAACTGAACACCTTAAAGTCTCCCCACTACACAGTGCACAAAAAGAAAAGCAAAGCAGTAAGAGACAAAACAAAAAACAGTAACTGATGACTTAAAATGTCAGTGTCTCGAAATAAATTGAGTAGTAATGTAAACTTACTTGATTTGTCATCTCCAGAGGCAACTTCAGCAAGGTATCTATAGTAGTCCCCCTTCATCTTTAGATAGAAGACTTTGCTCTCGGGATTTGTGGAGTTTCCAATTAAATAATTATCCAGCAGTTTCTGTGAAGACAAAAATGTCAGATGAGTTCAATTGGATGCACAGTGGAAATTACTGAACAGCAAGACTTTCCGCAAGCACAGCCCAACATTCAAACAATGCTGACACTCACCAAACCTGCAGACATGCTTTATTTACTGAGAAGTAACCAACTTTGCCAAACTGGGCACAAATTAGGGTGAAGAACAAAACACATCCACACAGCATGTTGCAACACAAAACTTATTTGGGGCTCACCCATCCTAAGTGTCCCATCAGCCTCCATCCACCAGAGAGCACTACTCTCTTGGGTCTTCATAGCTGCTCAGCTCAATGATTAATGAGTTCAGTTTTCCTCCATCAGGAATCGAGTACATGTTCTCACCCAATATTTTAGAAAATTTTTTCTCCATGTCAGTTTCATCTAAAGTCGCTCTGAATCGTCCACAACCAGGCCAGGCCTCTAGTGTGTCCCCAGCTGTCTTCTGTCCCAGATTCCACATTCTTTTTATAAACACTTTCCCCATGTCAGCACTATATGGCAAAATATAATGTCTTATTTCCGAGACCAGTCTTAGTGCTGATTTTGAAAAGGATAGCCATCACCTTTTTATCCCCTAGTGAAATTTATGCACAAATGTTAGAAAGGTCTAGGGAGAGATACAAGCACACCCTCCATTGTCATCCTCCCAATTACAACTTGAGCTCAAAAACGGACAATGCTTGTAGCATGTGATAGAAATATTAGATTTTTATATAATAACACACACACACACACACACACACACACACACACACACACACGCATTAAAAAAAATTCAGTCTGGCAAATTCAGGATCCACCTGGTCTATAAAAGTGCATAACCTTGATCAAAGAAGAAAGCTAGAGGACAACTTGATGTTCAATTGTGAGTTTACTACTGCAGAGGAACTACCTGCTTTTCAATTAAATCAACCTGTAGTTTTAAACTTTATTACAAAGTATAAAGCAGAAAGTGGAATCAAGTGCTTATTTTATCAAATTCCTGAACTGACCGAATTCCTAAACTGATTAAATTTCTAACAAAATTGAATCTGTGCTTTCCCACAACAAATTCATTAGGCCTCTAAAATCAACAATTGGTTGTCTGAAATAGCGAAATGATTTAAACCATTTAGTATACAAAGTAGTAAACAAGTTAGTAAAAATAGTAAAATATGTTAATGTAGCAGAATACAAAGCAAATCACATGTATTACAGATAAGACTCTGTGAATACACCCTAAACCAAGTCATCCATCTTTCAATTGACGTGAGAAGATTACCCAAGATAATCTATGTCAGTGAAACCAAGGCTTATGCTCAAATTAACCGATTTAGTGAGCAGATTAATTACTTCACTCAGACTGAATATGTTTGCCAACACCTCAGCCCCAATGACAGTCCTGAATGAGAAGCAATATAGTGTCTAGAGATGATATACACATCCCCTTCATTATTAACTTATATCTTAAAAAGGATAAAAGTTGCAGAAGCTGCTCTTGTCTGAGCCAAAAACACTCCAGCAGCCACTCCCCAGACATTTAGTGACACACAGATTGGCTCAGCCAAAACACGTGCATGTCTCAAGTGCTTAGCATTCCTCTTGCACTGCATGCTCTGCACAATAGACAAGAGAAGTAGCCTTGTGTTTTCACACAAAGCAATGATTACAGTCACTAGTTCTCACAAGAAAGCTCAGATAGTGTTGCTGAACGAAAGCCTGACTGGTAGTGCGTCAGTGTCTTTACATTTCAAGCAGAATTGATATATACACTTTTCAAGCATGGAATAATCACCTTTTAAATCAATTTAATTAACAACACTGGTACAAGCTTTTGTTTCCTCTCTACCGAGCAAATGTGATAATCAGCCACTAGAATAACATTCACATTTGTGTATTGTTTTATTTGTTCAGAAGCTTTAGATGTCAACGTACAGTCATATTCTGAAGAAGAGTGCATAGTCAGAATCTATTTAGCTTAAACCTTGTCTGGTTTACAAGCCCTACATTCCCACATTCTGCGAGGAAACTGGAGACCAAACATCCCCATGCCTCTGCTGCCTCCCAACTAAGACCTGCTTTCACCTGAGATGCAAGTCAATCTGGCTCGCCTGTCTACTATGCAGGAAATCAAGAAAGAGGGGCACACAAGCAGCTTGCTTGTCTTTTGCGGTCTCTGCTCTTCTGCCTTTGTGGGTACAAGTTAAGGCATGAAGACTGACACACCCTCCTCTTCTGACAAACCCTCAGTCAACACTCACTAGCAGAGATACTGAAAGCTGAGTCATAGCCGTGCAAGCGCACAGTCTGAGGAACACCCATGGGAAGCTGGTGGAAAATGATTGGCCCCAGGAGCTTTGCAGTGGATATCAAAGACAGCAGCTCAGGGAAATTATCTCAGTCTTACAGCTAAGCTTCCATCCAGATCTCTTCTAATCCATTATAAAGGCAGGCTAGAAATAATATAAAGCACCAATCTGTGCTGTTGCGTTAGATTAAACAAGAAGTGAAAGCATACGCCCCCCGACCAGTATTCAAGTAATGCTCATCTTTAAAATCTGGAGAGTAATGTCTGGAAAAAAAATATCATAATTATCAAGCAGAGCTTCAATGATTTCAATCTGTGGCTCAGCAGTGTCATTTTGGTCATCTGTACAAAATTGGCTTTTGCCTCAATAGGAGTCATTTATGCACGTAAATTCTTGCACTTGGCTGACCACATTAGGCTTCTATCTGCCAGATGGGACTGCATGGATACAGAACATATAACAGAACACGGGGAATACAGCTTATCTTTCTTGTGTGTTCTTTCTCCACCCGTTCAGACACACCTTGCTGGTGTAGTAACTTTGACCATTTGTCAGTTCACACCCTCAAAGGGTTTCAGACCCATTGTTCTAAATTCAGAATCCCAAAAGACAGGAACAGTGGGAGGACTACATAATACTTCCTTGTCCTCTCTGGCTTTAGAAGCCATATTTATACAACAGAGGAGCTCACAGGAAACAGGGAAGAGGCCATTTGACACAGATTATTGGACTAAAAATAATCCTGTGTCAATGTGAATTTTGTGAGTACATGTTTCATGAAAACTGACAACTGTAAAAGACTCAATGCAAACATTAACATTCAAGTTGTGCAAATAGTTACTTCCACATTACTTTTTAAATGAATCACAAAACAGCTATGCTACATTAAACATTTCTTTTAATACAATAAAAAGTACTTCAACCCTTCCATACATGCATCAAGAGCAAGGGTGAGTGTGTGTGTGTGTGTGTGTGTGTGTGTCGGGGATAGGGGGTACTAGAGATGCAGTTTTAGTCATCACCGATTAAAAATGGCTAAATTCATCGTAAATTAACCGAAAGCAAATAATATAGCTCTGCTTTGACTGTATTTTTTTTTTTTAGGGAGGTGCCTTCCATCTCACACATGGAGATCCATGCAACAGACCATCGAATAAATCGGGGTTAAATTTTAATACTTTACCAAGACGTTGTTGCAGATCTCTTGCAGCTCTTTCTCCACCTTCTCCCGATACTCCTTAACCATCTGCTGCTTCTTCTCGCAGCCCTCGGTCTTCAGTCCGATGCTGGACATCACCCTCCATGCGGACCGCCTCGCCCCAACCACGTTTTTGTAGGCGACGGACAGCAGGTTCCTCTCCTCGTTTGACAGCTCGCCACCCTTCTCTGTAACCTCCTTCATGCAGTCTGCCATGTCGTCGTAGCGCTCAGCCTGCTCCGCCAGCTTGGCCTTCTGAATAAGATCCGTTCTATCCATAGTTTATGTATTTTAGGGGACTGAGAAATCAGAAATCCGGGGGTATGTGACAGTCAGGGACTGTTGAGTTGAAGTATGGGTGCAGCAAGGGATCGACGATGTTATTGCCCACAGTAACGATAAAAGCTGTGGAGAGGAGGAGTTGATAAAATTAATAGATGATTAGAAAATAATACATAATGTCGATGTAACTATATGTAACCCGAGGGGGGAGGAAATAATCCGCCCATCATCTTCACGGTATAAAAGGACATGCATCCGCCCGGCATTAGCTTGAAAGAGGGACTATGTAGATAGCAGCAGTACCCGAAATACCTCAAGCGAAAGAAAATTCGTTTCCAGACACCGTTACTTCTAACGACCAAACTACCAGACCGCTTTTACGGTCAACAACGTAAAGAATTCCTCACATGCAAGTGTAAAAAAAAAAAAAAAAACGACGAACAAACGCTGTCTTTATAAAAAGGTTTCTAAGACGAGGCTGGACGCGAGCATCGGAAGCGGAGATCCGCTGGCAAACCCGCCACAAAGCTGTCTGGTGCAGCTAGCGAGTTAGCCGAAGCTAGCTGGCGTTAGCTGCAACGGCCACTCCTTTCAATAAAAAAAAAAAAAAATGTCACGTTAGCCTTACTCACACAAAACACTAAACGGACCGAGATCCGTCGGTTTCGGCGACCGACCCGCGAAAAACGGATTTAAATGAAAAGGGAAAATGATCGAATACTCATCGTCTCTGACCTACTGAGGTCCGAAATTTTTTTGCTCCACAAAATTGGTCCGATTTGACAGATTGGTCAGAAAGGCAGAGAACGGCAGCGGCACCTAAAAGCCAACTCTACATGCTGGAACGGGGCGGGGCCTCCGCCGGGCGAACCCTCCAATCGCAGGTCGCCTTCCCGCTTGACGGACGGGAGCGCTTCGGCGGCGCGGACCAGGGAGGGTGGCGCGGGGGGGGCGGGCCTTCGGAAGGGGTAGTTTGACAGACCGGGACGCCGCCGCGGCTGGGGCCACGGGGTTTCCTCCAATTAGAGCAAGGGACGAAGACGTCATCGCATCGCCATGGCGATGCTCGTCCAATCGCTGCGCGCCCTCGCGCGCTGGGGGCGCCGGAGAGGGGCGTGGCTCCGGCCCCTCAGACGTCGGGTCGATCTCCGGTTTACAAGTTTTTAACCTCTCGGTTTTTGACTTTGTCACAATTTTCCTATTGTGATCGAATCCCCTGCAAACACCAATAAAACCCAACAATGAAGTGATCCCACTTAACATGTACTCTCTGTATAGCTAAAGCCTAATGTAGCTCATATACCTTTGTCACAGACCTCCATTTTGGCCCAAAACCTATCAAACAAAAACATGCTTTCTCATCACCATGTACTATAATGGACTCCATTTGGAGTCAATCCCATACAGTTGTTGCTTAGTTGGAGTAACACCACGTACAAGTCCCAAGCAATTTTATTCACTTTTTCCCTTACAGATGAGAATATAGTCGTCATCAGATTTGAGAGATTTATGTCTCCGTGATAATGAGTGGGAATGGAGAGTTGGAACAGTTGACCTCGGTCTTTTCGTGCGTTTTTCTTTTCCCTCACAACCCTCCCTGACTGGCCTCAGCGCAGCTCCACGTAGCTGAACGTCTGTATCTTTAAAATCATTTATTCAGGTCAGATTCACCTTGAAAACCCGGAGGCTCATTGCGCGACGTGGCCCGTTAAATTTGCAAATGAACATCCGGAGAGCATCACACTGTGGCGCTTGTGTTGAAATGGAGTCGTCCGTGACTGTGCTGCGGGTCACCGGGAGGGTTGAGATTAACTGTCCACGCACCTGACGCCGCGGGACCGGTGTGATTATTCTTCCCGCCGTTATTTTCAGTTAAATGTGCTAGTTGCTACGGCAACCACCACTGGCAACATTCCACGGCAGCTGCAGTTTAACTGACACTGTTAACTACGTCCACCATTTTGTCAGATCTGAGCACAAGCAAATACTGAAAGACATTTTTATCTACTACACAAACGCGCTTGTCGGATTATTATTCTTTCGGAATCTTTTATTGTAGCTTTTTTTCTTCGTCATAGTTGTTTGTTATTTCAGATGTCAGTATATTTCCCTGCCATTAGCTTACTAAACTGTTGTCACAGTTTTACAACTGCTTCTGAGAGAAACTACAAAGGTCACTCCTGTCTTGAGCCTTCTTTGAAGTGCGTTTATCTCACTACATAGCTTTGTACCTATACGCATACCAAGGACAGATGATATAAAATGATAATTTCAGGCTATCTTGAATTCAGGACACGTTTTGTAATTATCGGCATGGCCAGATTAACCTGCTAGGCTGCCTGGGGGCAAGACTGAACTACTGGGCTCCCACTCTCTGCAATGCGGCCGATTCTTACACGCTGTAATACTACATGGCCTCAGAATTGCTATGTAGTAATTCGTTCAAAAACACAAAAACATAAAATTGAAACTATTAAGCTTTTAAAATTGGATTTTGACGCAGGGACCATCTTCAAGACAGCATTGTCATAATATCAGGCAGTAGAGTAAATCTTTGTCAGGTTTTCCTGGTTGGTAATGTAGCCTTGTTTATTAGGAGATTTAATTTGGGCTTGAGCTCCAATTTATATCATTTGTAAATACGATAGTCTGTATATATCCAGCCAGACTACAGCAATGTAAAAGATACTTCAACTAGCCTTCAGCTTCGGCAAGCAAGTCAAGCAAACAATATTGATATTATTGTCTTGGGGGACAATGTTGGAAATAGTCATTTTGTACATCTTTTTCATTCTGTTCACAGTACTCATTGTAGTTTTAATGTCAATAATAACAGCAGGGTACATATAATTTACAAAGAGTGTGTTTTGTACTAGTATCACCACAGCAATCTCATCAACCGAAGTTTCACTGTCATGGCAGGTTCAACTTAAACCACCATAATCTGTCGCATATATTTCATCAACAAAAGGCTCCACCCTGCTCTAATGTACTGCGTAGGTATCTCAGTTGTTGGCTATGCCCTCCTGCTGTGTATGGGATGATCGTGGCCTCCGTACATCTAGGAGAGGATCAGTTTCTATTCTAGAATGAATGTATACAATTAAATTTTTTTACATAAAAAAGAATCACAAATTGCTATGAGAGCTATCTGAAAGATATACCTTGTATGTACATTAAACAAATGCCTACATACATCCATCCATTTATACATAAGCTATACCTCTTATCTTTTTGAGGGTCGCGGGTGGCTGGAGCCAATCCCAGCTGACAATGCCAGAGAGGCACGCTACACCCCGAACAGGTCACCGCTCGATCACAGGGCTCCTAATTGTACATTATACGTCAGTAAGTTTGCACTGACACGGCCCTGCGTGTGAATGGTACTTTCCTCTAATATCTGACTCAGTCGGTGCATAGCTTACATATCATTACACATCAGCTCAAACATCAGATATAATGAGTTGCTGAGAAAACATTAGGGCTAGTTTCCTTTTCAAATCGGGTTTGCCATTTGTCACCCTCTTCATTGGTCTTTTGTAAGCTTGTTTCTTACACAATACAAACCTTCTCCCTCTAACCTTTGTGTTTGCATGTTCTCACCCTTCCTTTACCTCTCATTCACAAAGTGACAAGCTGCTGCGGTCTTGCTTATGTAATGAGTGAAACCCCAGGGCATAGTTGGTCTCAGTTGAGACCTGCTTTCAGTGATTCACTTTCTCTGACAGTGTACAGATCAGTCTGGTCAGTGGACCTGCAGATCCTGTGTGTCCTGTGTGTTTGGGTTAATTGCATGTCTACTGCATCACAATAGTCACTGCCAGGCCACAGGCTGATAGGGACTGATTGTAGAGGAGAAAGCAATTAAAACTGCTGTTCTAGTTAACTATTCACTTTTTGACTTCTTTCTTCTTCACAGTCGACTGCATTCCTGCTCTTACACTGACTCCCTTATGATGAAGCCAGCTGTCTGATGCCGTCAGGGGATTTGGAGCAGTGAGGTGTAACAAGTGATTCAAACAAAAAATCATCATCAGAAGTGCAATCTTGTCACTTTGACAATTCATGATTTAGAGATTAAAATACAAGTGAAGCATTTACCCTCTTAATCATAGCTGTGATTTTCACCAGTCTCTATTTATGTTGTATGAAAATACAGACATCCATCTTATGGCACAATGTAATGGATTCAAATGATTTAAAAAAAATATATTACTACTATTATTCACTGCAATTTTAAATGGTCTCTTCAGGCTTGCCTTTGTTTTCACCACAATTAACCACAAGCACACAAACCAGATCTTGAATAAACTGCTCAAACTTGCCTGCTGGGTGTGACTGTGCCCTGAGGAAAGAGTTGAAGCAAGTCATATAGTTGACAGTACAATTTCAATTATAAATTAATTCATTCACTCTATAAAATTTTATTTAAAATGTCCTAGAATCTCCCCCAAAATTATAGATGTTCTGATGTCAATCCCACTAATAAACGATCATGGGTTTACTTTGGAAGACATGCAGGGTGATTAATGAATCTAAATTTCCAATAGGTGTGACATGAACGTGAGCATGAGCGTGATTGGCTGTTTGTTTCTATACGTCTGCCCTGTGTTAGACTGGTGAGCTGACCAGGGTGTACCCCACCTCAATGTCAGCACCCTCAAAATGAAAAAGTTGTATAGCAGATTGTTGGATGGATGGATGGATGGATGGATGAATGGATAGTAGACAGAGCAATCTTTTTCTCTGTCTGTCCTTCAATTTTTCTTGACAACTGCTCATCATCAATCAACTTTAAACTTTGTGGGGTTTTACTGAGGACCTGAGGAAGTGCAGTGTCAAATATGAAGTTCTTTGGATGGGAAAATTAAAAATACATTAATAAAGTAATCTATTTAAACCCTACGCAACCATCCAACTAACCAATGGTTCTCTGCCATGTCATAGAACATCACAGTCCCATTCTGGAGGGGCATGCACAAGTAATACATGATTTTACACTATGACTGAATGCTTTGCTCATATATGCTTTGTTGTCATCAACTTATTGAAACAATACTATTTCGTACCAAAACTGTGTTAAATCACTCAAATCCCATCATGTTTTGAAAGTGGATTAATGGCTTGCGTTTAAGATTCAGGGTTGATATTAATCTTGTAAAACATAAAGCTAAAGTTCTGTATTTTCCCCCCAAAAATTCAAGAGCAGTCTTTTGACAGTAAATACATCTGCTCCTGTTGGAACAAGCCATGGAATTGTTAGATTCAGCACCTGACCGTGTGCTGTATCAATGCTGACAACAGATAGACAATGCATGAAGACGCTCTTTCACAGCCAGCAGTGCAGGTCAGGATACATTACAGCAGCTACCACTGCTCTCAACGGCAAAGAATATAAAGGGTTACATCCTGTCTGTGGACAAACCTAACCACACAACAAGCCTTTTCTTGTTTCTCACAGACTCAGAGGAATTTACACTAAAAGGCTTACTGACAAAAAGCTTCCATTCATATGTTAAGAGCAGCTGCATCAAGGTAGACAATTCTAAAACAGTCTGATGTAATGTACTGGTCTGTGTTTTAGCACCCAAGCAAGACACTTTAAAATCTAAAAAAAATATATTTTGTTTTATAGATGTTTAGATAATGCAATGAATTGTCTATTTTATGATATTGAGTTTTAAATGAATCCTGATGAATGTAATAAAAAAATTGACAAAAGCGTATAAGAGCGACTCCATGAATATGCGTTCTGAATATGTATTTCAAACCTCAATACTTTCAGTGAAAAATGCATTTTAGCATTCCAACACAGCCAAGTCCTCTTTCTCCAGTTTAAAGTGTATATTTGAATTACAACCTTATACTGCCTAGGCTAAGAAATAAGGCATCTATTTCTGTCATTTGACATGGTGCTCTCAGATGAGCAGTTTCTTGTCCACAGTAGGCCAGATGCTTAAAAATAGTAATGGTTAATAGGTTGGGAAATCCCATGGCAGCAGCCCCAGTTCTAAGCTGCTTGTGTGGATATTAGCCAACATCATGGCCACTTTTAAAGATCAGGTTCACATTTCCTGTTGTTTCAGTTGATATGTGGAGCAGTCAAAATATAGTGTTTGAATAAACTGCACTCAAACACAATAGTGGGGGAGATAGACATGTTTTGTAAAAGTAGAGTTGTGCATGAGCCTAAAAGTGAGACTCAAACCAGAGTCCATGTCTTTCTGTCCC
This sequence comes from Istiophorus platypterus, assembly GCA_016859345.1. Taxonomy (NCBI): domain Eukaryota; kingdom Metazoa; phylum Chordata; class Actinopteri; order Istiophoriformes; family Istiophoridae; genus Istiophorus; species Istiophorus platypterus. Next base: position 13,056,976 of record CM029120.1, read on the forward strand.
GTCCTGGCTACGTCCAAATCTAAAGGGGCAATGTGTAAGAATTGGCCAATTGGCCATTGTAAGAAACAAGTAAATGCATTCTTTGGTCCCTCCTCCTCCTTCCCCTTTCCACTGTGCCATAGTTGGACTGTGGCTAATTACTTTACAATCTATTGATAATAATAGTTAAATTTTGGAAATTTTGGTTTTAAACAGAAATACTTACATATTCCCCCCATTAAACCCAAACCCAACTGAAGACCTGAATTTTTGTTTCGTTTCACCAGACACTAAAGACGGACGTTTCTTCAAAAATCTGAACCTGAGGCTTTACACAACAAAACCTGACCAGAAACTTGATACTCTGCCAGGACCCTGCAGTTTCAGTTTGGGTAGGTTAAGTATATCACTATTGGCAGTTGGTCAGGTTACATATGCCCACTTAACATTTAGGACAATCTATATTCTTTATTCTTTTATGGAGAAGTTATTTTATTCTTTAATAGCTGCTCATTTGTTTTTACAGTGCCTGTTATTGTTCCTGTGTTTATAAGATTGCAAATAAATTGCCACTGGATTTGATGTTTTCCAGTGTTTTGCTGGTGTTTGCTGCATAATCTGACTGGTTTAGTTTGTCAAACAAGCTCTCAACGTAAGTTTTGAAAATCTCAAAATCAACTGAAGACTGCTTTTTTCTCGTGCTGATCATTGTTGTCCTGCTGGTTGGAGTGAAAGTTTCAGGTGTTCTCCTGGGAGAGTCCAGAACTGTGGTCTAATGCCTTAACCGCAACCGCTTCAGCAGAGTGATCAGTTTCAATGACTCTCAGATGAGAGGACGATGGATCCTGTTTGATCTCACAAGAAACTTTGTGTCTTCTGTCTTAAATGTGCTCTTCAGCTCTGCCATCATTTTTCATATTGTTTTGGGGCACACCTGGCAAAGCTGTATTGCAAGCTATTTGAATGGCATGGGTGGTGAGACCAGTACAGATGTAATTGGTTGGATTGTAAACCTCACTGTGATTGTTTAGTGAGGTTTGACTGCTAATTGACAGATTTTCAGAGTAGAAGGTGGTCTCCCCTCCACCCCCCGTGGTGATGGGAGGTCATTTTATGACAATTAAGCCTCCAGTTCACGTCTCATCTCTCAGCTCTAATGAGAGGTAACCAGTGCAGTGCCTTTTCAAAATGTTCCTGTTGGTAGCCTGATGGGAGTAATTACCAGCTTTTGCTTTATCAGCAATATGAGAAGCCCCTGTTCCAGATTTAGCCAAGGCTGCTGAGCAACAAGAAGCTGAAGGTGACTTTCTACCTTCTGTGTGAGATTCTTCAGTGCCACTTCCTGCTCCAGATCACCCTGATGAGCTGCGTGTCTGAGTGGGACAGCCTGGATATGATTCGGGATGTCTATGTAACATCATCACTTATGGTGTCTGTCTGTGTTCATTTTTTCTTCACGTCAAGTACCATGTAGAGAAGCAATGTTTGAAGCTTTCTCAAAACCACTCATCCAAAAAAACTTCACTGTCAGCACAGCTCTTCTTTGGCTTGGCAAGTTCATTTGTAAAGCACATTTCAACAACAAGGTAATTCAAGGTGCTTTACATAAATCTCGAAAAAATCAACACAAAATATAAAAAGCTATATAGTTCAATATAAAATTGCCTTGAGATGTAAAGAGTTAGAAAATAAAAAAACAAGTAAAAGTAAACGTTATAATGCAGTGTTAGAAATGAGTAATTATTTGATTTAATAAAAGACAGTAGCAAATAGAAAAGTCTTCCACCTTGATTTAAAAGAACTGAGAGTTTCAGCAGACCTGCAGTTCACTGGGAGTTTGTATCAGATATGTGGAGGAAAAAAACTGAGCGCCTCTTCTCCATGTTCAGTTTTTACTCTGGGGGCAGAAAGCTGACCCATCCCAGACAACCTGAGTCTGGATAGTTCATAATGCAGTAGCAGATTAGAAATGCATTTTCCTCCTAAACCATTTGGTCCTTCATAAATCAACAGCAGTATTCTGAAATCCGTTCTTTGATAGAAAGGAAGCCAGTGCGAAGATCAGAGAACTGGAGTGATATGATCCATTTTCTTGTTCAGTGAGGACTTGAGCAGCTGCATTCTAAATCAGCTGCAATTTTCCATTCAATTTTTTTAGAGACCTGTAAACACATCATTATTGCGGTCAACTAAATATAACACGTGGAGAAGTTTTTCCAAATCCTGTTGAGTTAAAAGTCCATTAATCTGTGATATATTCCATAGATGATTCTGACTTTTTAAATGTCTTGATATGACTGTTAAAATTCAAGTCTGAGTTCATGACTACACCAAAATGGTTGACTTAGTTTGTGTTTTTTTTTATCATTGCTGACTGACGCTAAGTGCTGACTTTTAATTGTTCTGCTTTGTCTCCAAAAAACAATTACTTCAGTCTGATCTTTTTTTCAATTGAAGACATTTCTGACACATCCAATCACTAATTTGTTCAATGCACTTACTCAGAGCTTGCATAGGATCATAGTCTCCTGGTAATACAGGTATGCAAATTTGAGTGTCATCTGGTTAATTATAGTAACATGTTTTATTGTTTTCTATAATATGAGCTAGTGGGAGCATGTAGATGTTGAACAGAAGAGGCCCCAGAATGGAACCTTAGGGAACTCCACATGTCATTTTCGTCTGCTTACGTGTGTATTTTACCTATCCCTTAGGTAATTAACATGTCCTTTAAGTAGGATTCAAACCAGTTTATTACAGTGCTAGAAAGCCCCACCCACTTTTCCAGTTGGTCTAGTAATATCCTATGGTTGACAGTGTAGAGTGTTGCACAGGGATCCAGTAATACTAAGACTGAAATTTTGCCACTGTTTAAGTGCATGTCACCTTAACAAGACCTTAACAAGAGCAGTCACGGTGCTGTGGTGTGGTCGAAATCGTTTTTCAAGGGTAATTTAATGGCAGTGGTTTTCAGGGCCTGTGGGACACACCTGAGAGACACACCCGAGGAGATCTGTTGACAATATAAGATCTTTTTAAAAGCATGTTGGCAGAATATCAAGCCAGCAGGGGGAGGAATTCAATGTCATTGTAAAATGTACTTTCTTTGATGTCTCCTCAATACACCCATTAACTTTGAAGTTGATCAGATAAAGAGAAATTCAAAATACAGACAAACAGACAGACAGAGATTCCACCATTTATAGTTAGATAACCCTCTCCTCTCCTCTTCTCTCTCTGGCCCTGAGATGGATGAGTAATCATTCTATGATGCTCAAAAGGGTAGGAAGGACCCTCATATTATTCAGTAGCTAAGTCGGAGAGCTAGATTGAAGTCACTAATTTCTATTGCTGCTTAAAAATGTACACACACTATACCTCTGCAGTTTATATCTAACTATAAATGGAGGAATCTGTCTGTTTGCATTTCTATTTTCTCGACAACTGCTCATCTGATCCGCTTCAATGTTGGCAGGTGTTTTGCTGAGCACCCAAGGAAGTGCAGCGTAGACTGTGTTTTTGGATTAGCGCTTTTCGAGAAAAAGCTTTCAACATTGCTTTTCAAATTGTCACTTGAGGCGAAGGAAAAACAAATCTGATGTCTTCTGTACTTTGACACATCCTTTCCATTTCATCTATTCTGTTTCTGTATTGCATGGAGCCTGCTCAGCACCTCTTCTACCTCCCATCTCTATTTTCTCTCACACTGTGTTTCTCTCAACTGACTCAGCTTTTCCAGGGATGCTCGACATTCAAACATGTTCAGACATAAGCATATGCACTGGCTCATCACTGGCAGAAAATCTTGTTCAGAGCCATGCCCCATTATTTTCCCCATTATGATCACTCTCAATGTCCTGTTCTTTTAACAAGCGTGGACGAAACACCTAAATTAACGTGTCTATACACCAGCTCTTCCACATACACACGCACACACACACACACTCACACACACACACAAACACACACACGTGCACACACATGTACACCATGCTGCAGCACCTCTAGCCCCGAAGCGCCGGCCTCCAAGCATCATTCCACCTTGCTGCAGAGCGGAGTGGCAGTTGGCCGGAGGAGCCCTGAGCAAAGCACACTGTGGTAAGGCTTTGTCCCTCTCTCTGGGGTTTCTCCATCAGAGCCAGAAAAACACGTTATAATAGCTATGGGAAGAGAAGAAATGAGCAAGGGGCTTAAGATAAAGCGAAAGAACAATGAGAAATGTAGGATGTATGTGAAAAAGGTTTTCGCTACGATTTCTTTGGTGTGATTAGTCTCACAGCCACTCTGCCTAAGTCAGCTGTGGTGTTACTGGAAAAATGAAGTCACAATTAGGTGCTGATGTAGAGGCTGTTTCTTCGCTGTCTCCATTAAATGTGAACAAGTTATGTAGGGAAGCCAATCTCCAACTCAGCACTACTGAGAACAAGAGAAAATCCAGCAAGAAAAGTCAATAAGGCTTGTCAAGAGGTATGATTATACTTAAGCAGTATGACAATGTAATAGTCTTTCACCTAATGCGTAGTAGATTAATGGAAGAAAAATGTAACGTCTGGTCATTAGATTTACATATAAGAGTGTTACAGTGGTTTGAGAAGTCATTTAGTGTGGAATGTGGTTTGATATAATAGAGGACTTGGAGTTACATAACAAATCTACCTCACATGTGGTATCCTCATGAATGTGTAGTGGATAACATCACAGATAAATAAGCCAATTGCTCGAAATATCGAATGTTGGGGTTTGGGTTTTGTTCATTTGAATAATGTTATCAGTGGAGAAACGCTTATGTATCAAAGTAGCCAGCAAGCTTATTTTGCAAGGAAATCTATGGGTACAATACATTAGTTATGCCAGATTTCTTTTTAACTGTTTGGCAACAGGGTTTCTTCAAGCAAAGAATACACTTGAATGATTGTACAGCTGGCTGCTCAATTCAGGGATTCAATTAATAATGTTGATTTTTTTTTTCACCACAGTGTATTTAGGGGGAAGTGGGGAGAGGGGGAAGCATAAAAACAGCACAACAAAAGTTGAAATATCACACAACAGAAGATTAAAGCTGTTGTGATTCAACCTTGTTGTGGCAGAGTGTAGTGATAGTGTGGAGGATGGAAAAGGTGTTACACAACAAGTGGGCTTCCAATACTCCCACACAGGGTGCTCCAGTACCAGAGACTCAGCCAAATGAAACAGTGATAGGAGTACACTGAAGTGCTTCTTTTTCTCTCTCATTTGCCATCTGTCTCTATCTGATGGTTTCATTTTCATTCCCTTCTTTCCCTCACTGTATGTACGATATACAATGGAACCCCCTTTCTCCACAAAAACACATGCAGCATCATCACTAGAAAAATAAACAAAAAAACACAACTCTTCACCTATTCAGAGAGCATTGCTGTATGATTGCAAAGTACACACCCAAATACCAACACTGAGTTTGCTTGTTGTCAGGAGATCAGACAGAAGGGCTGATGGGCTCCTGCATCAACCTGCAGAGATGAGATGCAGCCAAGTTCTGCACAGGAATGCATCCAAGAATTAAGGTAGAGGAGACCATAAAAAGGGAGAAAAATGCTTTATACCGGGAAGTGCGCATGATAAGGACATGTGTCTCCTGAGGAAAGAGGCGTTGGAGTGCTGGTGGGAGTTCATTTTGTAGTAGTAGCAGGAAGCAATGCCGCTTTCTCTGTACACATTCATCATATGTTTAAACCCTAGTGTGATCTGGTTCTGCGTTTTTATGGAATAAAAGTGTATGAAAGTGTTGATTCTCTCTCAGATGTGAACAGATGTTTGATCCTAAAAGAATAATACAAGCAGATTTGCCATTTTTTGTACCAGATTAACAAAAATATCAATTTTTTTTTTTTTTTTTTAATTTTACAGCAATCTATTTTGTTTGAGAGATCTGGATGCAGTCGATCTGCTCCAGGCCTCCATTTGTTTACACAGATTTCTGTGCGATGTAAAAATTGATATTTTTGGAACAAAAATGAACACACTTCAAGTTGATATTATCAAGGAGGTGTATGTGGTTCTTTTCAGACAATTAAATTGCTTGAGCATTGAGTCTGGCTGCCTCGGGCCTCTCCCTTCCTCCTCTGTGGCGAGAAATGGAAAGTTACTAAAGCTGGTTTTATGATATGTCGGCCACTCCCTGAGGTTTGCTCAAAGGTGCAGAGAGAGGCGTGCTGCTGTGTCTCTGTAATGTGCAATGGGGCGTGTCCCTTGTGTGGCTGCAGCACAGATGAGCAGCTTATGACTAATAAGTAGAGGGATTTGTGAATGACAAACAAAATAGCAATAGTTTTATCAAGAGATTGTCTAATTGCAAAGTGCACATTCCCATATGGATGCCCTTTTTCCTTTGCCTCGGCCTTTTATGAGTCATCAGAGGGCAGGGCTCAACCATTGGGCCAGTAGGCAGACAGACACTGCTCTGACCGTGCTTCAACATGCCTGAGGAAAAAGCTTCTACTCCTAGGGATGAGTAAATGGGATGTGATAGTGTAGATAAATTTATTCACAGCTGTGAGGCTTTCAGAAAAGATTGCAACAGAAAAGAACTGGTGAAGACTTAGATGACTTTCTGTACCTACATGATAAGAAGGGAGTTGCTCCGCAACCCATTTTCAAAGTTATGTCATAGGTTAAAAAAAAAAAGAAGGAAAAAAAAAGAGTGACACCCAGCTACAGTTCAGTGTTATATATAAGGCCTCAGCCAAATGTCCTCTATCTCTGAGCCACTATATCATATCAAGCTAACAAGCCCAGCACAGCACAGCAGACCACCAGCAGGGCTGAGATCTCCCGGTCCTGGCCAGAGGGGCTTTTCCAGCGCAGCAGGGTGTTTGGCTTCAGACCCATAGTGATGATGTCAGCTCACTGCATTGAGGTCACAAACTCAATTATTCACAAGCATGTCTCATTTTGGATCAATATATTGACTTAAACATTTGAAGTATATTCCATCACACCAGTTAAAACAGCGTGGTCCATTTGCTGTGCCGTCTCGGACCATAAAAGCTGTGGTTTCCTGGTGTTCACCGAAGGTGCTAACATGCATGTATGTTTAAGATCATGTTTAGTTTTCTTGTGCAAACCACAAAGCAAGTCTAGGGGAGTTTCATCATGCAGAAAGACACTTGGGGCGGAGAATTATTTTAATTATGACAAAAAAACAAAACAAAACATGAATTTAACAATTCCCATCTTTTTGACATAGCAAATTATCAATAAATGCTGCAGCATGTGAGCTTAATAAAGACACATTCACACAATAAAGTCCTTCATGGCATAATTAGCACGGGCCGCATGAAATGGTTTGAGGGGTTGGTGTTAATTATTAAGTAGCTGAGTCAGTTCCAGAGCTTTGCAGGCGAACAACAGCAGAAAGGTCACTGGGAACGGGCCGCTGAGCTCATTTCTAATGATTAAAAAGCACCCTGCTCTCATCTGAAGCTATTTTGATGCTACTTTTAAGTGATACAAACGGTTAAACATGCACACACTCTCGCACGCTCACTCACTAAGGCGCTCACGCTCACCCACAGCCCCTTGCTCTGCAGTACACTGCAGCTCATAGCTCGTGTTTAACAGAGCAGGCCACCGTGAGTTGTTACCTCCTCCTCCTCCCTCCCCTGATTATTCTAACTGACAGTGCACTCTTTCTTTTCTGGGTTGCCTCTGCATGCCTCCAGGGCACAGATTGGCACAGAGATAAACTTAGCAACAGCTAGCTGGGTCAGACTGCAGCCCTAATAGACAGAAAGCAGGTAAAACAGGCCAGCTCTCTGTTGTCTGGTTGGCTTATTGAGCATTTTACTGGGAATAATGATGACCAAAGATAAACAAACTAAAGATAAATGAAAGAGAGGAGGATAAGAATATTTTACACCATTATGTAATGTAACATGTAGTGTTCACACATTGTCATGGTGGTGGGAATAAAAGGACATGTTTAAGCTTTTTTGCCCTCTTGCTGGGAGTTATATGAAAAGGTGGATACATTTCTCATGTCTGCACGCTAACAATGAAGCTAGAGCCAGCAGGCGATCAGCTTAGCCTCGCACTAACCATTAAACCAGGTGGAAACAACTAGCCTGCCTCTGTCATGAATGTAACTTCGTATTTACTGTACAGACACGAGAGCGATATCAGTCTTCTCAATCTAACACTCAGCAAGAATGCAAATGAGGCCATCTCACAAAATGTCAAACTATTCCTTTAGTTTGCATGCATGTCTGTTTGTTTAGGGGTACACATGAATGCCACACTTAGTCCTCCACCACACCAGGGCACTTCAGCTCCAATGTTTGTTGTAGATACCACTGAGCTGCTGACATTTCCTCTACAACATTACACTTCCATTAGAGAAGATACGCCCCCCCCCCCACACACACACACACACACAATGTCATGTCCTGTGGGTGTGATGCTCTTTATCCCCTTATCTGTATTTTTATGTCTGTCTAATGTGGCTAAATATCGTTCCATCAATGATGTGCTTTCTGTTCCGTCTCACGTTACAGAATTCTGGTCTTTTGCCTTTCTTGCCTCCTGTGGGGTCTTGTCACCATGGCAATGTGAGCTGCCTGCCCATGCTTTCAATAATACGCTTAAAAGAACTGAAAACAGAGGAGATATCTGTAAAGTTAATTTTCAAACACCACAGGTATTTGATTAACGTGTCTTCTCTGTGCCATTAGATGTTACTTTATGATGAATTTGGGGCTGAAGAAGAAGAAAACGTAGGCAAAATATTTCTAATCATTCACAAATTCAGTAGAATTTACTATAGAATTTATTAAACACTATATTTGTAACAGGCATGGAGCCAGAACTGGTACAAATATCCTGTGGCTATAAACACACAAAGGATATCCCTGGAGGAAGTACTGCCACACTGTCTTCCTGGAAACAATGCTTCAACAGGAGGTGATTTATGACCCAAATATGGAAAATCTGATAAGATGTTTGGTGCTTTGTTACTGAAGTTTTTAAATCTTTTCGTTCATCATTTTGGTTTTACCAGCATATCAACAGCAGCGTAACAGTGGCAAAATTGTGGTGCAGGACAGTATTTGATATTATTAATATCTTAATTTTGGGCTATTGTCTACTCTGAGCTGATTATCTAAGGCTATCAGACTCACCCAGATGGAGATCTGCACGCTCTTTATCTTTTACCCTTGTGATGAATGGTTTTCTTCCACAGGCAGAAAACTGTCGACAGAAAGCTTTGTTTCACCGAGGTAATCTGGCTAAAAGGCTGAAAGAAGCACAGACGGCAGAGGAGAGAGAGACAGAGCGAGGCTTCAATCTGTGTCCAGGCCTCGGGTCACGTTGTGCTCTGATGACGAGCTCTCTGCTCTCGTTTCTATTTTCTGCTCTCCTCTCCTCTCCTCTTTCTCCTCTCCTCTTCATGTCCTCTCCTCCCTTCTCCTCTCCTCCACTCTACATATCCTCCCCTCCTCTCTCCTCTCCCAAGGTGACCCTGCTCTATGATGATGCAGCAGAGAATTTTTGAAAAAAAAAGGTTCATTTGTACCTAATTCCCTACATCTGTCGTTTGTTTGTGTCCTCTTCTCTTGTCCACCTTAAACCATTTTACTCCATTTCCTACGTATCAAATACCATCTATCTTTTCTGATAGCTTATTCAGTGTATTAGGTATGTATGAATCTATTCATATTAACATGTTAAATCTTTTACCCCCCTTTTTCTGACATTTTACCCTTAAAAATCCCCTTTAATACCAAAGCATATAAATAAAATAGTGGATGAACAAATTTTGATGATAATAAAAACTGTCAAGATAAGAATTATGAAAAATGAACATTAAAGAAAGCCACATACTGTAAATATAAATGTATATCATGTGTACCCTTTCATGTCTTATGTTCATAAGATATGTTATGAGATATCTTATGTTCAAATACAGTCATGTCATGTTAATTTTATACATTATGCATATTTTATGTATAAGTCATGGAAGGCAGTTAAATGTATTATAGGTTGACATTGCAGTGTAGGTTATTATCTCTCTGTCTTGCCCATTGTCCTGCAGCAACAGGGAACTAACTGAGCATTATATATTATTTATACAACTACTGCTAATAGAAAATTATGTTTTTTCATCATCCAGCAGAGCCATATGCTTTTAAATATTAATCATCTCAACAGTGATAATGATGAATGTGTTGGTTTCTAGCCATACTTGCTGCATCGGTCCTGGGATGACAGTGTTAGCCTGTCGGTGTTGCCGTGAAAAATTTTTCTTTCCCTTCGATCAACCTCAGCCTCCCTCTCTGTAAAATCCTGTCACACCCAGAGCCTTAAATGGTCTGCATCCTGTCACGAATCATCCCTGCAAACCTGCTTCTCATTTTCTCTCTCCCTCCTCTAAGATTTTGACTGATGCCAGTAAAAAAAAGAAAAAGAAAAAAAGAAAAGAAAAACAAACAGACGGACATGCTCACTGGTATCCCTGTGTGGTCGCTTGGCAGTGAGGTCATGCGGTGAGAGAGAGACAGATGACGAGTCAGACAGAGACAGACAGGATTGTGTGTGTGTGTGTGTGTGTGGGGGGGGGGTGGAAAGAGGGAGGATAGCAGGAGAATGTGTCACTGCTGACTGGTCAGTAATCTGGCTGACACCTGGTACTACACACAAACACACTCTCCCCATTGTGGTTTCTATTGTTAACAGTAGAGATGTTTTTTTTTTATAATCTCTAATCATGAGTCGTGATATGACTACATCAGTTCAAATTGGAAACAAGACAGAAATCGAGACAGGAAGGTGTCAGTGTGGGCAAGTAGGTGGTAAGCTCTCACAATATATTTTTAAATATTTTAAATACAAAATGAATCCCCAAGTGTTGCATACTAAAAATACCAGAAAATGTATAGTTCCAGATACAAGCAAAGAGAAAATTGACCCAGCCAGAGGTAATTGAAAGCTTTATTTTTATTTCTTTTGTTTAAATATTTCTTATTTTATTGTTTATGATTTAATATTCCTCTTTTTTAAAATATATTCTAACATATGGATATTATCATCAACAAATGATATAGAGGTACAATATTTTCACAGCTTTTATGTTTGCTCTTTAAACAAAATAACTAACAAACAACCTTAACTCTTTGCCAACTCACCAAGCAGCTGGAGTTTGCCCAGTTGTCATTGACAACAAGTCAGGATGACATGAGCAATACAGCAAACTCCATGAGCTGAGGAGGAGGACCGTGAAATGGGGTTGAAATCTCTAGAAAAAGCAAGTAAGGTAAGATTTCTTGTTTCCAGGGGCAAAAATTAACTTGTGGCAACGTCAAAACTGATATCAAATAAATAAATATTACCAAAACTCATTGATTGTCACATCTTTGTTGTTTAACACATCTTTCTTCTAACACATCTTAACACATCTTTGTTGTTTAAGTCATCAGTTGCACTTGAACGTGTCTCATTCTGACTGTGATTTGAACACAGGGACTTGTACGCTGTCAGAACAAAGGAAACGGGAGGAGATGTTATTCTTGGTCTTGGCCCCTTGTGTGCACAGCAAAAGACGACCATATTATCACCCGGCACGGCCTTCGTCGAGGAGATGAATGCATAGTGGGTGGGATAGTCCCGTTTTCACGCTGCGATTGCTGTGAATGCATTTCAAACAGCCAGCGCGCAGCGGTTGCCATGGTTACGTGCGGCAAGCCAGCGTTTTACAAGTGCAGGGGCCGGGGAATGAGGGGGGGGACTACACGGGAACATCTGTGTGGGAGAAGTGTGTTGAGGAGGAGGAGGATGAGGAGGAGGAGGAGGAGGAGGAGGAGGAGAAGTGAATGATGTTGCTGCTGTACTTCCCCTCTTGATGTCCTGTTTCCTGTTTCCTCCCCTCTGTGGAGCAGAGTATCTGTCCATTCTCCTTGTCTCTCCTTTTACTGCCTTTACTGTTTTTTTCATATTGATCTGTCTGCCATATATGTCCCGTGGCCTTATCTAGAAGCCTGCGGCACACAGTGGATTTCCAATCAAAGAGATCCCTAACTGTGGCAGAAATCATGTTTAGCCATCGGGGCGAGGTCTCAGGTCGGAGAAAAAGGGAAAACATGCGCTGGTACACATGATAATGAAGTGAGAATCCCTGAGTGTTTAGATGGCTCATTACCCTGCGAGGTGCCGCTCCCTCGCCCTCCTGCTCATGTGGTCTAATCAGTGCTGGTAAACCCTGTTTTTAGTTTTGACTGCGAGGCAAACAGATCAATACCGAAACCCCCCAGACACACACACACACACACACACACACACACACACACACACACATATGAATACACATACACAAACACACAAACACACACACACACAAACACACTCCTGCCTGACACTCATCAAGATAAAAGAGTGAGGAAAGGAGAGTGGAGAAGAAGATGAGAAAGGAAATGGTTTTGGAGAGAGAGGCTGCCAGCAACAGGGGAGAGAAAATTGTGAAATATTCATGAGAGAGAGACAGGAGAACAGAAAGGAAAGAGACAAAGAGTCAGACGCTGTGCAGCTCGACTTGTGTGTGTGTGTGTGTGTGTGTGTGTGTGTGAGAGAGAGAGAGAGAGAGAGAGAGAGAGAGAGAGAGAAAGCAGATTATTATCCTAATAAGGGCCCTCCCAGCTAAGAGGCCTCATATAAGGCATAGTCTTTTATCTGCAGCGTCAGTTAAAGCCCGCTACTAATTTCCATAGACAAGAGCTTCTATACACTGTCCTACAGGAAGACATTTGCATAAGAATAGAGGGGCCAGGAAAGGCTCAGCGTAATAAAGCCCTTTTTACCCGTGTGAAGGTGTGTGTGTATGTGGCAGAGCAGAAGTGTGCGTGAAGCTCAGTTCCTTGCCTGAAGGCAGAATAGAACAGAAGGGAACAGAAGGCGTGTTGGAACAAATCTTTGAAAAAGATAAATGTTATACAACCTGTTTCTTTTGAAACAGAGGGAGAGGAGTGGATCTGATCAGCGTTGGCCGGTTTCGTACAAATGTTGTCATACACTGCCCTCCTCTGGCCCTGAGCTCACACTGCTGCACTGACAAAAAAAAAAATAAAGAAATAAAAATGGGGCTGCTGATGTTTCCTGCCAACGTGGAGAGACAATGATCAGACTGAGCGTCTGTTTCCGAAAAAAGGGAAAAAAAGGAAGTATCCTCACAGTGTCTGGTAGTAACATCTGTTTTACTTTGGGTCGAAACCTCTCATCATTCAACTCTCTGTCTCCTACTGTTTCTTTTTAAACACTTTAACCTTTAAACACTTTACCATTTCTGTGCATCTATTGCGTTTAATTGATATGCTCTGATTTCCTGGTTAACTTTTAGACATGCTGCAGATCATTCAGCCCTGTTACTTCAAGTTTAGAGACACTGCAAACCAACAGCTCCTCTTATCCGTCCAGTGCTTGTCTTGACTTCTCATATTCTCACTATCACGATGCACTGTGTCCTTGTTAAAGCCGAATTTTCTAATTACTTGGCTTCACGACGCATCGGCAAATTGCTTGAGTTTAAAGAGGAAAAACACGGAGGTTCTGGATGAAACTTTATTTATTTATGTATTTCATGTTTTGGCCTAGTTTGGTTGGTACTAAAATCTAATTAAATCATTTCAACTGTGTGCTAAATTCCACAAACATTGTTTTATGAGATGAAAAAATGTCTTGTTTTTTTAGGTAAATGTTGGAAAAAGAGTAAAAGCATAACCACACACACACACACACACACACACACACACAGACACAGACACACACACACAAACACACACACACACACACACACACACATATATATATATATATATATATACACACACACCACGAGATATGGGGAGGCCTAAAGTTCAAAATTTAAATTGATGTAGTCAGTGATCACTATCCTGGCATATTTCCACTAAAAGTTACAAGTTAACATGTTAAAAGTCCCACCCCAAATATGAGGACATAACAATAAAGACACGCAACTGTTTCACCCTGGGGCCAGATTAAAGGCATTTGAATGACTTTTGTTTGTTATATTTTTCATTTGTAAATCTTAAGCCCTTTTTAAATCAAATTTGGAAATTTTTTATTTGCTTGCTCACTGCTCTGTATTCACTGCCCCGCTGTTCCCAAAATAAAAGGGAGAGTGAAGAGTCTAAAAAGCATTAAAATGTGACAAACCACATCAGCTAAAAACATATACTTATATTCAGCCATAAGTCTTTAAAAATTATCAGCTGCAGTATAGACATGACATGATCATTTGTGAGTGATTTACAGTGTTCAAAGGACACCAAAGGGGACGTACGCAAGAATATTCACACTGAGTGAAACCCTTACCCACATAAAAACAAAACCTAAACCAGCTTTTCAACTGCAGTGATTTCTCTGCTCCACCCTGGGATGAACTACGGACAGACGTGTTGCTGGTTTGACTGGTCTGTGGATCCCCTATCAAAGGGCATCCATGTAAAGATGTGGTTTTAGCGGCAGGTTTCAGTCGCTCTCTGACCCTGCTCACTGTGGACACGTTAAAATCTAACACGTGCTTCTGCAACAGACAGAAGAAAGGCTAAATTAGAGCAGTTCTTACTAGTGCAATCAAATTGTTTATCAGCTATACAGACTGTAAACACTGCAAAAATCTGATAGGAATATACCGAGTAAAATTCAGCTAAAGATTGAAAGATTGTTCAAGAATTAATAAAACATTCAGTGAAAAATAATTAGTTGGCTGCGCGACCATATTTAATGCAGTCTTATTTAAAAGTTGTATTCGGATTTGTCTTCAATGCTCAAAAACTCAACCCAACAAACTGATTTCTAGGTAAAAGTCCATCTTGCTTACACTTGCTTAAATGAATATATACCTTATTTCTTTCATGGCAACTTTCTACAAAATTATTAGAAAATTAATCACCTGTTGAAAAAAAACAACAAAAAAACAGCATGACACCTTTACTTCCTGGTGTGAGGCTGCAAATGTGTTTTCAACTGCTCTCTGTGTTATGTAGAATAAACGTTAGCCTAAAAGTAAATATACTGCACAACTCCAGGGTGTGGACATCCTCATAGTTGCTAGAAACACCCCAAAGTTCCAGAGAAAGTAGAGAGGATATGACCTCAGTGCCATGGATCAGGTCAGATTGCATTTCATTTCTATGTTTGTCAGTGTGACTGTGCTGATGAAGGACATATCGTACGTTACGTGATACACAATTTTAACATGTAATGTATTGAGAAATATCGCGATCACACTTTTTTCACACTCCTCTCAAGCTTTGGCCGTGGTTCAAATGAAACTCCTTTGTTTCCTCCTGCTCCCTGTCGAGGCCTGACATTATATCTTTTTCTTGGCTGTCTTGTCACGTGCCTCCAACCTATTTTTGGAGTTCATATTAAACTTTTCAACCAATGCTGGGATCCTCTTTTACTCATATACCCAGAATAAACCAGGACGCAATATGAAAACTGTTTCCCTCCAAATCTCTTAAGGGTTTTTCTAAATCTCCCCCTGCAAATGCACAGTATCTTAAAGGAGGAGGCATGGCTGTTACAGGTGGTGGAGTAGAGGACAAATACTGTAGGTTTCACTACAGCAATATTGTTTCTTCACAATGTGAGGATTGCAGCAACGGTTGGCTTGAAGACAACAGAAACTCCTGCAGGTTCATACATGCCCCCTGAGATCCTGCTGACTGTATTGACACAGAGGACTTAAAGCAGAGACTCTGTGTGAGCACGTGTCTGTGTTGTGATGAATCTAATCGATGAAATGTCTCCTATATCGCTTACTCTTCACTGCTTTGCTCTCATCTTCGCATTTCTCAGTGGTCGGATTTTTACTTTAAATGTGTAGTATCTCTCCTGAACGGATGGTGCCCAATAATTTCTTAGACTTACTCTTTTAATGTAAAAAGGGTGAAGTTGCCTGTAGTGACCTGTAGTAATAACAAAATAAAACACTTTTCTAGGTTTAATTTAGTCCTTTATAAAAGTTGTGGAAATGACAATGTTCATACCCTAATCAACCAACACTGATTACCAAAACATAAGAAATAAATGAAGTAGATAAAAACAACATCAAGTATATATTCCATAATAAAGTTGTTAAAAGAGCCATTTGAGTAACAGCAATCAAACTAAATCAAAATTACGGTTCATGTTCTCCTTACAAATTTCTGGTTGTGCTGTTGCATCCCTGTGTGGGATTTTTTAAGGGGGGATTTAATCCCTCTTTGTCAAAGTGAAAGCCTGTTGTTGTTTACAGATGTTGAAACATCTCTACTAAAAAGCAGAGGATAGATCTAGATGAAGTTTCTACAAAGTCCCTATAGTGAAAAACATCACTGATGACATGTGGATAGGCTTCATCATGTCATTTTGAAAGTGGTGAAATTGAAACAGACATCGTCTTATCAGCTCTAGGATCCAACTATGATAATTTAACACACTGTTGCACTGTGGCTTTTTGAAAACATCCAGTCAAATCAAAGGTACTGTGAATATCAACCTGTTGTTGTTTAAACTAAATACATTTTCCAGAAGCATTTGAGATTCTGCTTTTGTTTCCTGCTTCCTCCTGAGGACACATTTCAGGTTTGACAGCAATTTGTTCAGGAAGGATTCCTCTCGGCTGACTGCCTGGAATCGGAGCGAGCGTGCAAGTGCGTTTGTGTGTGGCTGAACATGAATGTAACCCTGAATGCATGAAGGCCACAAATCCAACGGCACTCACAAATCTGGCTTTCTTTTTTTTTAAACTTATTTTTCTCAGTTGCTTAGCAGACTTTTTCTTTTGAATACTTTATGAATATTTTGCTGGTTATACTACATATTTTTAGTATGTTGAATGTAAAACTTTTATTTGTAAAGAAGTATTTTTACATTGCTGTATTGCTACTTTCACTTATGAACAAAAGTGGAATGTAACTAGATACATCACTCAACACAATAATACTGTAGACATTCTTCAGTACAAATCTGAGGTACTTGTACTCCATATGTCAATTGCATTCCACTTTTCACTTTCAGAGAGAAATGACCTTCATTTACTTAATAAACTACATTTATCTGAAAGCTTTAGTTACTAGTACTTTACTTTAATTACAAGTTACTTAGGAATATACACAATAGATAAAATGAGTTTCTTCTTGATCAAATACAACAGTAAAATGCTTTTTTACACCTTAATGCATCAGAATTAATAATATATTATTTTACTATATAATAGTGTAACATTTACTTGGCCAATTTAATGTACTGAGTAATTTTCCTTTTGATAATTTTAGTACAGTTTGTACACTTAGTTAATAATGTGCATAATACTCGGAATAACAAGTGAGGAGGTTGTGATTGCTGCCTGTGCAGGTGAGTTAGAATCAATCTTGACAGGAACAAAACTGCACTAGGCAGAATGGGAGGCTGAGCCAGGTGAGGAGTGGTGGAGCTGGTCGAACGGAGTCTCCCACGGTTTCTGCAACAATAACTGCCTTCACCAAAGTCATATCCCTGGTCCCGTCCATGAGCCTCCACCCTGTCCAGCCTCCGTGTGACATATAAATAATGCTCACATTGTTGTTTGCTAGTCACAAGACTAAACAATTAACAACTGCTCTCTGAGGATTTTGTTTGACTACACTGGACCTTTTATCAGCTCAGGAGAACTCTCAAATAAATTGAGATATCATCATAATGAGGCGCATAGAGGTTATGAGCATCCAGCCACTCAAGCACATCCAGACTAACGGCCTCCTCTTTCTGAAGCCTGATGAGGTGATTGAGGGGTTTTTACTGTGGAGAGCTCATCTGATCCGGATCTCAAAGCAGCAGAGGTTGATCAACAAAATCACACTCATTCACCTCTTCAATGTTGATATAGTTGACAAAACTTCTAATGGATGTGAGTCTTAAAATAGCACGTTGAAGCGTCCATGGTCATGCAGGAATGTCGTGTGTTCTGTCTGCCTGCATTCCTCAAACAGCCAACACACAGTCGGCCTGGCTGCTTATAAGAACCTCGCACTTATGGCTGACTGCAAGTACAGAATAGTTTGTGCGGTGTCACTTTTAATGAGATTAGAATCAGAATAGAAGCTCAGCAAGACAGGTACGGCAGAGAGGAGGTGAAGTGGGAAGGTAAAGGCGCCACAAAAAAAAATAAAATAAAAATTTAAAAAATTCTAGTAGCTTAATGTTTGAGGGTTTACTGTGAGTGTAATTTGCATATGCTGCCTACAAAAACCCTTCCTCATTTACCTGTGGAAATGTCTGGGCCTGTGGAGCTGTGCTACGAGACGGTGCCTGGGTTACTTAGACTGTTATTTCATCTACCAGGTGTGAGTCAAATCAAAGATAGATTCACAGATCAGTTTCCGAATCATCATCTCAACTTCCATGGAATCGTTGGGGTTACAGGATGAGGCATGTAATTTTTTGCATCAGCTTTAGTTTTTGACATAATCCAGGATGGGACACTCATCCTACAGGGTTTCTGCCCTATTTTTCTTCTGTTCTGGTCTTTATTCTTGATTATATTTGGTGGATTAAGTCTGTAAACGTGTTGGCATGTTGTCAACCGGCAGCTTCAGTCCCAGTAGGTTTTACCGCTGAAAAAACTGCACAGATTCATGGGAGGCAGGCTGCACTTACTCTGCCGCTTGAGTGTCAGCCACAAACTGCTGCCACAGTAATGGAGGTGACACAATGAAACATTTGTTAGGACGTTTGTCTTGGCGCATAGGAAATAGAAGCCGCTGCTGGGATTTAAGAGTATGTGTTAAATTTGCTGTATAATCTGTACTGTGTCTGAGCAGATGCATTTTTCAAAACACCCAGGTTACACTAGACCGAGTGTCTGTATGAGTAGTCCTTGGTCAGGTAGCTCTTTCAATTTCCGTGTTTGTGTATTTATCTACTCTATTACAGATCAGCTGCTGTGCTGTGAAATCAAATCATTGCCTGTTTTTGTAAAACTAACCACAATCCTTAAATCTTTCTAATCCTTCACACCATTTTTTATATCCTCTCCACAACGACACAAAAGTCTTTTATGCCAACAAATGAAACCCCCTGAAAAACCTCACATAAATGTTAAACCTGTTTTCTGCAATTAGATGATGCAACATCCCAAACAGTATCCTGTCTAATGGATAGAATAGATCTTAGCTGTTATAAGTTTTATTTGATTAAGCCAAACTACATTAATTTTGTATATCTTATATTTTCTCTGCTTCTCTCTGCTGTCCACTCTACCTTATTAATGCAATGCTTGTTGGCTGCAATTCATGTATGTATGTATCCAAACACATAATTGGTGATTATCATGTTTTTTAGTTTTCTTCTCTATGTTATGCTGATGTGTTTCATAATGATTCTATTGATTTTTTTCCCTGTTTATACACTGATCACATCTAATTATGGTAGTAATTATATTTTTTCTATATTTTTTGATGAGATATCCCTATAAACCCATTTGATTTTTTTTTATCTCAGTAGAAATGCTTTTAAAAATTCCATCAAAGTCTGATAACATATTAACCCCTGAATAAATTAACTCTAAATCAATGTTTCCATCAATTAGAATTATTAACACAAAACTACAGTAATCTTGCTAATCTTCCCTTTTACTTTTAATTACTTGCTCACATGCTATGAACAGTTGTATGTAATGTGTTTTATCTCATGCTCTCAGACTCAAATCTTTTTTTCTCAATCGACCCACCTTGTTCAGTAACATTTCATTCTTAGATAAATAGTGAAAGTAAAAGAAGAGGAAAACATGATCTAGAACTGAGGAAAGGGGTTTTTACAAGGATATCAATGAAACGTATTCATCTTTTTCATGAGGTACACAATGCAGAGATAGTTACAACAAGTCTAATTCAGTCCTATGCACCCCACGCTAATGTTGTGAATAATAATGGCTTCTTTAATCAGACTGAATGTCAGTAATATCCACAGCTCAGGGCTAAAACACCAGCAGTGTTGTGAAGCAAAACACGCACACACACACACACAAACACAAAAGAATCCCAGAATCCCATAACACCTGGAAAAACCATTGAACTGTTTCCCTCTCAGTGCGTGTGTGTGTGTGCATGCGTGTGTCTTAGTGTGTTAGTATGTTAGTGTGTGTGAGTGTGTGAATTAGTGTGCGTGCATTAGCACATGTGTTTTAGGTGTTGCGGAGCAGCATGCGGGTCTGCCGTGCCCTCAGTGTCGGTGACTGTTTTTACTGTCATCAGCGTGATACCATCTAACCCTGGCCTCAGCAAAACACTGCTGCACAACATCACAGCCATCAAGCTGTTTGGACTCGTCTCTGTGACTCTAAAATTTCCCAAAATATCCCTTAAAACAAGAACTAAAATCAAGAGTGATTGAGTGATAAATCCCAACCAACAAGGCTGTGTTAACAAAGGAACAATATCTGCAGTTCAGATTCTGTGGTCCAGGTAAACTACAGTAGATCTAAATTATAGTCCCAAACACCTCTCATCTCTCTCAAAACTCAAGCTTTCTGTGGTTGCACACATGAGATGCCTGTTAAAATTTATAGAGGCAACGACCAACAATGCGATAATGATCTTCAAACACATTACAACACCATTTCATTGTTCATATAGGCTTGTCCACTGTTTACTCAACAACAGCAAGATTTACTGTGAGCTCCCAAACTTCTGCTGCACCCAAACTGCTGCTCCGGTGTCACCTCAAACAGACCAACAGCCCTGAAAACAGTTACAAGTGCTCTCGCCTCAGACAAGTACTTTCATGCTCGAAAAGTGGGAACAGATTTGCATCTCATTTCCATCCCGGTTAGATGCCTGGAGTGAGGTGGGATGGTATTAAAAACAGGCTGCCTTCCAGGATAAAGGAGGGGATAGGGGAAGGGAGGGTTGGGAGGGTTGGGAGAAAGGCTTGGGGTGGGGGGGCTGCGTCCCTCTAAGTAAATTAACAGAGGTGACACAAAGCATCCTGGAGGGTTTGATCATCTGAAACTGTTGGAAACTGCTCTGTATGCTTCCAAATTTCACTGACACATGTTCGGATTTTTCTTGTCCACTTGTTGGTGGTTTATTAAAGTTTAGTATGGAAGCACTTACCATTTCTTCTTATGTAATTGTGTCTATGTTTTCTGTTTCATAAAGTCATGAGATCATCTCTTTGCCTTGGGCTATTGAACAACAGTAACTACAGCAAGTCTGGCCTGGGTGTGGGTTCTCTTCTATTAGAGAGCTGACTTAATTCAAAGTGAAAATAAGCTTGCTGGATGAGTTTGTCCTTGCTTTAAAAAAAAATATGGATCAAGATGTTCTTCTCTCTTCAAGGCAGGTATTATTACGCTGGGTCTTCTCCACCTTATGAGGTTTTTGCTGCTGTTTTTGTAAGTAAATATGTAAAGTAAGTAATGTTTATCTTTAAAGCGCCTTTCTAGATTGGACAGAAAAAGTAAGAATAGATCTAACAGTTTACATGCCAGTCAGGAAATATGAGATTTCCGAATGTGGGTTTAACTGTTGGGGAAAAGAACCAAGTCTTTCCTGCACCCAATGTACAAGACAAGTGGGATTAATTATTTCAGCAGCCCCTGGTTTAGTCCCATTAATTTTTCCCAAACTCATGAGATGAAACAACAAATGTTGCAAACCGCATTAGAAAATATCATTTTTTTGCATGTAAATGAAAATTAAATTTGAGAAATGAACTACAAATCCCAAGTTATGAATTCTCTGATTAGTGACTCCTCTCTCTTCTTGACAATGACAAAATGCATCTTCCGTCCAATGGAACAAGTGTACAAGATAAATAACTTATGATTAAGAACAGAGCCTTTGGGCACAACACAAGACGGAGATGCAAATGAAGAGACATAGTTACTGATAGCAAATGAAAAAGTCCTATCAGAGAGGTAGGAAGCAACTCAGCGCTGACCGACAGATACTGACCCACTGACCAAGTCTGCCAGTGGTTTGGTCTATGATGTCAAAAACCACAATGAGATCCATAGCACCCTCCTGTATCACTTACAAAGAAGCATTTCCAAGAGTCTCTAACCGAGGTGGGTGAATGTGCCTCCAAGTTTTTATTTTTTAACCTACCTAGGTTCCAAATTCAATGGTGGAAAGTACATTTACTCTAATACTGTACAATAGTACAATTATCAAGTACTTTACTTGAATATTTCCATTTTCTCATTCTTAATTCCTCCACTCCACAACATTTGAGATTGAATGATTGTACTTAATTCTCCACTATTTATTTGACAGCAATATTTACAAGTTACAGATTAAGATTTTACAATTGTAAATTGATAACATTATAAAATACAAAGCATTATTAAAGAATAAACCTATACTTTTCAAATTGTTCTCCTTGTGACTCCTTACAAAAAAAAGCAGTGTCTTGTTGGAACATTTTAACCTATAAACCATTCAGACTGTTTAATTAAAAAAAAAAGCTGTTTAAGGCCCTAAGAGGTAAAATTAACCAAAAATTGATAAAAAAGCAAAGATGATAAAATACAAACTTCTCTCCCCATTAACCATCCAACACCCTCTATGTTGGGCTCTGTTAGGAAAAAAAGACCTAACTGTGTCAATAGGAATGAAAGTAATCAAAATTATCGCCACCCAACCAACTACAAGAGCAAAATGTTCTTGATCATCGATTCATCAGTATTATAAAAAAAACTAATAATGTTTTTTCTGATAATAAATCAGTCATGTGGCCATTTTCCCGCAGAACATGTACATTAACTTTGCAAATGATACTTTGGAACTTTTATCTAATTGGAGTTCTGATTGAAGGTCTTTTCCTGGTATTAGGATATTTTTCTTTGTTATATTTACTTGGGTGAAAGACCAACAATATCTTCTACTTCCCAGGAGCAGGTCTCAGGTCTTTCCTCAGGGTTGATCTCATGCTTTGATCCTGACTCTTTTTTCTTTTGTCTGTTTCCCCCCCATGGTTTGGTCTCTGTCGAGTCAGCATCTAGACAGAGATGCTGACCCACCATCGGCCTCATATTCCCAGCCTTCCCTCACACATGCTCCCACAACCACCCACACAAACATCCTGCTATCCTTCTCTGACAGTATTATCCAATGTCCTCAGTGCAAACACAAACAAGCTCTGGGAGAAGCAGGTGTCCTTCCAGTGAGATAAATAAACAGTAAACCAGGATCCAGGAGCAGGAGGGTGTGTGTGTGTCTGTGGTCGTGTGTGTCAGAGAAAGAGGGAATAAGTGAGCAGGGGGAGGTGGATATACTGTTAGTTTCTGTCTCAGTGTGAGTGTGTGGGTGTGTGTGTGGAGAAAATTTGAATATTGCTGATAGCATCTTATAAGCCCCCTCTCTCTCAAACAAAGCTGTTTGTTTTCACTCAAGGTGTCTCTTTTCATTGTGTGCTTTTGGGTTTTAAAGTTTTACTGTACATTTATGTTTATTTTTCATCTTTTTATCACAAGTGTCCCGCAGCTAGTTGTAGAGGATTATGAAGAGAAGAGACAAAACAAATAACGAATATCCCAACAGCTCAAAATATATGATAAATAGATTGATGAAATCAATATTTAATTTTCTAAACCAGGCTTATGCAGAGAATTTACCCATTTTAGCTCTTAACAATTATATGCTCTTGGTCATTGTCGCTTTCAGCCCATTGTTAACTGTTAAGTGACCTGCGGATTAGGTTTCATGCTAATTCATCATTTCATTTGCAGGCATTTGGTGATTTAGGAGGTTTCTGGGGCTAATACACCTGCTATGAACAGCTGTATGAGAATATAAGCAAATATGTGTCATCATCTGTCAACAGTGACCCAGATGGGAGAATATCTTCATAAATTTATGAGATAGGTTTACTTACAGTTACACAGAATGGGGAAACTGTCCCGATGCCATATGGAGGACAACGTTACATTACATTTTGCCATCTGAAACAAGATTTTAGGGCCCAGGTTCATGGAATCTTCCAGTTGTTGTTTGCATATTTAAAAATTATTATTTGATTATTTATTATGAAATATATGACACATTTACATCTACATATGCTCAGCTATAAATGAATTTAATGTAAACAAAAGCTTGTACAGGAAAAGTAGGCAGCTTAAGATCTTAAAAAAAAAAACTACAGGCTTGATAAAAATGATCAGATTTAACAAAATCATTAAGATATGGATATGTTATCATGAAATAAAGAAAAAATAAAGAGGAGAACTAAACTAACCTGTCAAAGATGTGAAAATATAAAAAAAAAACTGGGCTGTATACAGAATGATTGTGTATGATCCTCATGGTAAAGCAACTATGGTGAGTCTATAATATGTACTGAAACTTTTAGTTTACATAAGAACTATTTAGTAACTGTAGTGGAGCTTTCGAACATAACATAATGTTCACCACCATAAGGAGTTTGCCCGTGTCAGGGAATTATATATGTTCCAATTTCAATTTTTTTTTTTTCAGAACAACTCATTATCTAATTCAATTGAAATTCAAGTGATAAATATCATAACCACAGAAGTGCAACTATACTGCTATGCACAGTAAAATCACTATAGAGTCTCTGTTTATCACCACAAACACCATAAATCTCTTTAACAATGTGGAACACTCATGGTCTGGGTGAGAAGATTGCATGTTTTGCATATGATGCACTGGTCCAGTACTCTGCATTGATACTGGAGCAAATACTGGCCTTTTCGTGTGGACTGAACTGGGCAGTGACATAAATGATCTGCACTAACAGACAGGTTCACAATTCTTTTCCCGTCTGGAGTATAAATCTAAAAAGGCTGTGACTACAACCTTTTGAATGTATTTTTGCACAGACCGAGCACTGTGACTGCATTGGAAACATGCTATTATAATAATTATAATCTATTTCATGTCATTATAAACTGAGTTAGTTTTCAGGGCCAAAGCATCTCAGGCTTCAACTTATATAGATATGATTTTATCCTGTTTTTTTTTAATCATTCTACTTATTAAATCCCCATTTTTTACCCATCCCCTTCTAGTCATCTTTTTAAAAAAAAAAAAAAATTGCACTGTTATCTTAACGATTAAGCCAAAACGGATAAAATCACAGCTATTGAACCCTGTTCCTCCACTGGTTCCCACCGCAGTTCCAGGTAAGCCTCCAGGTGAGCCAATCCCCGCCTCTGACAGGGGGTAATTGACAGCGTGGCCCCGCCCCCCCGTCCACCTGTAATCCAATCCGCGGTCCTGTCACAGGTAAAACCGGCCTCAATTTCTAAGCAATGCCCCAAAAAAGCGAGAAAAGCCGACAAAACCCGTTCTCTCAGTAGGGGACACCTTGACTGTCGCCGCGGCCCTCATCCAGCGTCATCGGCGGAGTTTTCCACGGTAAAGAAGACGGATCGGATTTTCAGTACCAACTAGAAAGTCCAGTTCGACCGACCGAGATGTCACAGGAGCATGACAAGTAAGTCGTCCTGACCCTCCACTCTCAGCCCGCACAAGCAGCAGGTTGCCACTATACGCGTTTAATACTGACTCTAAAGATTTTTCTCTGGATTTTTTCCCCCTCTGTTTTTTGCACTTTCTTTTCTTTTCTTTTCTTTTCTTTTCTTTTCTTTTCTTTTCGTTTCTTTTTTCTTTTTTTAACACAAATGCATTTCTGAATAGCCGAGCTCACACTTTGGTCCATCTCTGACCTGCAGCTGCTGCCTCATCTTAAAAAGACAATTGTTGCCACGTTTGTCTAGAATCTAAGCTTTACTTTAAATTTATTATAGCTATTTTTTATTCTTTTTCCTTAAGGGTGAGTTTACACTAAGTCTGGCTGCCAAGCTTGAAAGTGATTATATCTCATAGTTTCCCATGGTGTAACTCCGCTTATTTCACCTGTCATGTTCAAGCCTGTACAGGTGTATCTCCACCTGTCGTGCGAGCAGAGGCGCCTGTTAGAGTAAAAGAAGGTGTCCCGTGATAGTGTTGGGCGGTTTGGTGTTTGATTTTGTTTAAGCTCTGACACTTATGTAGATAGTCTTAACAATGTTTGTTCAGGAATAAACATGGACCTCAACAAGGAGAAAACTGGCTCTGCAGATGGTTTTATATCCATGTAAGAGACCAGATCCAGCTTCATTAAAAAAAAAAGAGAGATCTATTTATATATATGTATATATGTGTGTGCATGTGTGTGTGTGTGTGTGTATGTGTGTGTATAAGGATATTTCTCTTGTTGTGAGAGATGATATACATATATTCTCTATGTTATTTGAGGGTAATGACACAGAGACTTTTGAGGGGAGTGAAACTGTACACCTGCTAGGCGTTGGCCCGACTACTAACACAGACAATGTAAGCAAGCATGGGGCTACATAAGGTTTTAGCGGATTTTACTCTACATGACTCAAATGTTTTGTCAAATTTATCTGGGGATGAAAAAAATAATTGAGCAATACGTGAAGACTTGTCTAAATGTTGACACAGGGAAAAAAAATTGTGTTTTTCTCATGCTCATGTACACTGACTATGTCAGATGTGTTCATGCTGCCTTATTGAATTTATTTCCTAGTGAAATCTAATTTAATATCCGTTTGAAGAAACAATCAAACTCTTTTTTTCTTTCTTTTTGTTTTAGTAACGGGTGACATTTCCTTGGAGCTTTATTGCCAGTAAATAATTGAATCTTATCAGATTGCAGTTTATGACCAGCACAATTAGATATAGGATTACTAATTATCACTTTGCTTTGGCCATTGAGTGGAAAAAAAGCTGTATTTGTTGTAGATACTCAACGTGGAAACTCAGCCAGTCCGTTTACACTTTGCCATAATGACTTTGTTGTGGAAGAACATCAGCAGGTGGATGTTTGAAGATATATTACAGGGGGGTGAATTTGACAAGAAAACACTAATGATTTGGTGGAAACTTTGATAAAAAAAAAAGGCTCATGACTTTACTTTGTTCTATTCTTTAGGCCTAATGCGTCTAAGTAAACAGAAGCTGAGCAAACATTTAAATTTACTGTAAACAGGCAACTTCATGGTTGAAATGTTCAGTATTTGTTTTGCTATATTGTCACTTCTGTTTAAATTTTTAAAAATTTGCCATAGTTCAGTGAGATTAGATTGATAATAGGGCTATTACATCACAAGCAGCCGAGACACATAAAAATACAAACTGGTGTGTTCTTATTGGTCCGACGCTTTCTTGTTTACAAAGCAGTGACACTCGAGGACTCACAAGATGGAGGAGGAAGAGTAGGAGAGAGATGCAGGTGGTGGATCCACATAAAAAAAAAACCCTTATGATTATTTTCCACAAACAGCTTTCTCTCACAAAAAAAACAGTGGCAGGATGCTGTTAAAACACAGGAATGTAGCAGGGTCAGGTACGTCACATGCGGTCAGCCAATGAGAGATCGCCGAACCAGAGTTGTCGCACTGGACAAGCCTGTAGAGCATCTTTTTCTCAAGACACGCCGGTGGTTCGATGGCCGAGATTTGTTGCACAATCATGGAAAATCCTGAACAACAGGTCTCGCAGATGAAGAACATCTGCGTGATTGATTTCGGTCTTATAACCTGTTTGTCTGTTTTGAACAAGGCTGTGATTGTAGGTCTTGACTTGTGAACTCATACAAAGTCGCTGAAGAGAATCAGTTTGTTATAGATGCCATTAGAGGGAGATGCTAATCCTAGAGTCTTTTCTGCTCTTTTAATTGTATATGAGAAGTGACCTCAATTTGAAGTTATACTTTCAACTCTTGACTCCAATGTCTTTTTTTTGAAATAACCCATGAAAAGAGTTTTAGATGACTTCATATAAGCAGATCTCCACATTAAATTGGAATTGCATTTAATTTGCTTGCTAAGGGGCTTATACAGTGTGACTTATAAAACTCTGTCTCCCCACAGCAAGCGTGCAGTCCTGGTTCTCCAGAATGATCCAGGTTATGGCGGCCAGCGTCGCTCCTTCACCACAGAAGACGAGGCCTGGAAATCGTTCCTGGAGAACCCGCTGACAGCTGCCACCAAGGCCATGATGAGCATCAATGGAGACGAGGACAGTGCTGCAGCTCTCGGCCTGCTCTACGACTACTACAAGGTATCAGAGGAAAAATTTCACCAACTTCCTGCGCTCTTTTGTCACTAATTTGCAGTGGATCTGGGCACAGTCAACGGTGCACAATCTTATGACAGGGGATTAGCTACAAATCCTATACAATGATGATTCCTACTGACTTCCGACCATTGAGCAACATCTGTGAGGCAGAGCCTATGTCATGTAACTGATCTAGTTGCACATTTAGACGGCAGGATGATCCCATATTCCCATATTGGATGTGATGTGGTCAGATGCTGAACGGCTGTGTTTACCCTTCCCATACAGGTGCCCAGGGAAAAGAGAACAATACCGCAGAGCAAGCCAGATGTACTGGTCTCTGATGTGGATCCCAACAAAAGGTGAGCAAACCCCTGATCTAATACCCACAGCCCCCGACTTAAAAATAAAAGCACAGCAGAGGGGAACCACATTCTATTGGGTGGATTCGAATGTATAAGGGGGCTGAATGCAGAAAAGAGGACAGCGGGCTCATTTATTATTATTTAAAAGGTCAGAAAGTGGCTGTTCAGGAAGAAATCTGTCTTGGTTTAAGCTTGAAGCCATTTATTTAGTTCAACTCGTTTTGTTCTCAGGTCAACACAGTGTTCATAAGGCTTTACCCCCTTTACTTCATCAGGTTGTCTCACTGAGTGTAAAAATCAAGTGATGAAAAAAAATTGAAATAATTACAAGTAAGTAAGTTGTAATATATATCAAATATATTTGAGCTTTAAAATCTTAAAAGGGACTGAAATAATCTTTTCCCCAAAGGAGAATTGGTTGCGCAGCAAAGAAACATGAAAGCACAAAGAACATGAGCACGTCAACAAACATTGAGGGGAAAAAAAACCCTCACACAAGTAAAAGTTACAAAAAAAAGTTGAGTATGAGGAAAAATATAAAATCTTAATATTGTTCAGAATATAGGTCCTGAATGGGTACATGAACAGTTTGTGCTCATGTCAGGGTAACTAAAGGAGTTTTTACATCTGGGAGTTTTAGGCAAATGGGATTCATATACTAGAGTTGCAAGATTCAAATAAAAGAGAGAAGTTGTGTACTTTGGAAGCTTTGGTGCAAGAGCTTTATGGTTTTCTAACGTGCTAGATGAGACATTAATCCAACTCTACATATTTGCTTTTTTCTTTTGTTACAGACTCCAGATCCAAGCTGGACACCCCCTAGTTCCACTCCAGGAAGCCAGTATGGAGAACAGGATCCAGGTCCTGAAGGGGCCCTTCAATATCGTTCAGTTGGCCCAGGACAAGAGGTCCCAGTTCCCTTCACCAGGTCTGTTCACACTTCGTACCGAACACATAAGTGGCTCAAAAGCAGTAAACTTGAAGTCAGTTTGACGATTTTTGTCTACTCAGATACGACCGTCACAGTTTCCATTGCCGCCATGCCAAACTACCCGCCCGTCAAGACGGAGATGCCCACCCACGGGTTCTCAGTGACCGTGCCGAACGCTTGCGCCGAAACCGACGGCCATGTGGGCGTCTTTGACCGCCAGCTCACCCACAACACGGTCCAGTTCAGCCCCAGCACTCAGTCCCGCACACCCCCCGACTCCACCTTCTCCGAGAGTTTCAAGGATGGTTCCCAGGAGGCGAGTATTACGATCCCCCCTCTTTCTAAACCCCGCTCCCTACGCTCCCTGCAACCTCGCCTCCTCCTCCTCCTCCTCTCCTTTACTTTCCACTCTCCTCTCAGAACCTTCCCATCGGACAATAGGATAATCACCTGATCCCATGGAGCCAGTGGTGGGCTCAGTCGTCCCTGGTTTTATTTGAACATGCCAAAATAGTGGCTAGTGTGTTATTATGTCATTGTCTCACCAACACAATAAAGTGCTGTACTTTTCTCCTACAATAGCCAAAGCCCTTTCTCTCTCCTCTTTCTTTTTTTTGACCTGGAGGCGAAATACCTTAAAAAAGCGTAACCCAACAAAACACCAGTATAGGAGGAGTTGGGGGGTGGGGGGTTAGCATCAGAGCATAGAGGCATTTTTAAGAAAAATAAAAGGAGATGAAGGGGTAGGATGAACTAATAAAACCTACACAATCTTTGATAAGTAGTGGAAGAGAGTGGGGAGAATCTGTCAGGGCCACTACATTAAAATGCTGATTATTCCTCCGGTAAATTACAGGAAGAGCCAATTAAAATAAATCCTTTAAATCAAAGCAAGCAGGAGTTGAGTATCCTCTTTGTACCGTGTCTAACTTCACTCTCTGAATCTTACTCTAGCGGTTCTCTCTGTGTGCTGCAGGTGTTTTCCTACCCAGGAGATCTCCAGTTACGTATGGCCTCCATGACGCCCGAGGACTACACTCAGTTTAACACTGTGCCGGGGTAAGTCGTGCTGCTGCCGGCCCACCGCCCGACTTCCACCGCCATTCAGCTTTTGACACAACACAGCAGAACGGCCTCATTCATCGCAGTCACGGGGGAGACACCGGACTCCCCTCTGTGTGAAAGACGAGAGACCGCACACACAGGCCTTATTTGGCCTTGCTCTGGCACCACGCTGATTTCTAGGTCACGATTTCCCTGCAGTGCCTATTTGAAGCGTGCCCCATTCAGTTTTACATTCCTGTTTTATTTCTTTCTTGAATCAAACTTGAATTGAATGAAGTTTTCTCAGTATAAATGCAGAGATGTCCGTTTCTACAGAAAAGAGAGCAAGGTTTTTAGCACAAAGAGTATACTGTGTAAAGTCTGCTATGATTATTTTTGATATTTACCAAATTGCACCCTTATTTCTCTACCTTTTAGGAATAATTTTGAGTATACTCTGGAGGCATCCAAGTCTCTGCGTCAGAAGACAGGTGATGGGACAATGACATACCTCAACAAGGGCCAGTTTTACCCAATCACCCTCAGGGAGATTGATAACAAAGGCATGCAGCAACCCATCACCAAAGTCAGGGTAAGAAATAACAAAAAGAGATTGACCTCAAACAAGTAACAGCTTGGGGTCATTGACAGTAATCATGCTAAATATTATTATGACATATCAAGCTGTCACTGTGTGTGTGTTTATCATTTCCAGAGTGTAGTGATGGTGGTGTTTGGAGAGGAGAAGTGTAGAGATGATCAGCTTAAACACTGGAAGTACTGGCACTCCAGACAGCACACTGCCAAACAGAGGTGTCTTGACATCGGTGAGCAGTCAGTCTTTCTTTCTTTTTTCTTTCCTTTCAATTCAACCGTCAGTTTCGTCGAGGAACTGCGTAGCACAAGTAATGGTCAGCTTTTCATTCTCAAGCCTGACATCTGAGACTCTGTTAGTGCCATTTTGATGACGTAAATGACCCAGCGATTCATCCTGGGGCCGCGGTTGGCTGCATGCTGGGGCGCCGGGGAGTTCAGTTTAGTTTTAACATGGAGCAGGCTGACTAATCCTCCTCCGTCTGCACGGTTGAGTGGCTGGTTGAAAGGGCACCTTAGCGGTAGCTGACGTTAAAAGGTGTGTTGTTTGGTTGTGACAGTTCAGTTTGTTTGGCTAAGGATTAAGTCTGCGGTGATAAATACCTCCACATATCACGTAGTAACAAAAAAATGGAAAATACCGTTTTGTTCTATGCCAAATGTTTTTCATTTCATTTATTCAGATCGCTGTGGATTTTTGTCAGTAATTGTGTATTTTTTGAACTAATGGGTTTCTAACGCTGTTTTCCTTCTCACTTGATTCTTTACTAAACTCTTGTTTGCTGTCACAGCTGATTACAAGGAGAGCTTCAACACGATCGCCAACATCGAGGAGATTTCCTACAATGCCATTTCCTTCACCTGGGACACCAATGAGGAGGCCAAAGTAAGACAGTAAAAAGACACATGTACACACTGACACACACAATGACACACAGCTTCAAAGAAACACAAATGATTGATTTCATCTACCAATAGTGAGGCTGTTTTTAACACCCCTGATATGGCAGGTTTGGACTAAAACAAAAATTAGATTTGTGTGTCATGAATTTTTCCTCTTTGGTGTTCATGTAAAATCAGTGTTTGGTTTCACAGGATCACTGGTGATCCGGGTTTTCCGAATACATCCTGTTCTTTACCTCATAATATTAGTCTTGAACTTTTCGCATCAATACATTTAAAACCTTAAGCCACAAATAGACTGCTCCTCCCTTTTATTAACGGTCCTTTGCGGTTTTTGCCACAGACCAGAATTGAGGTTTCAGGTGATGACAGCCTTTGTAGGTGAAGATCATCCACTTTGTTCATTGGGATCCTCCAAAACAGTTGTTAAAAGAACATAGGAGCATAAATAGAAGGGTGAGGATGCTGTAATGTCATCACCACTCCTCTTGTGTGTTTAGTCAGGTTGCGTAGAGGCTAGGAGCAAGTGTGTGTGAGTGTGAGTGTGAGTGTGAGAATTTTCCTGACCTTTGCGGATACATTCATGACTTGTCGGACCTGCCCGTCACCCCTCTTTTAATGCAGCACGTTAAGGTATTTCTGCACAACAGACAGGAGCAACAAAGGTTGCAGGAATGAGGAAACTCAGTGGGGGGCGGGGGGGGGGGGGGCTGGATTGGTCAGTTAACAAATGAAATCCTGTCCAACAGGTGATAGAAAGGAGGAGTTTCTGTCCTCTCCTCCACCCTTTTTTTTTTTTTTTCCTTTTTGTCTGTTTGTGCTTGACCTCCATGTTGCTCTCTGGTGCGGTTTCACCTTCAGCCTGAGATGGACAATGACTGACAGGCTAAAAACAGACAAAGAGACAACAGACAACATGGCGCCATGGCTCATCTACAGCGTCATGCTCTCTGCAGGCTTCGCATAACAAAAATATAGTCGCATGCGACAAACGTCTCTCTCTCGTGCGCACGCACACACACACACACACACACACACACACACACACACACACACACACACACACACACACACACCAGGATGTGGGTCGAACTGTCTCATGACTCGAGGCCTGTGTCCATAGGATGTTCATCCTTGTGTGTGTTCATGTCTTCCCAATGTGTGTATTTTTCTGGTTCACCACCCGCCAGGTTGTTTTATCATCTCATAAGTGTGGTGTTGTGTGATGACAGATGAGGTTCTGTGTGCATGTGTGGCTTGTTCCTGGGATGATTGCCCTGCAGCATTCGCACTATTTATCTCTGGAGTGTATTTATGAAGGGCAACCCCGTCTTTATGTTTAACTGCTTTAGGGCAATTCATTGGAGTATCACAAAAAAATGTGTGGGAGTCTATGGATGATGTTTTTTTTCTCTTTGTTTAGCACAGTTTAAGTCAAGCTAAGTCTAACTAATCATTTTGTCAATTCAACAAAGTATAAAGATGCCAGAAAAAATAACAGACTCCCACAGAAATAAACAAATTTTTATGATAATCAGCCCAAATACTATTATTGAAGAGTTTAAGGTTGTAAAATTTATTGTTTTATTATTCGTCCAAATAAAAGCAGCAAAAATGCAAAACATAAAACTAAATTAAAGTCTATTTACATGTAAAGTGGTTTTATCGCAGCTCATTTTGTGCATTTTTCTTTGAAAATCTATGGATACCTGTAAATGAGTGAAAATACTCAAAACTGCTCCAATGGTCTAAGGACCTATATTTTGTGAGGATGACAAATGAGCATCTCTCCATTAGAGACAATGAGCCTGTGATAACTGAAGTCGATCAATAGAGGGCAACACAGAACACTGAATGCTCTGTTGGGGCCTCTGCTGCAGACAGGCCGTATTTCATAATGTTGCTAATGTCAATAATGAAGGTGAAAGTTTTGTTTCTTTATGCTTCATAAGTAGGTGTTAAAGAATTAGATTATTGCTAGTTTTGCAGTTGGCTTTAACTGATAAAGCATGTAGAGGGTTTATGTTTGACTGCTCCAGTTTTTTACAGGTGAAGTTTGACTTTTTTTCTTTTTGTTGTTCCCAGCTCCTTTGTCTTATTTTATCCTCTTCTCTTCATCCATCCTCTCTTCGCAGATCTTCATCTCCGTCAACTGCCTGAGCACAGACTTCTCCTCTCAGAAGGGAGTGAAGGGTCTGCCCCTGAACCTTCAGATCGACACCTACAGCTACAACAACCGCAGCAACAAGCCCATCCACCGGGCCTACTGCCAGATCAAAGTCTTCTGTGACAAGGGAGCGGAGAGGAAGATCCGAGATGAGGAGAGGAAGCAGTCCCGCCGGAAAGGGAAGGTGGTGGACCTCAACCCTGGCCTGCCCTGTGAGTCTTAAGGAGTCGTTTATCTTGTATAATATGAACAAAGATTAAGTTAATTTTCCTACCCAGTCAGGTATTTTTACCGGGATGAAACATACATGTGCAGTTATTCATTTCAGAGAAAAATATATCAATAGGATCCTTGACACCTCTTAACACAAAATAACACCAGAGTCAGCATGAAGATTTCAAACACACAACTACAAATGCAGCTTTGTGTAAAATAACTGAACAGATGAAACCCCACCCTTTGGCCTCACCAAGTCATATAAGATGATCTCTTGTGTCTTGAAGCTGCACTGATCAATATTTTGAAATCACTTTGTGTAATGTGAAAGTGGATGCTCCTAGTGAAGAACTCACATAGAGTTATCACCCAGCTCTGCAGTTACCCTCAGCTCTATGAAGCATTTTAGCTTCTTTTGGACCATCAGCTTTAATGTTCCGGCTCACTCTCATTGCTCTTGTCAACCTCATTTTTCACTGCAGCAGGCAGCTGTTTTCAGCATAAAAGCTCTGATAAACCTACTGTTTGCGACCTGCTCAGCATCAAATGGCCGACACGGCAAGTTAGCAAACAAAGTGAAACATTAAGCAGCAAAAGAGCCAGATATTTCACTCAGGAGTTACTGGGAACCAAAGCAGAGCTAAAAAATAGAGAAAATAGTGGACTTATATTTTCAAGGAACACAACTCTCAATATATGTAAATGTTAGTGTATAAATGATAGATGTGTAAATCTCCAACTTTCTGCTAAAATGTTCATTTGCAACAACTTTATAAGGTGATTGTATGTCATTGTTTGTCTTACAGCTTGTGCTGCCCCCAAGTGGCTAAACAAAATACATTAATGCAGGTTATAAGACTTTAAGTTATTAAACTGCTTCCTGTTGCGTCTTTTCTCTCTCTTAGTTGTGGATGTCAAAGTCCCCATCCTCCAGAAACGCAATGATGTGACCATCTTCAAGATGATGACCGACCTTGAGACCCAGCCTGTGCTTTTCATTCCCGACATCCACTTATCTGCCTTCCAGCGCCATGTGAGTGCCAATCATAAGACTTAACAACGCCAGTACTATTAGTATAGAACACAGTAACGCGTCTCGTATGTCAAAAACCAAAATGAACATGTTTTTCTCCTAAAGTTGTGGACCGCAGCTTAGGTGGTCCATAAACAGTTTGTTTTTTAGAGCTCCCACCCACCTACAGCCAGCTGGGTCAAGGTGACCAGCTTGCTTGCCAGTTGGCAAGAAAAGAGAGTTATAGTTTTCAAGCTTTGATAGGAGTCCTAAATACTGATGGCTGGATTTCAGACTGCTTACTCATAAGATGAATCATTCAACAACAAACCAGGGGGGCGGAACATAAAAACCCGTGCTGCCCTCCTAATGTGCTTTTGTGCTTAGGGGAAAAGGGAATCTGTAGATTTGAAGACAGAAAACTGCAGTTTTGTTACTGATGTGTGGATACTATACGCAGCAGATAGGACATGGCCAAATACATACATGTCAGGACAGGAAGGACAGTTGGCAGATACAAATAACCCTGTAACTGTGTGAAGGCCGTAGCATGCGTGCAGTTTGTCAGGTTTTTATCAAGGTTGAACAGCAGCGGCCCTCTTTTCTATGACTGGACTCTGAGCTTTGCTTCTTTCAGTGAGGACCAACATGTCACGACACACACAAAGGTGTGTGCATGTGCACCTGGCCTGCAAACATTAGTAATTTGGGGGCATTTTGGTATTTTAGGCTCTTTAATGTTTTTTGGGGAACGTTTTGCTGTGGAAATCTTAATCACACATGTCCATTTGGACGTGCTTAATTTATAGGATTATCGTCCAATTCAGAGACTTCACTGTTTGTGAACTTTAAGTGCCCCCTGCTGGTCAAATTATGAGCAATCCAAGCTTAAACAACAAAGAAAGCGCTTTCACTAAGTTTACTTTTCTACTAGCAAGGCTGAGGGACAGACAGGAGGTTATTTTTGGTTTGGTTGACATTGAACCTGACCAAACTATCCACTGCATGCTATCACTTTTCTGATAAACTCTGAGTTTACTGAGATCCCCCTCAGAATAGAATTCTATTAACAGCAACGCCTGCAATCAATACAGTCACAGGGTATAAGGTCCACATAAAATGGCAGCTTTCCAGGGAAAATAAACCCCTGTATTTTTCCAAGAATTGTTTACATTTTTTTAATTGACTTTGTGTAAAGTAATGAATGGGTTTCAGGCACTCACACTGCATTTACTTGATAAAAAAAACATAATCCCTAAAAATAGGATGTGATAGCAGCTGTTATGGAGAGCAGCAGTCTTAAAGGAATTAATTTTTCATTTTATTTATTAACTGCTCAACTTCAAAAAAAAAAAAAATTAAACACTCACTGGTTACAGCCTCTTGTGTGAGGATTTGATTTTTTTTTTGACATATGTGATTGTAAAGTTAATATCTTTGGCGTTTGGATGGTTAGTCATATGAAACAAGACATTTGAAAACATCTTGAGTTGTTTGAAACTATAATGGGCATTTTTCACAATTTTCTGACATTTTATTAGATGGAAAAATTAATCAAGAAGATAATTTAAAATAATCATTAGTTTTTACCCATATGAGAAATAACACAAACCCGGATCTGTTCCTATCCTGTAAACAACCTTTGTATTCCTGAAAAACAACCTGTCAGTGTTCCGACCTGCACTTGACCACCATTTCTCTGGCTGAAACTGTATGATTTTGCTCCACGTACCATATATAACTCTACAGCTAAGTTTGCTGGTGTGCCTTGAGCAGGCTCAGTTCTCAGTGATAAAGGAAGAATAAATGGGTCGACACAGGAAACCTTTTGGAAGTGGCTGTTGACTTTGCCTTTGAACTCGTCGACTGATTTAGCCGCCAACATAACACGTTTGAACTGCAGCAGTAGCAAAGTAGTACACTTTGAAACATGCACTTCCACTGCAGGAAACACTGTAGATAAAATCACGTTGAAGTGCATTTTAAAGCCAATTAACATCATAAATATTTAATACCAAATCCTACGACATCTATAGCAGATGCTTTTAGCCTTTCAAAGTCATCTCTGAGACTCTATATTGTTGCATGTTTTTAACCTACATGCTCCATTTGAGTGAATTTCTGCCTCTCTGTTTCTCTTGCAGCCTTTCTCAACAGATGATGGAGAGGACAGGTGAGTTCACGGAAACCCTGGTTTCACACTTGCTCTTTTCACACTTCTTCTTTGTAGTAATTTGAACCGGGACAACCTTTGCCATCTTCCCAGTAAAAGGCACACAGGGATACTTACATGTAGTTTTTTTCTGGGAAATGCTCGTGAGCTCTGAGTGCGTACTCAGTGCGTGTGCTTGTGTGTGTTTTATAGCCTGTTGGCTGCTCATAAAGGGCATTTAAGCAGTGATTTTTGTGTGTGTGTCCACCACAGCTCGGGCATGAAGAGATTACCTTTTAGTGATGACGAGTTTGGTTCGCCCCCAAACAAGATGGCGAGAGCGGATGAGCCAAAGAAAGGTACTAAATGTGTGTAGTGTGTAGTGTTTAGTGTGTAGTGTGTAGTGTGTAGTGTGTGTGTGTGAGTAGTGTGGTGATGTGACTGTTCACA
Source organism: Istiophorus platypterus (assembly GCA_016859345.1). Taxonomy (NCBI): domain Eukaryota; kingdom Metazoa; phylum Chordata; class Actinopteri; order Istiophoriformes; family Istiophoridae; genus Istiophorus; species Istiophorus platypterus. The sequence goes on from CM029120.1 coordinate 13,094,886, forward strand.
TGCTGATCAGGGGTCTTTGAATGATGTTCTTCTCTTGGGCTAAATCAGTATGTTACAGTTTGTGCACATACCCCCCCTTCCCCCACACACACGTGCACACACACACACACACACACTCACACACGTACGCACCCTTTCTGGGCCATGTGATTATTCCAGGTCTTTCAAAACACGCACACGTGCCTGAGGCGACCACGGACCCAGTGAAATACCACTTATCACTACATGCACAAACAGATGCAAACCAGCCTATGCCCTTTACCCTATATCCTATTCATAGGCATACGGCAAGCTTTTTCCAATACTAGATACATAAATATCTGCTGTAAGATATCTTATTGCTAGAAAAGGACTCTAAAAGTTCTTCAAATAAACAATCATAGAGACAAAAATCCCCTTTCCTTGGTCTTTCAACTGCTCATAAGTGAACCTGACTTCATTTTAAGGAACTGCAAGCCAAAAACAGTTGGGAACCACTGGTTTAGATGATGTCGCAACTGACTGAATCTTGAAACTATTTGAATTAGGTGTCAAAAAGTTAGTGGTTTCGGTGAAGTTTTATGACCTTTCAGGAACAGCTGTCATGTTCTTCTAGTCAGAGAATAGTCAGCCTTTTGATTATTGGAAAGTGATCCCACTGACGTCCGAGTGAAGAGTCAGTCTACCAGTCATCTTTTCTGTAGCTTTCTTGACGTGATGTCTGCCTCAAGTTAAGTCAACCAATGCTGCACCAGACCAGAATGAGTGAAGCCCAAATGTGCTGTACAATAGCAGTATGAAGCTAGACGGTACCATACAGCCACTTATTTAACTTCTGTTTCACTTCTGTCTTACTTGGTCTTAGTCCATCTGCAGAATTGGATCAAACTAGTGGAAGGTCCCGTGCACATCATTACATCATTAACAGAGGCATACTTGAAAATAGAGATATTTTTTTCGTCTTATTTAGAGGCCACAAATATCTCAATTTCCTGCAAACAGGTTGGAAAACAATACGAGAAAATGTACTTAGATCAAGATCTATTTTTAGAAGACTGGTGTAGTGACTGCGAGGTGGGTCGGTGTTCCTGTCTGTCGGTGGCCTGTTGCAACTACACCAGCGCTGTATGAATGTGCTTTATCTGGGCAGAGTGCCACTTCTTTGAGTTTGGATGAGTGCCATGCAGTCTGGCAGTGGTAGTATTTAAAACAGCACAGAGAACTGTATATATGCAAATTTACTAATGGATTAAACATACTGTACTTGTGCACATGCTTGAGCTTTACTACTTCCAAATCGTGACGGGGATGCAGTGAAGCCCCAAACCCTCAAACCTACACATAAGCACCAAACCAACAGGCAAGCTTTCCAGCCTGACGCAAATATATGCTTCGTGCCTGCCAGTTACTTTTCTCAGAGGTCAGATTTGGGTTTACGTTTGTGTCGAATCCACAAACACACATGCTTTTTTTTAACACCTGCCTACCTCCTCTTTCTCTTTTTCACCACACAGTCCTGCTGTACGTGCGCAAGGAGACAGAGGAGGTGTTTGATGCTCTCATGCTGAGGAATCCCACGCTGAAAGGCCTGATGGAAGCTGTGAGTTGTCCTCAGTTTATTGTGCTTGTATTAGCTTGTACTGCACTTCATTTTCCTGTTTTATATTGGTGGTCTCTGCGTTGCACATTGGAGCTCGAGGCCCACGTCTCTCCGTGTGTTTAAGTGACTATGGCAGCAGAAATGAGCTGCGACACCGGAAAAATGTAGGGAAGAGTAGGAGTTGGGTTGGATAGAGGAAAGAGACACAGAGAGGGTGTGTGTGTGTGTGTGGGGGGGTAAAAAGGGACACAGATAAAGTCAAGAGAGGGGTCAAAATGGGGTAATGGAAGGAAGGGATGGGGAGAAAGTTGGGGAAAAGAGGATGCTCCTTTTGGGGGGGGGGTCTGTAAGGCAAAGAGAAATGGAAGAAAAGAAAGGGGCAGTTGTGCGGGTACTTTCGAGGTCTAAAAACACATCTGGATTTCAAGAGTCATGTAAGCTAAATGCAGGAGGATCAAAAACAAGGGACTAAACTCTTCTCTGTGCATAATCTGTGTTCAGTTTTTTCTGTTTTTTTCAAGACTTCAACACTGATTTGTATTTTTTCTCAATCAGATTTCAGAGAAGTATGAGTTGCCTTTGGATAAGGTTGGAAAGGTGTACAAGAAGTGCAAGAAAGGGTGAGTATCAGTCATTGATATATATTCACACTGTATCTGCAACTTTATGAAGGAGAAAATTATATTCCATCGTTTACTTTACCTCAAGTGCTTGTTTTCCCTCAGCAAGAGTTTCTCCAGGAGATTGCTTAAACTGTTTTACCTCTAATATGCAAATAAAGCTGCAGATGAAATTATTTTTCCTTCAAAATGCAAATAATAAAGATGTCAATCAGTTCCTCTTACAGGGCCGTAAACAAAAAGAAAATGGACATTTTAAAAATTTATATATTAAACATATTTCTGATAAGCACTTAGTTGGTAATTTTCGACTTATTTAACCACCAGCAATTAAAAATAGCTGCTGTGACGCACATCAGCCAATCAATTGTGAGCTATAGGAACAGACTCATACAGGCTTGTTGACATCACAGTAATTTGGATACTGAAGGTAAATTAAATTGTGCAAAAATTACATTTGCATAATTGATATAATGCCACGGCCTTGAGCTAAATTGTATTGTACTATAATAAATTTTGAAGAAATACACCTGTATGCTTTTTCGCTGAGTGTTAGATGAGAAGATTGATACGACTTTTATGTCTGTGCTATAGATATGAAGCTGCAGTGAGTTAGTTTAGCTTAGCACAAAGAGGTGCATGGTTTCTTCTATAGGTAGCTTCGCCTACCAGCACAACTTTACCTCAATATTTAACATGTTAAATCTGTTTTTTTAGAATGTTTCCCCATCTTGATTTTTTTTTTTTTGCTAATCTGAGCTAACCTTAACCTTAAACTAGAATATAAAAGAGTTTTTTGGGATGTGGATGAGGTAAACAAGACACTAACGCCCACATCCGTTTTAAAACAGTATTCTAGTTCACATGGACGACAACATCATCAAACACTACTCCAACGAAGACACCTTCCAGATCACCATGGAGGAGCTGGGTGGCATGTACAAACTCACCCTCACTGAAATCTGACTGGACGGGAGGAGGCAACGTCATCCTGCAGAGAGGGGCAGAGGACAAATGGAGCCATCAGGAATAGCGGTTTACATGTGTAGCCATGCATGGACTTGAGCTGAAGTTGAATTCATGTTGTCTCTGTGCTGTATTAGTGTCCAAAATATATTAAAACAAAGTCTAAAAAAAGGTATTTAAAAAGCCATAGCTCTTAATAGACAACAATATTGATTAGAGATGTAAGTTATACATTTTGCTCGGTTTCAAAACTGTTTGTGCATGAGAGTTAACAAGTAAGGATACGTTTGATTGTTGGGACACATTTGTTTTGTATTTAGTGAGAATATGAGTTGCACTTCAAATATTAGTGCCTTTTTTTTTTTTGTAAATTTTGTTTGAGATGTGCTGAGCGATTGCGGTGCTGCTATACCTCATGCTATGCAAGCAGCATTGTTTCTCATACGTTTGAACTTTAGCAGGAGAAACAGCAGATTTATCCCTTCCTAAAGCCATAGCACTAATGATTACGATCTGTAAAGTTGGGTATTTAGCGCACAAAATGAAGACAGCAAATGGTGAGAACCTCGGTGGTTCAGTGTATTAATGCTAAACAACATGGCAGTATTTAGTGTGTAAAACTTTATTCAACCATCATACAATTAAGACAGGATATTCTAAATTTTGTTGTATTTTTTTAGCATAGGATACATGCTTTTTGTGAGTGAAATGGCTTAAAAGATGTTTTTTTCTCTGATCAATTTAAACAGTAGCCTTTTTGTAAGTATTAACATTTACTAAATATATTGATAGTAATCCTAAAATACAGCTACCCTTCCCCTGTAGTGGATTTTGTTTTTTTTTTTAATTTTTTAATTTTTAATTTTTTATTTTAATGAAATAGGTCAACGATTGTCTAGCACAGTTTCAACGAGACTGTTCTGGAAGTGCAATATATTTAGGTTGAGACACATTCAGAAAAGAAATTCCACTATTGCCATGACTACAGTATATTATAGATTCTCACTGATAAATCTCTTTTTTTTTTAAATGGAAAAGTTGTTTATATCCACTGAAAATAAGGATCTATATGATCCCTCCTTTTGTATCTCAGTACTTATTGTGTATATATTTATTAAAATAACGGATGTGGGTCATTGTTTTTTTTTTTTACCAGATATACTCAAATTTTTATTATTCCTAATAATATAATGTTTTTTTTCTTTTTTTATATGAAGTTATTGTAACATCACATGTCAAGGGACAAAAAGTTATGAATGTGTTTTTAAGTAATGTTTTTTTTGTAAAAGATGTGATGCACAAAGTGCCAAATAAAAGCTCTCCAGTAGCTGCTGTTTTGGTTGTCCGAGAGTTTTTCTTACTCGTCTTCTCCATTTGTCCCAACCATTCATTCTTTTTTCAATTTCAAACTTTCATCTCAGAATAGATTTTTTAAACTATAGGTAGGAAATCGTTTTAATGAAATAATAGAAAGTCGGGATCAGTGGTCGAGTTGAACGTGTTGAGCTGCAGCAGAGATTAACTGTGCCTGTGCCAGTGTTTTCTGAGTCTGTCCACAGGAACAGATGTCTGGGCATCAACTCTAACCCTGCGGACAGGAAGCAGGCATGACAGCCAGGGCAGCCTGGTGCAGAGAAGCTGCTCTGTCGGAAACCTGGCCACAAATTCCTACATACACCCTTTGAGTAAAGTAAGCTCCAATTTTCCTCTCAAACTGTTAGTTATTCCATTGTGGGGTTTTTTTTGTTTGTTTGGTTTTTTTTAGCCATGCTAGTGACCCGGCATTAGGGATACTAATCCCAAAGTAATTGGTCAGTGCACCATTTTGAACTTTATTTAGATATCTCAACAATTATCCAATGGGTTGTGATGAATGTTTGTACAGACAATTATATTTCCCAGATGATTAATCCTAAAGACTTCGATGATCCCCTGACTTTTCCTCTTGCACCACCATTAAGTTCACATTTGTGGTTTTGAGTGAAATGTCTCAACAACTCTTGCATAGATAAGCATTAAATTTGGTTCACACATTCATTTTCCCTTGAGGATTAAGTGTGATAATTCGGTGATAGTTTTCATCTAATGCCATCATCAGGTCAAAATTGTTCATTTTTATAGTCGGTTTTAGGACTATATACCTGCAGAACCAATGAAATTCCTATCAGCCTCATGTGGTTAATGCTATTCAGCCATATATTAGCATGCTAACACACTAAACTTATATTAGTGAACATGGTAAATGTCATACCTTGTAAGCATCAGCATGGTAGCATTGTCCTTTTGAGCATGATAGTATACTAGCATAAGCATTTCGTAAGTCATAAGTCTCAGCTGTATTTTGTGTCTAGTGCTAATTATCAAATGTTAGCGTGCTAACACACGAAACTGAGAACAAGGTAGCCGAGAGCATGGTAAGAATGGAGCTTGTTCGTTGGTGATCAATTTGTGCCTGTTTAATTATTTTTTCTTTCTATTTCATACAGGATTTGTAAATTTGTCATCAGCTCTAGTCCGAACATGGACAAGCTACAGCTAGCTAGACACCAGGCTTCTCGTAGCAGATATTACGGTTAGGATTAGGGTTCATGTTAGGGTTGAAATCCAATACTTGTATCAATTATCTAATTATGATTGATCGATACAATTGATTAGCAGAATGAAGGCAAAATCAAACTAAACTCATTATCAAAATGAACATTATATTGTTTTAAAAACAGATTCACAATCGCTGAGTAGTTGACTAGATATTGCTTTTAATTCTTTTTTTTTTTTTAAATTATCCAGCCAATTTCAGAGGAAAATGGAAAATATGTTTCTACCGTATGTAGAACAAATCCCATTGGGATCTTTTACATACTTATTAGGTCAAACTAACATGTTCTCGCCTCAGATCATGGCCACAACCCTAACTCAAAGGTAAACATGGTAAGCATTATACCTGCTAAGCATCAGCATGTTAGCACTGTCCCAGGGAGGATGTTAGCATCCTGATGGTTCCATTTAGCTCCCAGCATTATGAAAAATATATAGCAATATATGCATTAAAAATTTGATTTAAAAAAAAGAACAACAATCAGTTGTGTTATAGGAAATAAACTGTTGGAGGTCACGTGTCCCTTTAAGGATTTAAATGTTAAAAAATGTTAAATCAGACAACTCACTTTCGCCTGCCCTTTTATACGGTGATGGCTTCTGATAGGCGCAAGTGTGTTCATGTGATTATTATAACTGTCAGCTGTTAGACTCGTGGTGTTCTACTCAGCATGAGCACCTCAGCCCAGAGGACACCAGCTGCAGCTACAGCTCCAATACCTGAGGCTGCAGAGGCAGTGTTAACTGTCCAAGCAGAATCATAAAAAGGACACTGTAAAGGTTCAGGCGAGCAGGTTCAGAAAGGCCTGAAGATTCATTTAGTTAATATTTAACTAACCAGCCCCGCCAACCTTGCCATGCGGCCTTATTGTTCTAAAGTGCAAGGCCATCTGGTTTATCCCCACGTCATTCTTGAGATGTTTAAACCCATGTTGGTGTCTTCTGTCCTCTGTCCAGATGAGTCTGGGTGAGCTCAAGGAGTAGGCCAGGCTCACCATCAGGACTAATGGTTTCTCTGCTTTGTTTCCCATCATATGTTCCTATTAGCAGTTCATGCAAATTACACTAACTGGAACTGGATGGAAACTTAGTCCGACTGAGTTTGTTGTGACTGTGGAAGTATAATAATTTACACATTAAACTTTCTGACCGATGAACTGATTGATCTCAAAAAGCTTTTTATCCAGATATTTCTGTTTTGTTTATTTGTTTGAAAAAATAAATTAAAAAAATAAATAAATAAAATAAAAAAAAAAATAATAATAATAAAAAAATATATATATATATATATATATATATATATATATATATATATATATGAGCATATATGGTGGTATTTGCCTGATGTTTGTCATAACATCATTTGTATATAGCCCATGCGATTATTTTTATTTAGTTTTATTGTTCCTATTTATTTCTTTATGGAATACACCACAAGTCTTTTGTTTGCATTGGCTGAAAGCTTTGTATGTAATTAAAATGGTGTGAACTTTCTGTTCTACTTTGTACTTGTTTATAATGTGTTTGTGATTGTAATTGCAGAAATTACTCATTTCAAATTACTGTTCTGCCTTGCTTTGTACAAGTCAACAATATACCGTGTAATATTTTCTGCCAATATATGTTTAAATTCAACATATAAGCAGGTTTTAAGAATTTTTTCATCATAATTTTCATGATAAGAGATCTTAATCTGGTGTTTTTTGTGCTACACTTCCCAGAGATCAATCAAATAGTGTGGCCACAATACTAGCTTTAATGATACAGCCCGAACTTCTGCAGGTGGAGACCTGCTCTCTCATATATATAGTATAGTATATTGGACTCTTTCTTTCTGGAAAAAAAACAACACAAAGAGTTCAGCTCTTCTTAAACTGGTTATAGTGGATTAGTCAATACACTATGCCACTGTTGTTGTGTCATGTCACATAGCTAGTAGGGAGCTGCAAAATATAAATGTAGAAAATGATAATACCATGGCATATCACTTAACTTCAGATAGAGTTAAAAACTTTTTTATTTTCTTAAGTGAAGGTGTTACCTGTCTTTGCAATCTTGATGGTGTCACATGAAGTTAGTCTCAGTCTACTGAAACTACTTCTGTTAAGTACCTGACATGGAAAATCACTGCCTTTTGTAGCTGGGCTTAGCCACTTTATATTCAAACATCAAAAAATATGACTCATATTCAGTCTCACTGCTGTCAGGATTTTGACATCATTGGCTTTTTCTGAGGTTAAAAGCTACACAAGTTTAAGTTCTGCCCTCTCAAACTGCACACTCTGATGACTGTATAGTTTATCCTTGGCAGACCAGACCACAAGTGACCTACTTTGATCTTGTTCAAACATCCCAAGTGCAGCTCTGGTTCTAGCTCTTGCCTTTACACTTTTAGGAAACTAAACACATTCTTCCTTTGGCACAGTAATCCTTCTCAAGTTTCAGCTGAGACATGTCCTGTCCTGTGTCAGGCCGGAGTCCACATAAACATTTGCACATACAGTTTCACAATAATATCTCCTTCATTTTAAAATTAGTATTGGACTTGATTCTTGTACAGACACACTCAAGAAAGATATAAGCAAGAAATTAAGGTTATTAATTAATATGGTTTTGACAGTGTATTTCTTAAATAATGTTTCCTACGTTTTATTTGCAATTACAGCAATACATACATTTTTTTAGAAACCATGCTTCAGAGTAAAAAAAAAACAACCCTCCTACTGTGAAGTTGTTTACTCACCATGAGTGGAAGTGGTGACATAACAGGAGGAAATGTCACTTTATTGCGCCTCTGTGATTCAGTGTATAAGTACTGATATTAAATCTATGATCATTTCAATCTAGCACTTAAAACAGACATGCAGCTATTCTACCCAGACAGTTACACCATGGCCTTTTACTTTTCTTCAAGGACACTTGCACTATGTGGAACACAGACTGCTCACACTACAAAAAATTATACAAGCATAATGTGGAGTGGAGACCACCCTCTGCTCTGAGGGAAAATCAAGCATAAATGAACATAGTAAGATTTACAATATTCAGAAAAACAACTGACGGCACCTATACTTTCAATGAAACCATCTAAACTTCACATTCTAAACAATTTTTGCATTACATGAATGAATTGCTTAAAAATATATTGTTAAAGAAGACCATTGAACAGAAAGTCTTTGCTTCTTAATCTAATGAGGTTCAGAAAATAGCTTCGTGTTATTCATTGTTCAACCTCTTACTATCAGTAGCTCCACACAAGTTCTGTAAATGTTCTGTTGCAGTAGCACATTTAACATGTAACAGACTTCTGATCAAAATGAGAGAAATTAGTATTGAAGTGTTCCCAGTGATTGTGTGTGTGCACAAGCTGTATGCAAACTGCATTTCAAACATTTTCTCTAGTGGATAGTCAGTCACACGATGCGACCATCTCTTGTCATGTATCATAATTGTAAAGCATCTTCTAATGTATTGCTTGTAAGGGCTTGGTTTGTTGCACCAAATATTAACCTTAATTCCATAGCTTACTACAAATATACTATTTCTCAATTTTAAACTTTTCCGAACTTCTTTCTGACACCATCAACTAGTAGCCTTCGAAAACAATAAATCAAGTCTTTAAATAAGTGATTGTTGACGCTTAGAATACAAATATAAAACACTGCAAAAATGTTGAAATTTAGCTCAGAGGGCTAAACTTCAACAATCTATATATTTGGAGTAGAACTATGGGATTTTGCCAGGTCTGTCGAATTTATTCGTTTTTACAAGAATTTTTTTTTGTCAAGAAAATCCATGACATGACCTGGGAGGTCCTAGGTGGTCAGTTGGTATGGAATGACCTGTATTGTGCCTAATTGCATGTACATAGACAATAATATTTAAAACACGAGTCATTCGCAGCATTAATTTGGACCACAAAAATAGTTAAACACACTACTATAGGCCTTTTGAAAATTAGGATAAATAGAACAGCATATACCTAGAATACAGATAGAATATTGTTTAGCGAGACACTGCAAAAGATTAACATCTCCCACCCATCCAGACGGAGTATTATTTAAAGTGCATGACTTAATACTTTCACAGAATTCGGAGCCTTGATCATTAAGGAGCCACACATGCTCAGACTGCCTCTTGAGGAGCTCCTCCAGGGAGCTCTCAAACCTGCCTCCTGTTCCTCATGTTGCCAGGGCAGCAGACAGCGAACTAGCAGCACACGAGTTGGTGTCTCATAGCAACAGATTGGCTTCGGAGCCCCATCCCGACCAATCAGGAGCCAGACGCTTGTAGAGGAATCCCTGTTGTCACTTCACTCCAATGTGTAGGAGGAGAGGGGGTGGAGTCACATGTTGTGTGATAAACAAAGCATCTTTCAGTGCAGAGTTGAATAGAAGAGTAAATCAATTTAAATATATATATACATATATTTCATTGATCAAAAATCTTTGCGTTCACTTCTTTCCAAGTCAAGACAAGTCAGTTTTATTCATATAGCGTCAAATCATAACAGAGGTTATCTCAGGGCACTTTTCATGTAGAGCAGGTCTAGACTTTATTACATTATTTACAGAAACCTAACACTCCCCGATGAGCAAGCAGTCTATTAACGAGAGGATTGCTCAAGTAGAACCGGGCTCTGGGTGGGTGGCCGTCTGCCACAAGAGCAGGAGGAAAGAGAACTATAGTGCTATAGTATGTTTTAATAATTATTATAATAAGAAGACTAATGATAATTGCAGCAGTGGGTGTTCAGAGGCAGAAAAACCTGCAGGAAGCGACAGGAGGAGAGAGAAGAGAGAAGAGAAAGCACAAAACTATGGGAGAGAGAAGAAGCAAAGTTAGTAACAAGCATTATTTGGGCTATGAATGCATACAGATGGATAGGGAGAGAGGGAGAGAGGAGCTTAGTGCATCATGGGAAGTCCCCCGGCAGCCTGGGCCTATAGCAGCAAAGTGGGGGGATGATTCAAGTAAGGCTGAGTCAGCCCTAAGTATAAGCTTTATCAAAAAGGAAGGATTTAAGAGGGTGTCTGCCTCCCAGACCCAGACTGGAAGATGGTTCCGCAGTAGAGGAACCTGAGAACTGAAGGCTCTGCCTCCCACTCTGCTTTTCGGAAACTCTAGGAATCACAAGTAACACTGCATTTCTGGGAGCGCAGTGTTCTGGTGGGGTAATATGGTATGATGATATAAGATGGTACCTGACCATTACAGGCTTTGTGGGTGAGAAGGAGGATTTTAAAATTTATTCTAGATTTTACAGGGATGAAGCTAAGACAGGAGAAATAATATCTCTTTTTCTAGTTCCTGTCAGTATTCGCACTGCAGCATTCTAGATCAACAAGAGAGTATTTAAAGTTGTTTTTTTTTTGGAACAGCCTGATGATTAGAAAACAGCCTGGTAATTAGAAGAATTACAATGATCCAGTCTAAAAGTAACAAATGCATGAACTAGCTTTTCTGCATCTTGTTTTGAGGACAGGAGGTGATGAATTTTGTCTCTAATTAAACTCAGCTGGCATCAGACAACAATGTGAAATCACAAAGATGTTTGACTCGAATGACTCTAACTTTAGACGGACATTAAATTTTATTTAGAAATGGAAACCAGGCTGATGTCAAAACCCAATGCTGGCTATCTGTGCATATATAGGACCTCAGCTAAAGGCTCAGTTGGAATTTAAACATGGAGATATGTAAATTGTGACTGAATTCCCATTTGAGCTGAAGTCTTTCTTTACAGTGCTCACGAGTCCTGCAATTATGAGTCCATCACAAACAGAACGCACACAGTCATGTATGAATAATACACTGAGAACCAAAATAGCCTTCTTGTGTACAGTAGTCAGGGAAGTAAACTCCCTTTAATCTTTTGAGAAAGAGTACTGGTACACTACAATCCACTCCACTGCACTGATGCTGCAGAGGAGAAACTGACTGACTGTGTTTTCCACAAGTTCAAGTGAGCCCACATAACATTCTGGATACTTGTAAGAACATTAGCAATAGCTTCTGCAATAAAAAAAAAAATATCACCAAACCATGTAAAGTGCTGAGAAAATAAATATTGAAATATCTGGAAAGTAATTAAGAAGCATCAGAACAGAGTGCTATTATATTATCTTTAAATTAAATCAAAACAAAAAAGGGAAACCAACTGACACAAGCACAGAGGAGGGATTTCACAACATCAAAGTATTAGTTATTCATATTTTTGTCTCCTGTTTGCTGTCCTAAAAAAATGTACAAAATGGTAAGTCTGACTGTGATTGGTACAATAAAAGCTATGAATAAAATCATGTGTATTAATGTGTGTAATCATAATATGTGTATGATGATGTTGGGTCATTTAACTTGGTGAATAATCATATATCTATAACCCTTGTAATAGTGAGGATGTGAAGAGGGTGTTTTTTGAATTTTAAATACAATTTTCTTTAGGTTTACCTTTATATGTTGATAATATATAACATTAAACCAAACTTAAATAATCTCATCTAAGCATTGTCACCTTGAAAGATCATTTATAACATTTTATTAAAAACCATTAAATTTCATTCTATTAAAAACAAACGTCATGCATTTGCATTCTTTAGCGTGAGTTTAGGCGCTCTAAAATTAATTCAGGAAATAATGTAAATTCATGAACAAACCAAGGCCTTATGCTGTGCCTCTAAGCAATAGAAAGGATATTAACAAAATAACAAAATAAAAATACGTCATTAAAATAAGTTGTGTGTTAATTGTAGACAAATGTGTTGTGGCAGTCTCACTGATGTAATAACATTTCGGATATTGAGTGGAGACACTTGATGTGGAAGTAACACTCTTATGTACATGACACTGCCTGTGGCTGCCTGTCAGAGCCCAAGGGCTGTTGGTGAAATATAGCCCCTGGGTGGTAGATTTAACCCTGCTGGGGTAACCCCCCCCCCATCCACCCTTTCTGAGTCCTCCCCTGGAGTTACTGAGTTGGTGGAGTTGGCTGGACAGGGGAGGTGTGCACGCAGAGGCCTAGATAGGGCCAGTGTAACCTTTCCTCCAGATTCCCTAACTAAGTTGAAGCTGACTGCCCCACTTATATCACAACCCGGCTGCTGTACTTAGGCCCGGGCTGCCTGTCGTGCCTGTGTGTTAACTCCTTTTCCCCGTAACTCCTCCCACTTCCCCTCTTCTCTGACTGTGGGCACTCAGGTTGCACGGCTACAGCTCGAGGCCCTCATTACTCCCTGAGGTCATGCTTACGTGAGTCATACAGAGGCACGGTCTTCGTTAGCTGCCAGGCGCTGCCAGGGCCAGGCCGACACACCTGCTACACTCCCTCCTGCTGCAGGAAAGCTGCAAACAAACACCAGTTTAAGATTGACAAGAGGTAAAGTGTGGTCCTATGGGGGTTTATGAATATATAAACAAGAAAGAAACAGACATAATACAAAATATCATGTGTCTGTGTTTATGAAAATGATGCTGAGCCAAGTATTCTTTTCACCAAAGGATCTTGGCTATATCTAATAAGTAATTGTTGTAAAAGCATTGCTGTGGCGCCCTTTTCACATCATGGCTCCCAGAAGTTCGTTGGGACTTCTGACACATTTTTTCCATTGTCTAAATGCAGTTGGTGATGTAACGGCATATGTAGGTCAAGACCAATTTGAATTCTCTGACATGTACTTATGGGTATGACCTGACAGAAACGGTCTGACAGTAGCCCCTTGTAACAACAGTCAAACATACATTAACATACACAAAAACTTTTAAAGAATATATTTAGCATAAGGAACACAAAGCATACTATTCTTTGCTTTAAATCTAGGACGATATTTTATCATTGCAGTGCATCCATAGACTTGAATGCAATGGGAAAAAATAATTATTTTATAGTTTCTCTACAAATGTAAGTGTAATAATATATATCAAAAACCTAATATAGTCCATATGGCTCTAAAGGGAGGTCTGAGGTTGCCTCCACCACAGAATTCCTTAAAAAAGTAGCTGCACCCACTTACAAAAGATGTGTCAAGCCATGCCCATATGCTGAGTCCACCACTGCAGCTTAATTATTGCATTGTTTATGGAGATTGATTTGTTGCCTCTAATAGGTCATTGGGTTTATAGTGAAACCACAAAAAATATTAGATGTTGAAAAAATCTCCAGGATAATGATGAATTATAACACTGGTAAGTAGTTAAAGGCTACAGCGATAGCATGGATTATTTAAAAAAGAAAGCATTCTACTCATTTTGTAGGTCAGTGAATTTGTCAATGTGCCCTGATATGTAAAAGTGATGACACTGAAATAACTTGTTTATCAGCTTTTACTTCGAGAAAACTGCACAAATGGCCCCAAAAAACAAGACAGAAACCCGCGCTTCATCTGGCCCTGGTGTTGCATTCAAGTATTGTGGGAGGGTGGGACAAATAAGCTTCCTGCAGGCCACATCAATTTCATGTAGTCAATAGAACTTGAAAATTGAAGGTTTTCTTAGATAGACATTTTCTATTACCAACGGGTAGTTTATGCAAACAAGTAGAGGCACTATGTGTTTTTATGTATTTATAATGTGAGGCAACTTGTCTACTTAAACCGTCTCTGAGAATCGCAAAGTGAAAACTACTAACTCAGTGGACTAACTGTGAACACTTGCTAACGCTGATGATTTAATAATCTTAAGTCCAACCTTTGCATTTTGACTTCATCTGGACTTGGATCCTTGACCATAGAGTTCTATTCTTCTTTTTAAAAAAATACACTCTAAAATAGCATAACATTTGATTTAAATAGCTCTGATTCTACACCTATAGAAAAATTAGAAATTCTATCCTGTCAAACCAAATCAAATAATTCAGCAAGATATTTGGTAATCCACGTTTGAGAAGCCGTGACACGTTGTGAGAGAATAAGACAAATAGGCGTACAGAAGTCACAATATAATATTTACATTTTGCTACCCACGTCGATGAAAACTAATGATAAATTATATTATACAATATAACAAGCCATATCTCTGTTTTTTTTCTGATTTTACCCCGCGCGTAAAGGTTCTCGGACACTTAACCGCTTTGCGCAGTCGTTTCCCTTTGTCTATATTTGCGGTGTCTCTTCCGCGACACATATCGACCATCCGTGTTTACGACGATGGGGATGGGGAACAGCATATAACGGTACATCAGCCCCTCCGGGCGACTCGTGCGCGGTCGGACCGAGCCACCGGCTCGTCGTGCGCCGGCCTTTTCCCCCACCCCCCTCGAACGCCGCATACACTCGGCCGACCTTTCGCCTACTTCGGCTGCTGGCGGTTCACCGGGTTTACTCTGACACTGCTGACTCCGCGGCCACGCCCACCGACGGCCACGCACCCCATTTCCTCCAACCGCCCCGCGAGCACGCACTGTCCACGCGTTCCCGGCTCTCCCATTGGCCGCGGCGCCGCGCACGCCGCTCTCCGATTGGCCGGGTGTTGCCACCCGCCGGTGCGTGTTGTGAGTTTTGTTTTCCCTTTTTCCTTTTTTTTCCCTCTTTTTTCTTTTTCCCCTTTTTCCCTCCTCCCCGTGTTTTACACACACAGCTGAGAGAGGAGGCAGCCAGTCAGGGGCAGGAAAAAAACGCACCCGAGTACAGGCAGCAGCACTGGCAACCGCCGTCTCTTTGTTCTGTACTGGCTCTGACAACAAAAAAGAAAAGTAATATTCATAATTTTTATTTATTTTTTTTTTTAATTCCTCAATGCCATCGCGAAAATTCACGGAGATGGACTCGCACGGGGTAAGACGATTTGTTTAAACGCCCGTTTATTTGTTTTGTTTTGTTTTTTTTCCCCCCCCTCGGTCCAGTAACAGTCCGTCGTTAAACTGAGTGTTTTCGTATCTCGGTTTCCCAACTTAAGTCAGCAGCTATATTCAACGATTTTTTGCGTAATTCCGACAACAACTGTTTGTGGCCGCGTTGACGCGCCAGTTCTTTCGAATCGACCTTTTTAAAATTAATACGCACACATTCGTTTTTATCAAAATAATTTTCATTGCAGTTTTTTTTTTTTTTATTATACAGTCTTTAAAAGGCGATAACATCTTCTTCTGTGATGCGAATTTAACACGTACGGAAGCCCGCTAGTGTCGCCAGGTGTAGTTTTTGCGGAGGATCGTTGATATGTCCCGTTTACTGAAATTTTTTTTTTTTAAAAAAGTTGTAAGGTAATAAACCTACTTCCTGATGCATTTATGGGGATTTCACATGGCGCATCTCGGCAGCACGTCACTGTTTGGTCTATATTTGGCGATGGGAGGCGTCCTGGCCCCGGGCCAGGGGCAGTGCGTGCTGGGCTGGGGTGTTGTCACCAACACCCCCCCTCTCTCCCTTATTGGCAGCAGCATGCAGTTTGGCCGGGAACTTCAGATACAGGAACAGTGAATGAACAGATGATGACTGGAAATTTGGTTATATATATATATATATTTTTTTTTTTTTTGTTCCTTTCAGAATGACTACACGGATCAGTGTGGGTCCCACGTAAAGAGAAGGAGGCATGACAGCGAACAGTCCGCCTCCAGTGGAGCCTCTGGCCTGGAGTACACGGACTTGGAGGCAGCTGAGGTGCTGGTGTGTATGAGCTCGTGGGGCCAGGGCTTCTTCCTCGGCAGCAGCAGGCAGAACCCCTGCAAACCCAGACCCCTGACCCCGGCCTCGGACTCCTGTGACTCCCTCCTGCTGCCAGAAATTCCAGAGCCCCCGAAGGACTTTGTGTCCCTCTCCTCCCTAGTAAGACACTCCTCATACTGTTCGGATGTCAAACCAGTCAATGATATGTATATTAGTTTTACAACGTGGGACTTCAGCTGGAGGTCGGCGTTGAAATCGCACAGAGTTGTAAAACAGTTGTGATAATTGATGGTTAATTAGTAAAACATATTACTGAAGGGTTTGCATTAAACACTGGCGCCTTATGACATAACTTCTAAAGATAACTCTGGTTTATGACTTAAAACTGCAGGTTGACCTTCAGATAGAGCTTGTCCTTCAGTTATAAAAATCTCAGTTTACAGCTCAGAATGATCATTTTTCTTGAGCCAATCGGGATGCTTATCTCTGCATATTCAGATCCTTGTTAAAGAACTGAAAGAAATCATGATAAAATGATACTGTTACTTTAATTCCTCTACCTTCTTATCTCCCTTCTCTTTCTAGTGTATGACTCCCCCTCACAGCCCCAGCTTTGTTGAAATGTCGACATCCACCACTGGCACCCAGTCAAGCTCCGGCCAGGTTGTGTCCTCCCAGCGCTCTGGGTCCGGACTCCATCATCCTGTCCTGACACCCATTGCTGAAAAGACCCCCTGCCTCCCCCCTCCACCACAGTCTTGCAGAGCTATGGCAACCAGTGTCATCCGCCACACAGCAGACAGCACCCACTGCCAACACAACATTCCAGTGGCCCCAAATCTAGAGAAAACTAGAGACACAGGACGGGCTACAATTGTCTGTCAGCAGCAAGAACTGCAGCAGCAGCAGCAACACATTATAAAAACTGAACAGATAACCACGCCACCATCTCCTCCTGCTCCTCTTACACCCTTAAAGACAGAACAGAAGCTAAGTCCCTCAAAACCCTGTTTAGACAGTGTCTCCACCCCCTCTCCTCTCAACACTCAACCACTAAACAGCCCACCCCCTCCCTCTGTTCCCACAACCCTGTCACCACCTCCAGTCACTAGCCCTCAAATCATCTGCCAGATGTTCCCTGTAAGCAGCCAATCAGGGATAATCTCAGCCTTCATCCCCAGCACAGTTCAGACATCCAGCACTGGACTCCGGACTGCCACCACACCCATCCTGCCCCAGCCCACAGCAGCTAACACCACCCCTGTCCAGCAGTCCCTCATTGTGGGCTCAGCGGTGCCCCAGGGGACAGTGATGCTCGTTCTCCCTCAGTCCTCAGTCGCTCAGGCCCCTCACTGCTCCCAGACTGTCATGACCCTGGGCAACACCAAGCTCCTACCTCTGGCCCCGGCCCCTGTGTATGTGCCAGCAGGGCCCAGCGGCAGCACCACATCCACAAAGATGGACTTTTCCCGCAGGAGAAACTATGTCTGCACCTTCCCAGGCTGCAGGAAGACGTACTTCAAAAGTTCACACCTCAAGGCTCACCTTCGAACACACACGGGTGAGCATTTACATCACATAGGAGAGTTTGGTTTGGTTGAAACTCGTGAGGATGTGTGATAAAACGTGACGACCACAGATGAGTCTTGCATCCTGCATGTGAAGCATTCCTTCCTCGGCCTTGTTATTCTTTGTGGGAAGAGAGTGAGCTCATTGTTTTATATCAGACAGGGCACTGTGATGCATGCAGTTTTTTATGAGTGCAGTGTGACTCATTTGCTGACTCCCTACTCTCCCTGTTTTTCTCTCTTTCCATCCCTTAGGTGAGAAGCCTTTCAGCTGTAGCTGGGACGGATGTGACAAGAGGTTTGCCCGCTCTGACGAGCTCTCCCGTCATCGACGAACACATACCGGGGAAAAAAAATTTGTGTGTCCCGTGTGTGACCGGCGATTCATGCGCAGCGATCACCTCACCAAGCACGCACGCCGCCACATGACCATGAAGAAAATTCCCTCCTGGCAGGCTGATGTGAGGAGCTTGAACAAAATGGCGTCTGGCAAAACACCTCCATCCAAACCTGGCCTTGCCACACTAAGCATGCTGGTACCTGCCAGCTCAAAGTAGACGATTTTCACTGCCATCCTACCCACTCCCATGATACCACAGGGATACAAGGAGCAGCCAAGTACACAAGGCTGCTGCTCATGGGAATGAGAAAAAAAAATCATGCACTGGACTCTTTTTCCTCTCTACTGCTCATTTGTACATGTATTTTATTCTAAAGGATTTTTTTTTGTTTACCTTGATATAAGATAATATGTATGCACCCTTGCCAAAGCCTTTGTATGAAGTTTTTGTCGTATACATTTCTCCTTCTCTACCCCTCCTACAACACTTTTTCTTTGTGTTAAAATATATATATATCTATAGATATCTATAGATATATATATATATAGAGAGATATATATAGATATATATATCTATATATATATAGATATATAGATAAATGTTTGTGTGTCAATGTGAATGTATTGTTCGTTGTATTATGAAATGCATTTATTTGCAATATTTGGGAAAATGCTGACATGAAACGCAACGTAAATATGAATAGTAATCAATGATACTATGATTATACCTTGATTATATCTCCCTGTTTAACTTTTCATATTATTTAATACATATTTGTAATAAAAAATGACTAAATTAATCATTTTTGTTAATTTTATTACTTTCCAGTACTTTCCAAAAGGTGTTGGATCAAAGTGAAAATAAGCCATCTTTCCGGGAGGTGTCCGCCCACATCCTGTGAACATCACACTGTGACTATCCCCAACCACAGCCCTCTATTTTTGTCAGCTGACAATCCTGTCCTTCCAAATGTGCTTACTAGCCCCTGGGTAGCTTCCTGTGGGCTAATTTCTTCTTTTTTAAAAAATGTGTGTACGTAATAAACGCCCTTTTGGAGAGACCATCTGGGGACACTCTGTCCTGGTCATTAGCTCAGAGCCAGAATGCTTGATGAGTCAGAGCAGACCAGAAACAGACTGAGGTTTGTTTGCCTTGTGCTGTGGAGTTCATTAACCGATCAGTTGAGCCCATTTGGACCCTGTCACATTGGGACAAGGAGTCGGTGGAGCTATGACTGTTAAATGATACACCACTGATTTTTAATTCATTCAGAAATTTCTAATGAGTCTGGAATATTTTGGCAAAGGCCTCCTGTCCTTGTGATTAATGGTTACAAATGGAAAGACACAGCTGTTCATGAGGGTTTGGCTGCCCTGAGCGCCCCCCCCCCCAAAAAAAGTACATTGACACCAGGAGAAAGTAGTTTGCTGCATTCACACGTTCCCTTGCAGAAGTTGGAAGGAACCAAGTGGAAATTTTATAATACAAAAAGAAACAATTAAGATGGTTCTGGGCCGGGACTGGTTCTCTGCTCTGCGTCCATCCTCACTCTTGCTGTCTCTCTTTCATACTCACATTCATAAGCGGTGGCCCCACACCTAGTAACAGCGGGCCCCTTCCAATCGGACAGTGGGAAATATGAAGTGTTGGGGGTGCGACCAATCACCTCTCTCCCCTGGATACCCGCCCCTTTGCCTTACTGACCGACATACTCATTGGCTGAGTGCCACCTGAGCACTGGTCTGCGATGACACCTGCTGGCAGGAAAATGTCACACCACCGTTTAACAGGAGATATTTTTACATGTTATATATGTTATATATGTTATATATATATATATATATATATATATATATATATATATATATATAATTCACTACTAATTGGGGAAGTCAAATTTTATTTCTCTACAAGGACATTAAAGTTTCAGCAACAAATTTTCTTTTAATGATAAGATTATTAACAATAAAAAGCATGTAAGACAACGAAATGCCATTGCTTAAACGTCCTTTTAGTATTTATATACATGGAGTTTGAGTGGTTTTCGGAGACAAGGCAGGATTATCATTATTTTCTTGTGTTCTCTTTTCATTTTTGCTCCCTGTAGGTTTATTTTATTATTATTACTGTTCCTTTGTTCATCACATACTAACGAAACTCAAATTGATTACACATCTATGGCTTGATAATTGTTAAACTGAACAACAACAGACTGTTTGGTTTCTGTATCACAAGCAAACTGCTCATTAAAGATATGAGGACAAAAATACAATTGATTAAAAAGAGTAATTTTTTTTAACACGTTGGATTATTAATTATGGCTAAATATAATTGAGGGATTTTTTCTTTTCATGGGATCACATAGATATTGATGAGTTAGTATTGTCAAAAGGCAACTGTTCTCATCCAGACTTCACTGAAGAATGCCTAACAGATTATATCAAATAGTCAATTTGATAAGTAAGCATAATTTCGTTTTACAGTATATTAAACGAATTAAATGTACTCAGTCACGTTAAGTTTAAAGCATAAAGTAGGCTAAATTAAATTACTGAAATATAAATGCAAATGTGAGGATTTTTAAGAAATATGGAGGAATTAATTGCATAACTGTATAAGCACGGAAATGCCCTATTTGTACTAAACGGTGTTATGTAGTAGGACACAGTACCTTCTATTATTGAGACCCTTCAATCACTTCACATTTTATTGTATTTTCATATCTAATGTAAAATTGATGACATTAATTTGTTTGGCGATAAAATACCCAACAAGGACAAAGTTAAAGTAAAATCCACTTTGTCGATCAAATCCTGCAAACGCAAGAAACGAGGTTTTCTCTCGGAGGTATTTACTCGTTGCACCGCCGACCGTCAAGTTGCTATGGTTACGTCAACACAACCTGGACACCGTTCGCTGCCGTGTGGAGTCTGAGGACGTACGAACTAAGCAGTTTGTAGCAATTAATGTCTTAATATTGGACTAAGTTGTTTTTGGACGGGTTTTTTTTTTCTTATTATTTTTTCAAGAAAGCAGCAGATTTTAAATTGAACCACTTAAACGTCGCTCCTCGTGATCACCAGCATGGAGGTCGGAGAAAAGCTGAAAGAATTAAACATGACAGTCGATGAGACCGACAGACTGACAAAAGCTTTCAAAGACGAGAAATTCAGGGAAATGCTGCGCGATTACGCCCAAGAAATATCAGACCCCGAGAACAAGGAAAGATATGAGGAGGAGATCAAACTTTTGGAGGAGGAAAGAGGAAACAGCATCGAGTTTATCCACCCGGACCCATTCAGAGCTCTCAAGACGAGTGTGAACGGCAAGCAGAAGTGTTTTATCAACATCTGTGCCAATGATAAAATTGGAAAGCCTGAATGTAAATGTGGTGTGTCGGAGGATGGCCGCAAAGGGCAGTGCTGGTCCCTGCCCCACAGTCTGCACCCGGGGAGACAGGACACAGATCCAAAAGGGAACAAAATCGTGATCTATGATGTTATTTTCCACCCTGACACTCTCCACATAGCGAGCAAAAACAAGAGATTCATGGATATAGTGGACGGCACAGCCATTCAGGGAATCCAGAATGCTTTTAAAGTGACTCTGGACAAAAACAACGTGCGGGAGATGAATACCAGGTACAAGGGCACCCCTCAGCCTTGTGTCATCCGTAAACCCATACCTGGATACAAGGCCAAGGAGCCCTCAGAGAAACCTGACCCTCTCGCCTTTCCATACCCGGATGAAAAAAGACCTACCACACCCTCGCAAAGCAGACCTACAGATCCACCTGCAACAAAAAACAGCAGTGATGCCGTACCTAAAAGCTTCCATATCCAACTTCAGGAAACCAAAGAGCCAACCAAGCCCAAGTACTCAGTAAAATATAGGTCTTTTGTTGACCTGCAGGACTTCAGATGCTCCAGAGACTCAGCCAGGAGCCCCAGGCCCAAAGAGATAGTGGTCGTCATTGACCTGCCGCTGCTGAAGTCCGTCACAGACACCAGCCTTGAGGTAACAGAGAAAAGCCTGCTGCTGGACTCCAGGAAACCAGCTTACAGACTGGAGCTGCCTCTAGCCTACCCTGTGGATGAAAACAAAGGAGAGGCCAAATTCAACAAACAGAGAGGACAGCTGACAGTCACACTGCCTGTCCTTCCACCTAATGAAGCTTTTCATTTTGCCATAAGCCCTGCGGCGACTGTTAATGACGCTAAGAATGTAGGTGATGATGATGGGAAGGGGGAGGAAAATGAAGAGGATACATGGAAGGAGCAGGAGAGGGAAAGTATGAATGGTGAGGAGAAACATAGAGCGGATGAGGGGAGCATGGTGAAAGAGGAAATAGGACTTGAAGAGGAGGATCATAGGCAGCAGGGGAGGGTAGAGAAAGGTGTCAATGAGGAAGGGCAGGAGCAGATGAGAAAAGGCCAGGAAAGTGTAGTGGGTGAGGAGGAAAACTGTAGAAAGCAGAAGACAGAAGGAAAAAAAAGCAAAGAAGTGGGGCTTGGTGTAGAAGGGGAGGCAAAATGGAAGAAGCAGAACAGAGCAGGCCAAGAAAATGTGGAGGAGGAAAGAGGAGTTGAGGATCAAGAAAGAGACAAGATTTATGAAAGTGGAGGAGAGGAAGAGGAAATATGGAAAGAGCAGAAACAGGAATTTGAGAGAGATGGAAAACTGATTGAAAACCAGAACATTATGATCACTGCTGAATGCTCCTATGACACAAGAGAGGAGGGAGAAGTAGATCTGAACTCTTGTTTAGAGTTGACACCCAAAATGAAGACTTCAGACATACAAGAGGAGAAAGAAAAGACAAAAGAAAATGTACAAGGAAATATGCAGGTGAGATCAATTTTGACAACTAGCTTGAAGGTAGACATGTGGTCAACCCATTCTGATAAGTTGTTTCACCTTTTGTATTTTTCTGTTCTAGCTGGAAGCAGAGCCTGCATTTCTGAATCACACATGCAGTGAGGAATCCCATACTGCGGCTGCTGTGTCACCCACACCAGCTACAAGCCACAACATTGCAGAGGACCGCTGCATTTCCCAGGAGACTGAAGTACATGCATCAGAAATGAAGTCAGGAAATGAGTCAGGTAATGTGGTTTCAGGCTCCGGAAAGCAGGATGAGAGGGAGGACTCGGACGATGAAAACCTGACGACGGAGCAGATCTTCCGAAGCCCAGCGCGTGAAAAGCCACCACCTGTCTTGTTAAGGGAAATTGACTTAGATGGAAACGAAACAGTTATCAGTGATCATTCCACTTCTGCTGGGTTCATCTTCCAAAACACTCTGATGTTTGAGCTGGACTGAGGACTGTGTGCAAGAGTTGAGTGAAGTTTTCTTGTATGAAAGCAGATTTAAAATGCTAGTGACCACAGTTAACGTTTGGAGTCTCTATTAAAAAAAGATTATTCAGGTTTTTAACCTGACCTCTCTCTTTGGTCACTTATATCAAATACAAGACAAAAACAACACATAAATCATTTCAATATCCCAGAATAAACCAACAGACAGAGGTCAATGAATACTTTTATTTTATTGAAATTTTCACATATATATTTATATAAAAAGTGGTGGGTCATCAGCACAGTAAAAACCAACTCCCTTTAGGTGACGCTTATGGACCCTGAGGCACTGTGTTGAGGAAATTAATTCCCCTTTCTAGTAGAAGTGGGTCGTTAGGGAACCTGCATTTTTGCTCTTAGAGGCAGCAGGAGGAGAAAAGATACCATAAGAGAGTCATTTTGTGTCAGTGTTGCTGCCCATTATCATCACATACAGCCAACACCCAGTAAGTACAGGCAGAGCAACTATGATGGTACATTGGTCTCTTGGCCCATCCTTGAAATATGGAAAAAAACAATGTAAGTGTAAAACAATTACCTTCAAGCACTTTTAAAAGCTTAACAGAGTCAATATTGTCCCTTTATTCAAAGGCATTACAGAAAACTACCACTGAGCTATTGACTACTGCAGATTCCTCTCGGTACTGTCTCATCATATACCCCCCTCAGTATGTCACAACTTGCACACCATTGCAGTATCCACAACAATTTTAAGCTGTTGGTGGGTTTTCAGTGAAACTGGAGGTTGTTCCTGCTCATCTGATTCCTCTCTGGAGGGAGTTGTCTAAAAATTCAGAGTAGCAGAAGAGGGAGCAGAAGTGCTGCTGCACCGGTGCATCCGTGCCTCCCATGTCGTCCACCAGGACCACCGTGTGAGAGACTTGGTGCAGGTTCATGCTGACTGCCGTCTTGATGTAGAAATTGATGCAGACGCTGCCACAGTCACAGGTCTTGGCTACTTCCAGGTCCTGACACAAGTGGGCAGGGATGAGGTGAGGTCCGTACGGTATCCTGCAAAGTGAATCAGAAAGAGTAAAGATTTTATTAGTTTGCTGTAAGGACTTGTTATCCACCAACTAAATAAATGATGACTCTCTGGGCATGTTTAATTCTAACCTGAGGCTGGACACAGCTCTGGAAGCCATCTCTTGAAGTGGAAGGGGGAATGTGAGCTGCATTGTATGGTTCAGAGGATTGGGCTGGATAAACGGATTTCCAAACAAGTCCAGGTTCTCCAGACTCAGCCTGCGGAAGTCACTGGGCAGCACAGCCAACTGGTTATGCGCCACCGAAAGGAACCTCAACTTTGAGAGTCGGCCGATGTGGAACGGCAAGCAAACAAGCTCATTGTCGTCCAGTTTGAGGTTCACTAGCTCTCTGAGCTGGCAGAACCGAGCAGGAAGGGACTGCAATCGGTTCTGGCTGAGGTCCAGGAGCTGGAGGGTCCGCTGCAGAGTGGACAGGCACAGGGCCTCACTGAAGGCTTCCAAGTGGTTGTTGTGGAGGATGAGTTCAGAGAGGCAGCTGAGATCACCGATGGTGGCAGGGAGTTTCTTGATGTGGTTGTTACTGAGGTCTAGCTTGCGGAGAGCTGGGGGGGCAACCCAAACAAAAAACAAACAGACAAAAAAAACAAACAGACAAAAAAAACAAAGACAAAAAAAAACAAAAATCCAGCATTAATTTAAGGGCTAATCCTTCTATCTATTCCATAAAAATGCGGGAGACAATTTTTAAGGAAAACAAACAAAAAATGGAAGCAGCAGAAGTAGAGACGTTCTAAGCTTTTATCGCTTAAGGCCTCTAAAATGCTGCATCCTACACTGAAAAAGATGAAACTTGTCAAGGTTCTTTTCTCAAATGCTATTGAGACTCCCAGAAGACATTATGCAAGTACTTTGACAGGTTAAACAGGGCCCTTTATGATACCTCCATTTGTCAAACTGGTGGATCATCCCTTTCAAAGCTTAACTTATCTACGTTCGTTCAACTTGTCTACAAATTAAAATGAAGTAAAATAAAAAGATAATCAAGCACTATCAAACCCTGTAGGCCAGAACATCATTTTCAGCATGTAGCAGACAACTCCAAAGAACTCACTTTACCTTTGAGGGACAGCATCCGCATGTCCACGCGAGACAGTTTGCAGTAGGAAACCTGCAGCTGCTCCAGAGAGTAGGGGAAGTTGGAGGTGAGGGGGTAGTCTCTCTTAGAGACGATGGTGAGTTTCTTCTTGGGTTGCTCCACATCCCTTGCGCGAACAGGAGTGAGAGTGGAGAGAGGAAGGCTGCTTGTGTCGCTTCCTCTGTCGGCCAAACGAGCGGCTGAGAGGAAATTTTTCAAGCTATTTGCGTCAGCCTACAAAAGAAAAAAAAAAAGAAAAAAGAAAAAAAAAAGATATTGTAGACAGAACGATAGTTTATTAGGTAACAGAAACAGCAAACTCCCTTTTTCTTCTCAGGTGGATGTGTATGACAGGATTCCTTGATATATCTAACCTAAATCCACTAACCTAGAATATCTTGACACAGTTCCTTTGTATGAACATGAACATGAAAGTAAAGAGGTCAGATGCCATTTTGTGAGCACCTGTACAATCCAACAGCTGAATTTTTTGAAAAACATTAAGTTGTTGATTTAATTTTTACTTTAGAGACCATGGTCTCCAGTGGTGGGATCGTGGTGTTTTTAAAATTGTGACTCGGCAAGGTAAACTGACTTTCTGTTTTCTCTCTTTACCTGCATTATGTGGCATCAGTTTCAGTCTGTTGCTGTGTGAGTGTGTTTCTGTCAACACGACAGGTTGAACTATGTTAGGATTTGGGTGAAAGGTCACAACTGCTTCAAAACAACCAGAATAGCTTTACAGCCACTGGAAACAATGAGGCTGCTATGGTGTCTGTCCAGGCATTGACTGCAGTCAAAACAACTGTATGTGTCTGTCTGGCTGATAAATGAGTGAGCAGCCCAGACTCTTATCTCTGGGTCCTGTGATGTTTCCCATGTTGAACTCTTGACTAAAAACAGTAAACACTAATATGAATATATGTAGGAAATGACAATGAAGTTGCTACATCCTAAATCTGGAAAAGAAAATCCAAAACAAAACTTCTTCACTTATGAAAACCTTCATGTGTAGACTGTGATTACATTATGCTGTATGTTGTACCTTGCTCAAACAAATGTCAACAGCAGGTTCCTTTAATCTGACAGTGGCCTTGCCTTCCTCCACAAACCACGTGAAGAACTTCTCGATATTGTCTTTTAGCTGAAAAAGAGAGTTGGCAAAGATGAGTAGTGGAAAATTACATTTCACAACACTGGGGTGGGTAATGAGTAATACAACCTGCAAGTATAGACAGGAATACAGCAAGCAGTATTACACATTACGTCACGAAGCTGGTTTAGACTGACTTTACATTTCAGATTGAAAACAAACAGAGCATTTCCCATCTAGGTCTTACTGGAAACCACAATGATGATTGTTTTTTTTGTTTTTTTTAGTAGATTTAAGGGACTCAGGGGAATGAGGCAATTCAAAAGAAAAAATACAGTCAATTAAAGTAGCTGAAATTTTTTCCTGATGTTTATAGGATGGAATCAGTCCTGAAAAGAAACCGTAACAGTAGATCTGGTTTTTGGTTGACAATTCAATAACATGGCCCCTCCTTTTTATGTTTTATTAAACTACTAAGCAAAGAAGAATGTAGCATGTAGATTAGATGCTAAAAAAATGCTCTATTACAATCTGACTAAAAACCAGTGTCAACTCTCTAAACTGTAGAGAAAATTATTTCAGATTCCAGCTGGATCAGATTTTGTGCCTCAATGTACCATCACACTATTAATTACAGTTAACCAAAGTTTTGTTTACCCTTTTTACATGAAGATGTTTTTTTTTTTTAAATGTATAGGGAAAGAAGCCAAATGGCAACAACGAGAAAAGGGAAAATAACAGAAACAACACTCAAACTTAAATCATACAGCACTATAAACATACAACATAATGGCCAGTATTGATAGGTTTCATTATTTAAAGGCTCTTAACTTTTTTTTTTATCCTTCTTGAGTCCCTGTAAATACAAACTTTACTCTAAATCAGAGGGCTGAAGTTTATGAAAATATTACACCAGAATGGAAAAAAAAAATATAGAAAATGGGTGGACACTGACTGAAACATAGACACTCAAAATGACAATAGACCATTGAACTGTGAGCAGTAAATGCCTTTTAATACGCCACACACTTGCGTTTAATGAACCTAAAACAAATGCACACCATATTTAACATACCGTCATTTTTCTTCTGCTGTTTTTGGAATCTATTATGAGTATTGTTTTCATTGGAAACTCTGCTGTTTTCAGACTTCAGCTCTCCTTGAAATGCTTTTTTCCAGAGATGAATAAAACACTCAAGACTACTGCATTTGACTTTAAGTGAGTAATAAATAAACCAAATCAGAGGGATCTTGCAACCAGTCTCATATGGAAAACAACAAGAGGCCACACGACCGGTTATAAATTATACGGTTTATAGCAACAACAACAACAACAAAAACAACAACAACAACAACAACAACAACAACAACAACAGACCTTATACTTCGATCCTGCTCTGTCTTTAGCAGTACAGATCATCATGTAGATGTTGCTGCGCTGGTTGGTCTTATCCAGATGCCTCCCGATGGACAGCACCGCTCTCGCCCCCTTCCCCCGACTTCTCATCCCGAACGAGGGCAGCATCCGATTCACCACCTCGACGTCGCACTGCAGCTTCATCGCGACCGGCTAAAAGGCGGAGAGGTGTCCGGCCGAGCGCCGAGTGGGGACGGGGCTAGAAACCCAGGCGCATACCAGAGGCGGAGAAAAACCAAAAAACCGAACAAGCAAAACCACTCACGCTAGCCGACGACTCAACGCACCGGAGGTGGGGACGCGCTAACATCCGCGCCCTTCGCGCGTTTGTCAACAACGGAGCAGCTCTCTCCGCCCGCGGGGGCTGCAGCCGCCCCTGAGCGCCCCGTGGAGACACAGCATGCGGCCCGCAGCAGGACCGCCGCCACCGCCGCCGCCGCCGCCGCCGCCGCCACCCTCCGGGGCTACCCGTGGCTTTCTCGTCGGTATTTCAGCCGCCTCTCGACGGCCGGGGCGCTTCACGGTTGTCGCCTGGTCGGCTAGCGGCAGCTAGCATCGCCGCGCGCGTGGGAAGTTACGTCAGCGTCCGACGTCGAGCCCGCGTCAAATTACACGCGAGCGAGCGACGCGCCGATAATCGACGATAATCGACGATAGAGACACGATCGATGCTCTTATGACGGGGGGGTATTCAGGTTATTTTCGTTACTAAAAGTGGGGAAAAAAAAGTTCATTATAAAAAAAAATGAAGTATTATCAAAAATGTACTTTAATTACTCAAGGTAAAAGTACTCATTATGAACATCAGCACCTTTTAGAGGGTTATATCAATATACAATATTAAAGTATTGGGTTTTTTTAATCAGTAGTTAGTACAAGAGTATTTTAATGTAGTTTGTTGATGTGGGGCCAATTTTAGATACCTTTTACAGCGCTTGGTAGATTAATATTTTAGCACTGCGGCATATTTAAAAAAAAAAAAAATAAATTTGACCTTAACTAAGAAAAAGGCAGTAGAAGTATAAAGTAGCATAACATGGAAATAGTCAGATAAATGTATAAGGGCCTCAACTTTGTACAGTGCTTGAGGAAATTTACTTAGTTATTTAATTCCAACATGATGATATCAAAAGCAGTCAAATTACCTGTGCTTTGCCCTGGTTCAATACCTACAGGGTTGTTTGTTCTCTAAGATTCTGTGGTGAAGGAAACTCGAAGACAGTATCACGGCATATTAAAAAAAAATAACCAATCACACATTGTTATTTTTAAGAAAGTTAAATTTTGGCTCATGGTAAAACTTGGAAGTGTAAGCTCATCATCCTAGTTAATATGTGAACATGCGTAATCTATCTTTTGTTTTGAAGTGATCTTATTTTTGAGGATATATACTGTATTGTAGTTAATGTATGGATGGGTCGATAGTATGATGCTGTCACATTGCTGCATCAATGCTTTCTTCACTTTAAGGATCACAACTGAAGGAAGTCTTGGATTTTATTGTGATTTCCTTGATGTCTTGCAGGTATGTGTGACCTGGGGTCCCCTCTCTTATTGGGTCCAATTAATTAAAAGAAAAAGAGAAAAGAACAAAACCCTCTCTGTGTCAAACTTATAGTCAGCCTTACTTATAAATAACATTTCGCAAATCATGTAGAAATTTGACCAAAACTTCCTCAGTCAAGGTCAACATACTAACTTTTCCCACATCTCATAGTATTCCTCACCAGATGGAGCTCACTGTGGTATTCTCTATGACAACTGAGCAAACTCCATTTACTGAGGAAGATCATGAGATGATTTTTTTTGTTGAACTACTATTTCCAAGGTACAATTGAAGAATGAGTTTTTTATTCTCAACCTCTAAATGTGTAGAATAGGACAAATTCTTGGTTAATAAAGGTTAATTGGGTCGATTGAAGAATAAATTAAGACATTTAAAAGGCATTTAATAGACATAAGCACAAATTTCCCCCATAACACAGAACTACGCTGTAAATGTAGTTTTTGGAAATGGTGACATCTAGTGGTCAGTAGAAAGACAGACCCCCCCCCCAACTATACTATACTATACTATAACATACTATTTGCAGTGTTGAAAAAGTGAAAATGTAGTAATTTTAGTAACTAGATTGGAGATAATGGCTCACATGCATCAGCTTATAAAATATGAAACATTGTTATAGACTACCCATATATATATAAAGTGGTTAAAACCATCTCGGCCAGCTTCGACATTAAAGTTCTGTTATCATGTTAATGCATCAGTGCATCAGTAAAGATAAAAATGATCCCATTATATAACATATGTAATAACATAACACTGGAGCTGTTATTCTTCACTTTTACTTAAGTAAACTGTACTACTCTGATGTATTGAGGAGTCCAGTCAGGTGTTAATTATTGTCTGTTTTTAGATAAGTTGTTTCTTTTTTTCATGCCATCATGACTGTCTGTCTCCTCTTCCCATTGCAATGTAAACATTAATTGCCACCCTCCAACTGAAAACTAAAATGTGGTTCACAAACAAAAATACTAGCAGTACAATTTGACAGTGGCCAACCATTAAACCACCAATTTTCCTTTTGCGTTAAGCTAAAGGCTTGTGTGCAAATGTGGGGTTATTTGTACTCCCGCCCTCTGTCGGCGTCAGTATTAGTGTATTCACACCTGCATCTATCCACCGGGTTTCTTCTCTTGCACTTGTACCAGATGACAGCAGAGGTGCTGGCAAGCTGTGAGTCCGAGAGTGTCTGAGATCGTCATCTCATATTAACATGATCACAGGAGAAACTTGTCGCTGAACTTTCTTCTCCCTCTCTTTTCTCCCTTCTTTCTAACCTTCTACACTGTTACACATGTGACTTTAATGAAAAAAAAATGGCACAGTGATATCATTTGTTGTATGTTTGCAAGTTTTAATCAACTAATTTGAGAGAGAGAGAGAGAGAGAGAAAAAAACACAACCCACAATCCCAGTTTGTGGGTTGGGATTGTGGGTATCAACTTGTGATATCAACTTGTACCTTACAAGTAATATTTGTATGCAATGATCTTTCATTATGACCTTTATTTCCTACATTCACTTCATGCTCTCCACTCCACATATCTCTCCATGATAAATACTTCATAGGCTTAAAGTGATAGAATAGTAAAAATAATAATAAATTAAAAATAACAAAAACAAAACAGAATTCTCGTGCCTTTGGTTTCACCTTGCTGGCTATTAATAAATTAAAAGACAACGCCTTTGGTTACAACATGCAATTTTTTTTTGTTTAATTATTCTTACATATGCCCCTAAGTGGGAAGTGTCCCCACACATATACTCAACATCACATAAGAATTGATGAAGTTTTGTTTCCCATGATTTTTGAAAAATATCTGTGATGAAATCTGTGGATGCTAAGATCATGCAGTGTGATTTATCACAGGCATGTAAGCACCATCTGTATCAGATTTTGACAGTTATTATTTATTTATACAAACAGTCCTGTAGACACACAGACCGACTGTTGCTGCCACAAGGACAGTATGACGATGCCAAGGTGAGATTGTCCCATTGAATTTAGATGCTTCTCACCTGAAGCTGTTTCTTTTGCTTCATGTTTACACTGGAATTTTCTAAGAGGAAAACATTTTCTCCATAAATCTTCATTAATGTGACATTCTGCCTATCAAATAGTCACCACCTCAACAACACCATTCATTAATACTGATGGGTCTTGA
Organism: Istiophorus platypterus; assembly: GCA_016859345.1. Classification (NCBI taxonomy): domain Eukaryota; kingdom Metazoa; phylum Chordata; class Actinopteri; order Istiophoriformes; family Istiophoridae; genus Istiophorus; species Istiophorus platypterus. The sequence continues at coordinate 13,126,877 of CM029120.1, forward strand.
CTTATCAATGTGTCTCTTTTTGTCCTTCACAGCGCTGTCTCCACACAGGATGACCCTCTCTGTACATAATAACGCCTCACATCCCTCCCGTCCTCGCCACCGCGGCCCTCGGACTGGTGCACGATGAGAACGGGGAAGAACCGAGCATCCCTATAGGTGGGCGGGCTTTCGCTGAGGGCCAGCTGGCTGGAGTCGGACCCACAGCACTGCCCGTCTACACAGCATGGCTCCGTCAGGTTGCTGCTGCGGCTCCTCCACAGAGCCACGGTGCGATGGGAGCCGTACATGCGGCAGAGGGAGAAGCGAGACGTGTCCGAGGAGAGGTGGGACTGGAACAGCGCTCCCTGGCAGGAGAAGATGGAGGAGCAGCTGGAGCTGGTGATGGTTCTCCGCCGGCCTCCCCGGTCTCCTTGTCCAGGCAGCTCGCCACACAGCTCGCAGTCGTCCTGGCTTTGGAGAGCACCGTAACTCTGAGCTGTCTGGCTGCTGTCCACCAGGAAGCAGTTTGAGGGAGAGGTGCCTTCGGTGTCAAGCAGTGAGTTAGAGTCTGCTGTGCTCATGTTTATCAGCATGGCCTCGGAGTAGCTGGGAATCACCTGGCGGTTGCAGCGTATGTGCCATTCCATTTCAGTGCTGTCCAGTGTGTCCACTCTTGGAATTACACAACCAGTATTATTTCCCACAGGCCTCCCCTCATCCAGAGGAGATGGGCTGCTCTGGCTGTACTCTAACCCAAATAGTTTCTCGATGCGGTAGTGCACATAGGCAGTGCGGTACTCTATGAGCACTCTCAGAGGCCAGGACAGCATGAGGATAGCTGCCAGCCAGAAGGAAACCTGGGAAGTGTACCAAGGCATCCTATCTGGGTCCACGAAGGCGATCAGGTTTTCTCTGAAGTCCACATTCTTCAGCTGCATCCCCTCCCTGGCCTCCATGTAATCGTCCAAACCCTCGATTTCAGAGAAGAACCTGGCCCTCTGGTTGAGGTAGTCGTTTTCTGGACCTGCCTCGGTGAAGCTAAAACATTTGGTAAAGCGCAGGCGAGTCGCTGGATATTCCTCCAAGCCTCTGAGGTCACGCGATACATCTCTCATCCCACAGTGGCTGTAGTCGAATTCCCCCTCCGCTACATGCGTGTTCACTCTCTCGTGGTACACCTGTGTGGTTGTGTAGGCGTCCCCGTTACGGTATCGAGTGACCTGCCGGGTCCGTCGGACAAAATGGTAGCTAATGGCCTTCCACCATATGCAGGGCTGGGCCTGCCGCATCCGCAGCACGCGCTCATATACACTGTCCACATCTGCTTTGCACTGCAGCTGGCTCCTGGCTCTGCAGTGCCAGCACTCCACCATGTACAGCACGTAAAGCATGACCAGGAAGGCCAGAGGGATATAGATATAGCCGTCAGAGCAGGGGCTGTCGTGGTAGATCATTGAGTGTCCTCCTACGCCCATCCCCGATGCCCCCCGCAGGGAGGAGGTGAAGGAGGCGGCAAAGGAGGAGGTGAGGGCAGGGTTGAAGCTGATCTTGGTGACCCGAGTGAGCTGACACCAGGCCACCGCGCCCACGCAGCTGTACATGAGTAGAGAGAGGAGCAGGCAGCGCCAATGGGACTCTCGGCAGACACAGGCACCCAGGGACTGCTTCACTGGATGCTGCTGCAGAGAGAGAGAGAGAGTAATAAGGAAAAGGCACTTAGAGCAATGAGCCCCTGGAACAGGGCAGTGATATCATGACTTGCAGTAGAAATGCAAATGAATGTGGCTGCACTATAAATCGCCGAGCTTTTCCCTACCTAAGCACAAAGTAAATCAAACTAAGGAGAGCTCAGTGGAATTCAATTAAACCACATAGTGTCCCTGTGAGGCCGTGTGTCAATGCAGCTGACAGACAAATATTATCCCAGGTGTTTTCAGACATCTATCACTGACATTAATTCAATTTATATTGCATGAGACCAAACACACTTGCAATGTAAAGATATTGCAAAAATATCACAGGGTGACACTTATGTATATGCAGACGCAATCCTAAAAAAGATTTAAATCCAAGGTTAGAAATAGACCCTGATTCACTCTGAGGTTTATTGAGGGAGGTGCCAAAATTGATATTTGACAATAAAACATTTAATAATATATATGCTATTATTTATTATACATAGACATATATTTTTGATAAGGATCCCTAAAATTTGGTTTAAGAATTGTGACCAAGATATCTACTGAGCTGGACATTTAACAGTGTAAGAAAACTCATGTAAATGTATCCACCAGTACAGATATAATCTATGATAAGATAATTACTTGTGGTCAGACTCTAGCTGAAGTGTGTTGGGGCTTCCAATGAAACTTAGCCTAATGTGCCCCTTGACCATAAGTGATGCTCCGGGCACAGTGGAATTAAACAAGACACCGGTGCTCAATTAACCAATTAGCCAAATGAAAAAGAATTAGTTGTTTCTGTGAGGTTTTACCGCTTTTCTCTGTAGGATGTAGTTTTCAAACATGTGGCCCTTTTAAAAAAGTGACAGTTAAACAACATTAAAATACTGCTTACATGTCAACACATGAGTTACGATAATATAATATAATATAATGTAACTGTTTTACTTTCGATACTTTAAGTAAATTCTGTTCATCTCTGATGGCTTTACACTAAATCTGCAGAGTACTGAAAGTGCTAACATTTGAAAAAGTGACCCACAGTCAAATTGTCCCTCCCATTCAACAAAGACTACTTAATCAGTAAAACTGGCAAAAAAAAAGGTAGCTGGAGTAAACCCTTAATGCACAAAGAGAATAAACCAGGAGTAAAACATTTGGAGTTTCACTTATTAATTATTTAATTTGATCCCATCTTGTCAGTCACATCCATTGAGATTTTCTGAATGACTTTATAGTACTTTGTAATACTCTTGTCTGTTTTTTGTTGAGATGTTTCTCCCCATGAGTTGCTGTGTTGCTGTAGACGACCTCTGGTGCTTTATGGAGCGAAAGGATTTATGCTGACAACCGGCCATCCATTACTGCACTGACACTGGGGTGGGGATGTCACGTTGCTGGTTCCATCTCAGTTTTTATGGAGTAAATAGGGATTTAGTTCTCATGTACCAGAGAGAATGGACTTTTCTGTGGTCGAGTCATCTTGACCTCAGGCATTATAGTCTGTGTACAGACTGTAATCATTACCTTAAAACACTGTGGGGTAATTAGTTTTTCCATCATGTTTTTCTATTCTAATAATATGTTAGATGTGCAAAAACCTCCCGTTACATACTTCTAATATTTAGCCAACTTCTAAAACTAGCCAAGGTTATAAAAGTCAAATAATAAAAGCCCAGACTCAGATGGGAAAACAGCATATCCACGGTTACATTAAAAGAGTTTTCAAGTGTCTGAATTAAATCTTTCGGCTGGCAAAAAATTGGAAATTTGGTTTGTGAAACAGGCACAAGTTTCTTGTTACTAATTTTTATTGTCATCTACTCCACACTATAAAACACAACCTAATTACATGGACAACTTGCATTATTTTACTGTTTGTGCATGGCTGGCTGCACAGATGGAATCACAGTAATTACTCCACGGCACAAAAGACAGAGGGCACAATGGAGCAAATGCAGACACTTTGAGGCACACTTAAAATGGACTGATCAATACTAAGGTAGAGCTCTGCACGAAATCATTCTCAGTCAGATATAACTCTCTCCAGATCAAAATATATTCAATTATCAGTGAGAGTAACTTTCTACATCACTCTTGTCTACTGCTGATATGTGAAATGGACTATTCTGATATTTCAGCCTGTAAAAATTGTTGTCCGGCTGCAGGTGGAGGCGGTTGTGCTCTAAGGGCAAAGAGAGGATGTCAAAGGATATAGGATTTATTTTCCAGCGAGCCACTATAGAATAAACTACTGTGCAGTGTCTTAAATATGAAGTTACAAAAAAATGAAATGTGTATATTTTTAAGGAAAGTAAAACATATGCATAGGAAAATTGCATCTCGTTGTCACCTCCTTTTATGTTTCAGGAGAAGGCAATTTATGGTTCACGCTTTATGTTATTACTTACTTTATGTGGTGGAGTATTCACTGAGGATGCTCTGAGAGAAAAGACAAAGTCTTTTCGTTATTTATACAAGTGAGAACAGATACAGGTTCCACACTGCAGCGTCGACCGGAGCAGTCCACACAGTTTCACATCTGACAAAAGGTGTGAACAGCAGACTTTTTGCGACTGGCAAGAGATGTTTTGCATTCTGTGCCTAAGGCAGTGAAAACAATGGTCTGGACCTGCTCTGAGATGAGGTTATGCATGAGAAAAGAGACGGAGAGGAGATCCCATTCTATTATTAGACACATTCTCAGACACATCACATACCAGCCCTGAGAATAATAAGTAATCCCCCCCTCACACTTTTCCTGCCAACTCCTTGAGATATGAGAACCGTCTCATTCATCTATTCTCAGCTGATGTGTGTGCATACATACCTTTTCTATTAGTTAGAAATAGATAATTGAGCGTTTGTCTATTCCTACCTCCTCCAGGACATCACTCTCCTCCTCCTCCTCCTCCTCCTCCTCCTGTGCCTCCTGCTCCTGCTCCTCTCCCTCAGCATCCTCGGTAGCGCTGGCCGCCCTCTCCTCCGCAGAGTCCAGACCGGAGGAGAGCATGCTTCAGTCTCCGCATGTCCGGGAGAGAGATTATAACCTCACTCCTTTTTTGTTCACATGATCTTTCCTAGGTATCCCTCCGTTTGCTCCCCCCTCCCTGCGCCTGCCCCCCTCGGCCCCGCGGGGTCTGGGCCGGAGCCAGGAGGAGGCTGCTGCCGCTGCTGCTGCTGCCGCTGCCGCTGCTGCTCCTGCTGCTGCTGCTGCTGCCGCTGCTGCTGCTGCCGCTGCTGCTGCTGCCGCTGCTGCTGCTGCTGCTGCTGCTGCTGCTGCTGCTGCTGCTGCCGCTGCTGCTGCTGCTGCTGCTGCTGCTGCTGCTGCTGCTGCTGCTGCTGCTGCTGCTGCTGCCGCTGCTGCTGCTGCCGCTGCCGCTGCTGCCGCTGCTGCTGCTGCTGCTGCTGCTGCTGCTGCTGCTGCTGCTGCTGCCGCTGCTGCTGCTGCCGCTGCTGCTGCTGCCGCTGCTGCTGCTGCTGCTGCTGCTGCTGCTGCTGCTGCTGCTGCTGCCGCTGCTGCTGCTGCCGCTGCTGCTGCTGCTGCTGCTGCTGCTGCTGCTGCTGCTGCTGCTGCTGCTGCTGCTGCTGCTGCTGCTGCTGCTGCTGCTGCTGCTGCTGCTGCTGCTGCTGCTGCTGCTGCTGCTGCTGCTGCTGCTGCTGCTGCTGCTGCTGCTGCTGCTGCTGCTGCTGCTGCTGCTGCTGCTGCTGCTGCTGCTGCTGCTGCTGCTGCTGCTGCTGCTGCTGCTGCTGCTGCTGCTGCTGCTGCTGCTGCTGCTGCTGCTGCTGCTGCTGCTGCTGCTGCTGCTGCTGCTGCTGCTGCTGCTGCTGCTGCTGCTGCTGCTGCTGCTGCTGCTGCTGCTGCTGCTGCTGCTGCTGCTGCCGCTGCTGCTGCTGCCGCTGCTGCTGCTGCCGCTGCTGCTGCTGCCGCTGCTGCTGCTGCCGCTGCTGCTGCTGCCGCTGCTGCTGCTGCTGCTGCTGCTGCTGCTGCTGCTGCTGCTGCTGCTGCTGCTGCTGCTGCTGCTGCTGCTGCTGCTGCTGCTGCTGCTGCTGCTGCTGCTGCTGCTGCTGCTGCTGCTGCTGCTGCTGCTGCTGCTGCTGCTGCTGCTGCTGCTGCTGCTGCTGCTGCTGCTGCTGCTGCTGCTGCTGCTGCTGCTGCTGCTGCTGCTGCTGCTGCTGCTGCTGCTGCTGCTGCTGCTGCTGCTGCTGCTGCTGCTGCTGCTGCTGCTGCTGCTGCTGCTGCTGCTGCTGCTGCTGCTGCTGCTGCTGCTGCTGCTGCTGCTGCTGCTGCTGCTGCTGCTGCTGCTGCTGCTGCTGCTGCTGCTGCTGCTGCTGCTGCTGCTGCTGCTGCTGCTGCTGCTGCTGCTGCTGCTGCTGCTGCTGCTGCTGCTGCTGCTGCTGCTGCTGCTGCTGCTGCTGCTGCTGCTGCTGCTGCTGCTGCTGCTGCTGCTGCTGCTGCTGCTGCTGCTGCTGCTGCTGCTGCTGCTGCTGCTGCTGCTGCTGCTGCTGCTGCTGCTGCTGCTGCTGCTGCTGCTGCTGCTGCTGCTGCTGCTGCTGCTGCTGCTGCTGCTGCTGCTGCTGCTGCTGCTGCTGCTGCTGCTGCTGCTGCTGCTGCTGCTGCTGCTGCTGCTGCTGCTGCTGCTGCTGCTGCTGCTGCTGCTGCTGCTGCTGCTGCTGCTGCTGCTGCTGCTGCTGCTGCTGCTGCTGCTGCTGCTGCTGCTGCTGCTGCTGCTGCTGCTGCTGCTGCTGCTGCTGCTGCTGCTGCTGCTGCTGCTGCTGCTGCTGCTGCTGCTGCTGCTGCTGCTGCTGCTGCTGCTGCTGCTGCTGCTGCTGCTGCTGCTGCTGCTGCTGCTGCACTTGGATGATTTGATTGATTTGGATGATTTGCGAGCTTCGACTGCGTGAGGTTTGGGATTCCGAGCTAACGTTAAGCTAACTGCACGTTACGTTCATCCCCCGGTGCCTGCCCGGTGTAAACTTCACTACTCATGAAAACCTACGGGTTCTTCTTAGCTAACGTTGAATGTGGGTAAACCTCTTCGCTTAATTGGTTTAAGTTCGACGCTTTCTGTCATTTCTTACACTATCAAATAGCGTCTGTTCGCAATGATTAGCCGCAACGGCTAAATTCAGCCTCAAATCATGGGCAGGTGTGAGATTTAAGTTGAATTCATATTTATAATCTAAAATTATGACGGTTTCCAACCTGCCGGGAAGCTGTTGGATAAACACAGTATGATGAACTTGGAGTCAGGTTGAAAGGGCTTCACTTAGTATCAGACCTCAGTCTTTATCAAACGTCAGTTGTTTCTGATCATCCACTATCTTTGGGCCCCTTGAATCAATCAATCAGTCAATCCATCATCTTTCACTCCAGGAGTCTTGTGCCAGAGTCTGTTTCCACATCGATTAGTGTGAGGTATTTGAGAGATGAATGGTTAGGCTCAGGTTGAAGTACACACTGGTGGATGGGGGAAGAGCGTTAGAAATGACCAGGTGTAGTTCCACTAATGTTGTCTTTTGTGTCCGTCAGAGGGATGTTGCGGCGTCCTAAGCCAACTGACTCGGAGGCAGACCTCCTTAGAGAGCAAGAGCAGTTTCTGACCTCTGGTGCCCCGTCTGCTGCCAGTGTCGTCCGCCGTCCGGACAAGAGGAGAGGCGAGGCTGGAGGAGGAGGAGGAGGAGGAGGAGGAGAACACAACGGAGAGAAAGAAGGAAGCCAAAGGGATGTGGTCACCATAGAAGGTAAGAATGTTAACTCACTGATAATACACAGTTGGGGGGGGGTTCCCCTGACTCAGCGCAAGGCCTAAGATGGTTCCTAACTGAGGTAAGAAGCGTGTATTTTTAAATGATATGTAACAACTGACAACAACGTGGAGTATATCTTTAGTGGCAAAATCAGCACGGATACCCCAAACATAGCGTTCATCCGTATGTTTGTTGTAGATCTTCCAGACCAGCTTCCTTCTCTGACACCAGCCCCCCCAAAGAAGTCTCGCTTTAAAGCCAGTCGTGTCACCTTCGAGGATGAGGACGCTGGGGAGAGGCTGGACAGACACGACACTCACATCAGTGCTGTTCTCTCTAGGATCGTCGTAAGTGCTGGTTGTAAAGTCTTTCTATTAAAAGCAGAAAGTGCAAACTGTGAATCTGTGGCTCTGTACTCCATACAGTAGCTGATTTTCCAAATATAAAAGTCGCAAATTTTGTTGAGCACATTTTTCTCCATTCTTCAGATTGTTTGTTGGTGTCTTGTTTCTTTTCACATAACTCATAGTTTTAGTTGTTTCTTTTTCTTTTTTTTCCAGCCATGAAAAAGTAACATTATTCTTTATTTCAAGGAGAGAGATACCAGCTCCACTCCAGTATCTTTACCGGCATTTACCGGCATGGCTTTCCCTAAAGTAATACACCGCTCAGAAACCAGCAGTCAGGTACAAAATTGAAATCATGGCCATTTATCATGAAGACAAATATATTTTCTTTATGTACACAAAAACATGCATTACCTCAAAATAATTACCTTTAATTATGAATAGTTTAACATTCATAATTGTTTGTACGGTTACATTCATTTTGCAATTTGTAAAATGACCCTGGTTGGTATATTTTTATATATTTTAAGTCAATTACTCTGTACAACCAGGTGCCTCTGTCCTCAGCTGGAGGAAAGAAAAGCATCTTTGCACGTCAGATTGCAGCTCAGAGACTAAAGGAAGGAAAGGCACCATTACACTGTGCACCTGAATGTGCTCAGACACCTGAACCCAGGGAGCAGAGCTTCCCTCCTGAGACTAGTATGGATACAGATCAGAATGTTATTGCAGGTGATCATATATCCTTCATGTAATAACACATGACAGCTAATATCTTGGACTCTTAAGGAGTATATGAATTGTGTCTTTATTATTGATAACAAACTTTAAATTGTTTTTTCATTATTATTTTACCAAACACACCCCTTTTGACGTTGTTTTAATTCATGCTCCTGTCCTTTCTCTAGAGCCCCTTGTTGTCTCAAGTCCCAGCCTGGTGTCTGGTCAGGGGCTCGGGGGCCCTGATAGTTCAGGAGAGACCATGAGGATCCACAGGGAGAACCAGGCCAAAATCCAGGCGATGTCTCAGTCTGAGATACTAGAGGAGCAGAAGAAACTCGTATCTCAGCTCGGTACACAGTGCTTTTGTCCACATGATAGTTAAGAAGCATCTAATATAAGTTGAAATGAGGACATGAGCTGTCATGGACAGTAATTCATAGCCCCTGGACTGTGTTTGTATCTTGACTAGTACATCAGAACCTCTTTTCTTTTTTGTTGGCACCAGAGTGATAACATGATTATTTCTGCTTCCCAGATCCGAGACTGGTGGAGTTTGTTCGATCTCGCAAAGCCCATAGCCCCCCATCCTTTGCCTCCCCACCCAAGCGCCCCGAGGGCAAAAGCAGCAAAGAAACTTTTCCTCTTGAAAATGGGAGTAGAGGGTCAGACTCCTCCAGCGCTGCTGTGCTTTTGAAGAAACCTCAAGAAGTTGAGATGGAAGGGGAGGAGGAGGAGGAGGAGGAGGAGGAACTGCCTGCTATAATGGGTATGATGTATTCAAATAAACCCCTTTATCACATCCACCTTGCCAGTTCCTTCTCTCTCTATAAATTAACTAACTGGATATAGTTTATGTGCCCATATAACTATTTCACATCACCCCTTGCTTCATTGGCTTGTAACCTTTTTGTTGAGGCTGTGTAATCATCTGAACAGTGATACGTCTCAGAGCAGCAGCTCACACACTTGCGTACCCGGCTGTCTGCCCACCATCTCTCTCCCTATCCCTTGTCCTTATCCGTTCTGATTGTCCTGCTCTTTACTTTACTTCCTTCTCCCCACTCTCTAAAGCAACCATTCTCTTATTGTATAACTGATGATGGGAAACTTCTGCCGCATGGCTAAAATCCAGACATAAAGCTCGTTCGTTGACTTCAATTTGTGTGATTAGCAGAAAGGCCAGACTGAGCCAGAAGAAGCCACTCTCTGCAATTAAGTTACTGCAGATCATTCAGAGAAAACTCCCCGTCCTGAAGAAAGTGTTTCAAATGGAGACAAAATGTAATGTCGCATGGTGCTCTCAGGATGTGATTTACAATGTAGTCAGAACCCCATACATCATATATGTGCAGCAATACGTTTGTTTAATATTCTAATAATGGGCTTTTGTTCAAATGAATATATATATATATATATATATATATATATATATATATATATTATTATTTTTTTTTTTTTTTTAATTTATTTATTTTTTTACCGGAAAATAAAAAAAGTCCACACTCAACATGTTACTTGGGCTAAACACAATACAGGACTCAGGCGGAAGGATTTTTTTTCAGGTTAGCAGTAGTTTTTAAACACAGTGGTGACACACATTGGAGCTGTAGTTTATTTGTGATAGCTACAAGAGATGACAGTTATGCCAGCTAATAGAAGCAATCATACATAGTTACCAAACCTGCCCATACTGTGTGTGTGTGTGTGTGTGTGTGTGTGTGTGTGTGTGTGTGTGTGTGTGTGTGTGTGTGTGTGTGTGTGTGTGTGTGTGTGTGTGTGTGTGTGTCTGCGCGCGCGAATTCAGAGAGGGAACTGCCGGTGAAGCCCCAGAAACAATGGGTCCACATGGATAAACTGGAGCCAGAGAAGCTGGAGTGGATGAGAGACTTGCCGGCACCCAGAAGGAAAGGTACCAAGAAGGTAGGAAAAACAAAAAGAAGCATGCCATTTTCAGTCATTTCTTCTCAAAGCCCTAGTGACGTTAGAAAAACGTTTTCCTTGCAGGCCATGCAGGCTCGGTTTGACTTTGCCGGAAGCTTGATCCCACCCACTGAGGATTTGCCCACACACCTGGGTCTGCATCACCATGGAGAGGAGCCAGAGGTCAGTAGACCATAGGTCAAATTACAAAAATCTCTTTTACATTTTCCTTTTGTGTACATACAAAGCAAGTTTAACAAGCATCACTATGGTAGCTCATTGTTCCCCATGCAGTTACCTGTCTTACCCATTTGAATGCAGTGTTTTTCACAAATCTGGTCTTATAAATAGAACTTTTGAGTTATGTAGAACCGGTGATTACATTTTCTCTAGACAGGAGGATTTATTCTTTCAATCTCACGGTCATAAACGAAACTTGATCTTGAATAAAATGTCTGCTTTAGCCTTGAGTGAATGTAACCATTTTGTGACTGGAAGCCAGGGTCATGTGAAAGTTTTTCTCGTAGACAAGTCCCCTGATCTTTTTTGTTTATTATGATTTCATCTTGACAATGAGGATTTCTCCCTCCAGCGGGCAGGTTACTCCCTGCAGGAGCTCTTCCTGCTGGCTCGGAGTCAGATCATCCAGCAGAGGAGTCTGGCCCTGAGCACCCTAGCGAACATCCTCTCAAAGGTACACAAACAAACATACTCACTTAATGTCAGCCACGTTTACAGTGACTGTATTCATGCTGCAGTATTTTTTTACCCATAGGCACGTGCTGGAGATTACCTGTCAGTTCTGAAAGGCAGTGTGACATCCACTCTGCTTGACGCTGGCCTGCTCTTCCTGCTCCGCTTCGCATTGGATGACAGTTTGGAGGGAGTGATGTCTGCAGCTGTGCATGCACTTAAAGCACTTCTAGTGTGTGCAGAAGATGAAGTAAGACAACTAGAAGCATGTTGTCAAAACTTTCAGTCTTAATCATTTACAAACTGACTTAACTCATTTTATCTCCAAAGAGTTAAAGAGAACATTTAAGGTATGATTATTAAGTGTTACTGCAAAGTGCAGTTTAAAAACAAGGTAACACTGACTGATATCACAGAACATAACAGAACCTAAAACGTGATTTGTATATGGTATATTACACTTTGGTTGTCTGTCATTGTTCCTCTGTCGGAGGATGTCTAGTCCCTCTGCTTCTCATCCAATTTGTCTCTCCTCCCAGGAGTGTTTGGACTACACCTTCTCCTGGTTTCGTGGCCTGGCCTCCTTCCCCCTGCTGCCATCTGCTCAGGAAGAAGAAGATGAGGATGAAGGGCTGGATGACAGTATGAAGGAGACAGCTGAGGAAAAGGAAGAGAGGAAGAGTGATCATGATGTGGCCAGGCAGGATGTTCTCAAGGTAAACGATCAGAATGAATTCTTCCTTTTTAGGTTTTACTTGTTTTCCCTGGGTTTTTAGACTTATTATTATCATTATTATAATTATATTACTAAATCAAGCAAAGTAGTCCTGTAAATGACAATTGAAAGATTCTTGTTTTCTTTTTTTGTTATTCCTGTCTGTGTTTCAGGGTCTACTAAAGATGAAACTGCTCCCCAGGCTACGCTACATCCTTGAGGTGGTCCGACCATCTCCTCGGGTGGTCCAGGACATCCTAGACATCCTGACTCGTATTGCTAGGCACTCCTCCTCTTCTGCCACACAGGTAACTACAGTAACAGTGACAATCCTACTCAGTAAATCTTTCACTCACAGACATTGAACTACTATTATCTGTGTTTTTTTTCTGGCCAAATTCAGTAAGGATGTTATTTCACTCACAGGTATTGGACTGTCCTCGCCTGATGGAGACAGTGATGTCCGAGTTTCTTCCCACCTCTTGGACAGCACCTTCTTCGCCCCTTCCTCAGTCTGTTTATGGACTCCCACTGGCCAGTGCCATAAAGCTCTTAAGAGTTTTGGCTACCTCTGGCAGACATGCCTGTGCCAGACTGGTAAGTGTTACAACGTTGTAAGAACGTATTAATTAGTGAATTGAAGAGAAGTATATTTTGTGTTAAATGCCTGCACTAACTTTGTCTATATTGATTTTTCAAGCTGTCAAATTAAAATTTGTATGAATCATTTGTTTCATTTAATTCTTTGTCTTATCATTGATTCACTTTTTTGTAATTGTGTTCTTTTAGAATAAACACTTTACCTAGTGTGTATAGAAATGTGGGTAACATTGTGCAAGTGCAATCCAGTTGTTCTGTGTTTGGAGGCCAGTTGAGTAACAAAGAATATACAGATATGGCTAAAAGCGTTCGTAACCTTATACCTCATTGAAAAAATGCTCAGTTTTCCCTGAAAACATGCGTTTCTAGGTTTCCCCAGGTTTCGTTTCCCTTTTTGAAAGAGGAATGGGGAAAAAAACAGAGCTGGAGTTTGCTACAATGTATGTTGACAAGCCACAATGACTCTGGGAGAAAGTCCTGTGGACAGATGAATCAAATCAGAGCTTTTTGGTCACATTAGATTTGTATTTACAGAAGAAGAAACAATGGCTTGAAGGAACAGAATACCATCTGCACAGTCAAACATCGAGGAGGTTTAGTAATGTTACAGAGTCACTGCCTGATGTCTTGATTCATGCAGGACACATTGAAAGCGGATGATTATCAAAGCCTTCTATAGTGAAACATGCTGCCCACTGCCACAGAGCTCTGTCTCAGTCGCAGATCATTGCCCCTGCAACAGATATATTTAAAAGCAGCGAAGAATGGATGAGAAGAAAACGTTGGTCCAACTGAGAAGTGTAGAAGTCTCATTAAGAGCCACCAAAGTGCTTGATTGCAATGATTTCATCAAAAGGGTGGGCCACACAGTTTTTAGGTCAAAGATCCTGGTATTTTTTTCCATGCCATTTTCATTTGTTTTACCATTTTAAAATAATATGTCATCTCAAAAGCAACGTGTCTGTTCTATTAGAGTACTTTACCAATCCCAGGGGGAAGTTTCAGAGAAAAATGTTTTTCTTTTTCAATAGAAGGACAGCATCATTTATAGCCATGTAAGTGTAAGTATCCAGTGGTGTGTGGAGGGTACACACACAGCTCAATGGGTCTGAAGTTGTTTCATCAATTGTACCATAAATCATGTGTAAAAAACAAAACATAAAATAGAGAGAGACTCAAGTGACCTAACCTTACATTACAGAAGCTACATACAGAAAAGAGAAATATGAACTTTGTTTCCTTACTTGCTTACTTACAGTATTTGTAACTGTAGTTTATATCCTCTCCCCAGTTAAACTCTCTTGGAGTGAGGGAGCGTCTGTCTTGTCTGCTGAGTGCTGAGCCCAGTGAGCTGCTGCTGGAGCCCACCGAGGCCCTCAGGATGACCACTGAGGCCTACAGGCTGTGGGCTGTAGCAGCCGGCTACGGACAGGCCTGCAAATTATACATGTAAGCTAACATCTTAAAGATTTTTCAAGCATGTTTACTTTCCTTTTTAGCTCTGGTTCTATCTCTGCTTCTGTGTCATGGCCTGTGGCTTGCTAGATGCATAATTTTTCACCTCTGCTCTCCTTTCACAGTGCTCGTCCTTTATTACATCTGTTATTTTTCCACAGAGACCTTTACCCAGCCTTAGTGAAGGCTTTGCAGTCTGTCCACCGAGTGCTGGACCCCTCAGATCCTCTGTTGCCCCTGCAGCTCCAGCGGGTCCTGGCTCTGCTCTCTTTACTCACACAGGTCACACACACTGCCGGATGCCATCAGGAGCTCCAGGCTGGCATGGTCAGGTACAGATCAATGACTGAAATGGATTGAGAAAGCCTTGCTGTTGTGTGAGTCTTCATACAACCCTCCTGGTGTCTACACAGTAGTCTCTCTATTTTTACCACAGCTCTCAGGGAGGTGAATGTCCCCCTCCTCCTCCGGTGTCTTGGGGTCATGTCACAGGGTTGCAAGCGTCCTTGTTGGGCCATTTGAAGGGCTTTGTGAAGAACCTCGATAATCTGGCTCAGAAGGACAGCAGCCTCACTCTGATACCAGCCTACCTGGTCTACCTAGAAGCTTATTATCATCAGCTCTCCAGACAGGTACCGTTTTTCACTGTGTACTTCTTACCTGCATATGTCGGCCTCACTGTGAAGCCACAATTTTTCGAATTTGGAAATATGAGCAGATAGAACTTCCCAAGTGACACTTTTTCTTAATTATCCATGATTGTTTCTCAAATAAATGTCTGTGAAATGGGAGACAGAGGGATATGACCTGCAAAATTTCTGAAATGAAATCTGACCACATCATTTTAAAGTGATGATCAATTAGGAAGATATTTCAGGAGTTGACATTTATTTTAGGAGTAGCATAATGGTGTAAGATGTAGACAAATTGCAACACACATATGTTATATAATGTTACTTTGTTCCCTAGAATTGTTTTAATCCAGTGGAAACTCTTCAAGAGCTGGAGCAGCTCACATCTGAGGTTCTCCTGCCCTTGTTTTCTCACCATGTTGTGCAAGGCCTGATAAAGAACCTCAGGTATGTTTGATTTACTAAATGTTAATTCTGTTGTGAAAAGAAAGTTATCTTAAGAAGCATTTTCTCTTCTTCTTCTTTTGTCAGAGTTTTTCAAACATTTTAAGCCTTTACTCATTCTTATTCATTGTTACTTTTTGCACCACCAGGTCCTCGTCAGCAGTGTGTAATGTCCAATCTAGTCATCAGGGCCCAGAGATAAGCCCTAGCCTTCCTGGTTTGGCGTGCCCAGGCTGGAGGGATCGACCGGGCCTGCTTGTCCCCAGCTCCCCCTTCCCTCTTCTCACAGGCTTTGGGCTCCTTCTGCAAACAATCACAGGCATCCACAAAGGTCTCAGCTGTAAGGTATGTCCTACTGACGACTTTGAATGCTCTATGGAGTATTACATATCATACAAGGACACGGACAGGAGGTGAGCTCATCATGAAGGGATTTTGCTGCTGAGCTCATCTCCAGTTAAGGAGGAGGAACCAACCAGTAAATTGGGTAGCCTTTGGTTTTTCTGCCATCTTGTGGTGAAACGTAAAAAAATCTACATACTCTATATATCAATCTCTTCCCTTTTCTGTATCTAATTTTCTCTCTGACTCCCTAGTTCACCGGTCTCCTCCTGTCAGAACCTGTGGTTGGTTATCTTCGCAGTTGCAGTCGGGCTGCACCCACCCTGTCTCACACCAGCGCCTGGCTTCTCCGACATGAACACCACCTCCTCTACCTGCTGCTCCGGTTGGCACACAGACTGGTAGGCTTCAACCTAAATCCAACACCATAAACTCACAAACGCATTCCTATCGGAACTTTGGACACTGTGTCTGTTAAACTCAGGTTCTATCTGTGATTAACTGATGTTATTTGCTGCTTTACATGTCGTTAATGTAAGCAACTTCAGTTTTACCCTGTATTCTTTTTGTCTCAGGTTCCCAATGAGTCAGAAGTAGCAAAATATGCACCACTGTACCACCAGGTGGCACTGGTTCTGTTGCCTTGGTTATTGTCAGGCAGTGAGCATCTGGCACATGAGCTGCTCTCCACCATCATCTTCAGCAAGGACTTTATATCGTAAGTTTTGTTTTTTTTTTTTTTAATTTGGAATCAATCATCAACCTAAAGAGCCTGAGATGTTGTTCTAACTTTTTTGTTTTGTTCACTGTATATAGCACATTCTGCTTAAATAATGGTTGAGTTTATTCCTTGAAAAATAGGGCTCATAATTATAATTTCCCAATTAGATTAAATTCAAAATTATTTTTCTCAGAATAGGATCGAAATATCGTGACCCATTTCCATCAAAAGTGATGTTCAACATTCCTCATTTCCTCTTTATTCCAGTGTTACTCAGTTTATGTTTGTTTGTCTAATTTCCAGTGAGGGTCACAGTGGAGGACCTGAGGCAGTAGAGCTGGGGGAGCTGAAGCTCCATGAGGGAAACCAGCACCACACCTCTCCCTCTCTCCAGACTGTCGGTGCTCTGCTGAGAGAAGCCTGCGTCCAACTGCCATCGATCCGGGGCTGCTTCCTCACTCACCTGGCCCATCTGGAGTCGTCTGTACTGGTGTCCCAAGATGCTCTCCTTGGTCGCAACCCCTGGATCAACTCCCATCTCCTCCCAGAGCTCAACGGCCCCATCCTGCCGTCTGATTGGCCTTTCCTCCCTCTTGTCAGCCTGTACGAGAGAACAGGGGTGTCTGATGGTGGAGGCTTAGCAGTGGAGGAGCTGCCTCAGGGGGCTTTGCAGGTGGTGACCCACTGTCTGCAGTGGCTGCTGCTGTTGGAGGTCTGGAGGGAGGACGCTCTAAAGGTAAAAATTCAAGTCAAGTCAGTTTTGTTATATTCAAACAAAATGACCTCAAAGGACTTTGCAATATTTACAACAAACAGCAGCCTCTATACATAGACACTTGTTTTGAAATATAAAAAACCCTCATGGCACAAACCCACACAAAACATCAAATCATCTTATACTGAGGCTCTGACAAAATATTAATAAAAGTTTTGTCATCTTTTGAGCTAATTTGATATTGTTTGACATAGGAGTAACAAAATGTGCATTTCATCCAACGAAGTTTATACCGAACCCATATAGAGCTGAAACAGTTTCTCTATTTATAAAATAAAACAGTGCCTTATGTGGGGGGGAAAAATCAAAACAATGAAATGGAATAACGAACCCCAAATATGATAAAATGAGATATAAAGCAGATAAAACACGAAAGATATTAAACTTTGGGTTAACATTAATAAAGGTTTTTGGCTGTTTTTTTTTAATCACCCTTATGAAGTTTTTTGAAAGATATGATTATTGATTTTATAATGAATTAACCATTTGAGGAATTTTTCATGCCAAAGTGCAGCTCCCAAAATGTCAAGATTTGCTGCTCTGCTGTTTCATTTATCAAACTAAAATGAATATACTCTGGAATTGGACCATTGCTTATACATATAAATCAGACATCTCCTGGGGTTCTTAGTAATTTAAATAAGCATATTGAATAACAGACAGACCAGCCAATATTAAAATAATCATTAGTTGCAGCCCCAATAAATAGTAATATATCTATGTTAATAAATGCTGGTCATTAATGTTGATCCTCAGGTGGTGAAGCTCCTCTTCTAGTGTGTCTCATCCAAGCAATCACACATTTCATTTGTTATTCCAACAACGTCAAAATGTTGTCATGTTGTAGGTGATCCCCCCAGTCGCCAAGCTCGCCCGCCTGTCCTGTGTGTTCCTGTGTTCCAGTGACTTGTCCCTGGAGAGACCTGTTCAGAAACTGACCTGGGGTCTGTTCAGACTCCTGACCAGGTCTGATAAGACATCTATAAAATGTTACATATCCTTGTTCTTGTAGTGCAAAATCTCAAGTAAGCACAGATTAGTTTTATTTAGAACCTGATAAACAGAGAGTCTTCATTCACAGGCCATCTCGACTGGACTCCTTGGACTTGAACGTCCCTCCTCCAGGTTTAGCCTCATTCCAGGACTTGTATTCAGCCCTTTTGGCTCAGTATGAGGCTGTGTCTTTTGGAGACCGGCTGTTTGGCTGCTGGGTCTTATTACCCCTGCAGAGGAGGTACAGCGCTGCTATGAGACTAGCTGTGTTTGGAGAACATGTGGGGATGCTGAGGTCACTGGGAGTTACTCTGGAGCAGGTAATGTTTATGATGATATTAATGCTTTTAGTTTTTTATAGGTGCCTTTTCTTTTTTTCTCAGTAGTTTTACAGTTGTGATCTGTCCCTATTATACCAGATATTATATGATCATACAACTCATAATTTGAAGTTATTCTAATACGTCTCTGTCCTTTCATTTGAAGCTGTCTGTCCCTATTGAGCGGTTCACCTCTCCCCCTGAAGACTCCCTCCCTCTCCTCCGTCTCTACTTCCGTTCTTTGGTAACCGGGACCCTGAAGCTCTGCTGGTGTCCGGTCTTGTATGTGGTTGCCTTGTCTCATGTCAACTCCTTCATCTTCTCTCAGGATGCCGCAGCACAGGTACAGCACTACATGGCACACAACTGAGCAAAAATATCCCTTTTCTCATTAAATCCATTAATTCCATTGTGCAATAAAGTGGTTACAAAACAAGTATAGACAAATACAGGGACACAAAAATAGCCAGAAGAGGATATACAGAGTAAGAGAGAGACAAATGACAAAAACAACAAGACAATCTGTGTCTGTATGTGTGTGTCTGTGTGTATTACACAAACACACACATACATATATATCCGTTGTGGTTGTATACAGAGGTAAAATTGCAATTATGAACCTGGGTGTATGCTTGTAAGTATAGATGTATACATACCATCATACATACATACATGTATGTGAAGATAAAGAAAGATATAGATAGATATATAGGTGTAAACATATATACAGTGGCATGAAAAAGTTGGTCAAAATTCCTGTGAATAGGTAAGAGATTAGAAGGTGACCAGATTTCCAAAAGGCATGAAGTTGAATTGAACATTACTTGTATTTTTAAAGCAAGATTTCTTTTTTATTTTCCATCTCCTACAGTTTCAAAATAACAACAAAAGAAAAGGGCCTGAAACAAAAGTCTGGGTGCCTTCATTTAGTAACACCCCCTTTAGGCAAGTATCACAGCTTGTAAACGCTTTTTTCTAGCTGCTAGGTCTTTAAGTTCCCGTCGGGGGATTTTGGCCCATTTTTCCTTATAAAAGGCTTTTAGTTATGTGAGATTCTTGGACCGTTTTGCATGCATTGCTTTATTGAGGTCTATCCACAGATTTTCCATGATGTTTATGTCAGGGACGGTGGGGGCCTTGGCAAAACCTTCAGTTTGCACCTCTTGAGGTTGTCCTTTGTAGATTTTGTAGCATGTTTAGGATTATTATCCAGCTGTAGAAGTCTTCCTCTTAACTTCTTCAGCTTTTTTACACACGATGTGATTTTTGCTCCCAGAATTTGCTGGTATTTACAACACAAGCTCATAGCGGGATCAATCCAACCGTGCTCAAAAGTTGTTGTTGCAGTTATCTGTCATTTCATAAGTACGTTACAAACCGAAAAATGACTTCCTCAAAACACTTTGCTATATTCTTCTAGTCTTCTCCTGCTTTGTCATCATCAGTTATCTAATTTTCAGATTGCTAGTCCGATGGTTAGAGGTACTCATGGCGACTGACAAGATCCAGGGAGTCCTAGTGTTTATAAAGCTTTGATATTTGCATGATGTGTTTTTTTTTTTTTCTAACAATGACTGTGAGCAAACCATAGCCCTAACAAGATAAGTAAGGTCTGAGACACTGGTAAAAGTACCTTAGAGCTCAAATCTCGCTCAAATCATCATTCTGTTAACCTGTGTAGTAATATTGATAACAATACTCTCTATGATAATAATATTAATATACAGCATCATCCCATTCCTGAGGTCAGTCATGGCCTGGGGAATAGTAAAACATTTTATCATATGATTATGATAATGATTACAAAAATCAACACAGTCATCAACATCATGACAGACAGTCAATTTGTATGTATAAATAATCTGTTCTATCCCAAATTTAAAAAAACAAACAAAAAAACAAACATATATATATATATATATATATATATATATATATATATATATATATCAATAAACTACACTTCACTAATTACAGTAGTAAAAAAAAAACCTAAACAGCAAAGGAAAGCAGAGTTTGAAAGAGCAGAGTCTCAATTAGAATAAACAATATAAAAACGAAAATAAAGCAGAAACTCACTCTCTATATGGAAGGTAAGTATGTGTAGCTTCATTAAATTCTATTCTCTCTCCAAGAGAAAACAGCATGTAAGAGAAAAGGAAAAAGATAGAGGGAAAAAAAAGATATCCTTTACAGTTAGACGATGAAGGAGAATGTGTGCGTGATTGAAAACTGGGCTACAGGAGGCAGAACTGATTGAGATTGAAAGTGTGTGTGTGCATGTTTTGATTCATTACTGCATTGTGGATTGGAGATTAGGAAACAGTGGAGGTTAATTTATTGGTGACTGGACCAAGTTCTATTGAAATCTGCTGTTTTATGGTTTAGGGAGGCGTACATTTTTTCCAGTGATATATGATCTAATACAAGATTCTTCCACTGTGCGATGTTTATTTATTTTTTGATTTCCAGTTTAAAACTATAGTCCTCTTGGTGATAATTAGCCCTGTGAGGAGAGAACTAGAAGAAATATTATTTAATCAGTGCTGATAGGTCGCCTCTGAGGATAAGGTCATGTGGCAGCTCAGTAAGTGAGCTGATCTAACTGTAACTTGAAGCCAAAAGTGCCTTATTGTTGAGCGACGACAGGTGGGAGGCTTGTCGGCTGTCAACCGTATGTGCATCTGTTCAATTCAGTAAGTCCAATTTTGTGTAAGCTCTCACCAGTGGTAGAGTATTCTATGAATAATCTTATACTTTTGCAGCTGTAAGTTTGTGTTTTTTTTACTCGTTGAAGTTATTTTTGAGTCCAGAAGTTGACACTAATTGGTACTAATGGAGAGGTCTCGTTTACACTTGCCGACCGGGATAGACTTAACTGTTGAGAATTATGTAAATTCTTCAACATTTTCTCTGTTGGAATTGGCCCAATTCCACTGCTGAGATATGGTTTATTGTAATTGCACTTACTCTAGAAATGGTTTACTCCCAACAAGAACTGGTGATATGGTGCAAATGTCCAGTTCCTTTTTCCTTCCAGGTGATGAAATGTTATTTTAAAGTCTGTTCCAAATTGGTTGAGCTTAGGGATGGTGCAGCTGTGGAGCTGGTGATTTGAAGTTCTTTTCACCAAGCTGACAGGGATGTAAATATGGTTATGTTTTGAAAACAGTAATGGGAGGCCAGATAAATGTATGCTGTTGCATCATACCTGTTCAGTTTCTAATCAGAAAGAATCAAGTTTTGGGGGATTGAGCCATTTTGTTAGATTTTGGAGCTGATTAGTAGGTGATATGATTCAAAATTTGGGGCTTGGGATTTTGGTTTTCATAGCCTTGAGAGTTAAATGAAAGTAAATGGTTAAATTTTGTTAGGATTCACATTTTAATTGTTACTATTCTTCCAGAGAGAGAGAGATAAGCGATTTAAGTCACCCTGTATTGTTTTGAACAGAGGCGTGAAACTCGGATTGAACGGCTTAGACAACTTGGGAGATGATGTATGTTGATGACAAAGTATTTATTAAAGCCTGCGCCTGTACATCCCTTTTGTCCATACCAAGTGGTATGATGGTTGATTTAGATCAATACACTGAGTAGCTGGAGAGTTCTGAGAACAATTTTAATAACCATAAAAAAATTCTTGCAGGGATCAGTGAAACTCCTGAACAACCCTTAGAACAGATGGAAAATATGAGACCTCTGTCAACGGTGCAAGTGTTTTCCTGATTTATAAAAACCGCTTACTCCAAAAATGCATCAAGGACTCTGTTCTTTTGCTTTCTCTGAATTTTCTCATTATGTATTTATCATAAGACTGGACTTTTTGGCTTTTAAGTTTTTGTATTTTTTAAATCAGCCGTAGTGAAACACAAACAGCCACATGTGAAATGATTTAGCAAACCCAGAAGGTGCTGCAGCTGCCCTAAGTAGGAGACTGGATTTGGGGAGAGTGCTTTGCGGTTTTACAGGGATTTATGTGCATTTTCTGTATCAAATTTGAGTGCACTGCATGCGAAATTTTGTTATGAATCTACAAAAGCAATCCTCATGCTATTGATTTACTGGCAGCAGAGCAGCCTCAGAGTCTGTCTCACAAATTCAACTTTACTTCCCTTGTGTTCATAAATATTGATTAAAATCCTGGCGTGTGACTGGTTTTTAACTGAGAGGTGTTAATTTCCAAAAATACAAAACACATTTACCAACTTAAACTTATTTACTCAGTTCACAAACACATTATTCCAGAGCAGTGAAGCTGAAAACCTTCACATGCAGGTGGAGAGTCTGGGTAAGCACTAGACTGTGTGTCAGTGATGCCTTTGATGTTTAACCCTCTTGTCCTTTTCCAGGAGGTCGAAGCGGCTCGTCACAGCATGCTGAGGAAAATCTACTACCTGACTGATGAGGTACTCTTCTCCCTTGTGCATCCACTGCTTGCCTCTCCTTACGCCTTCTCCCTCTGTCTCGGATCTTTATACTCTGCAGGGTGTTGATTGATTGTACCAACTTTTCCCAACGCTTCTTGTCTAGCTGTCTGACGATCTTTACTCCACATTACTCGGACAAACTCGTCTGTTTCTTGCGGTTTTTCATCTTGTTGACCACGGTCTATGTCACCATAGGCCTGCTGGATTATTTTTCTTCCCATCTATGGTCATTCTAGCTTTGTTTTTATTTCTTTTGTAATCAATGTTTACAAAGTTTGCGTTTCTATGTCTTCAGGTTAAATATGTGTGAAGATCCTTTCATCTGTAATTTTGTTATATAGAAGATACTTTGAGTTGTTTTCTTCAAGTAAATAGATTTCTTTAACACCATAGTTTTTGTCTTAGTTCCAGCTTTTCTGTAATTCCAGTAATAACCTCTTTCTTCTAGTTGCATTGAATGAATTTGCACCTCTAAGTCCTTCACTGATAAGATTTAGAGTTCTCGTGTTCCTCTTTAACTGAAGGCTTTATTTATACTAGAGGTTCTTTTTTGATTGATATACACCCCCAGATCCTTGGCATTACGTCATGTTCCACATATTCATTTGAACAGTGTTTAAACTGGACAGGATTTAACACCATTTATTATATCACAGTGGTTCTTATTGTACAGTAATTTAATATAATTGAACTGTCAATGTTTAGGTCTGTTTGGTCAAGCTTGTGTTTTTACTGTTACAGATTGATGGGGCAGAATTTGGATGTTTCGACTGTTTATCCATTATGTTTAGCTACAGTATATCAACAATTCATTCCTTTTTTTTGTTTTTATTTTTTCCCGACATTTATTCTTTGCCTGACTGCCTTACTTGCGATTTGTCTATTTACTTGCTAACTAGTTTTCACACACTTTAAGTACAGTAGTGTTAAGATTTTACAGTTAAATCAACATGCTCATGTAAACTCAAAATCAAATCATTATTTCTGTCCTAACTCGGTCGAGTTGCTCCATTATCTCCCCACGTAACAACTGCAGAAATACCCCTGTTTGACCCCTGTCACTGATTCACACCAGCTCCTCTGTTTCTCTTCTCACCTCTATCTCACTCTCTGTATTTCATTTCCAGGTGTTGAGGAACCACTTGCTGCTCTTCCGTCTTCCACAACAGCACTCAGAGCTCGGCTTTGATATGTACGAGCAGTTGCCTCCTATTAGGGCGAAGCGCTTGGATAGTGTCCTGGGACTGCTGGACAGCAGTGATGACAAATGAGACTGATTGAAGCAGCAGGGGAAAAAAATAAAGGTAGTGGGCCAAAAAAAGAAGATACAGAAAAGTGACTGTATAGGACTGAAATTTGGGTCGGCTAATGGCCCCTTCCCTTCTTCCAACCCCTCTACTTCAAGCGTCCTTACTCGGACCACACCCACCTTCAAACTCAGCCTTCAATTTAATGTCAACTACACACCTGTAAAATTTTGTGACTGCATCCTGCACAGATTTGACACTATCATGGTGACAAAATTTGTTGACAGTCAAATATCTGCCAAAGTACTCAGAAGCACCTCGGTGATAGTTTCCACTACAGTAGGTTTCTCCAGGATGACATTTTACCATGATGACACACACACACACACACACACACACACACACACACTAAGATTCACGAGACTAAAACAGTGCCAGCCCAGCTGTTGCAGCTTGGCTGGTAATAATACAAGGACATCACTGGAAATGATCTGAGTTTGTTTAATGTGTTTTTGGTTTTCTAAGTTTACTTTAACCTGTCTGAACCACAACACAGACAAAGCTGAAGACAAATGCTAAAAATGAATTTCAGATGCAGTGAGGCATGAGTCCCATAACCTTTCCTCTAATCTTATGGGGGGAATTATATCTTCTTCCTTGCAACACCAGCACTTTGCCAGAGTTACTTTGCTGTGTTTAAAACCCCCCAAAAGAACGGGCTTGGCAATTCTTGGCATCTCAGAGTAAAGAAAAATATCCCACTTTACAAGTGCCTGAAATTGTCTTATTTTGTGAATAAATCGTGATTTCATGTATGTGTGAACTTAATAGTTTTTATTCTTTAATCACTAAATGACTTAGCACTGCAATAATAGCCTATTAAAAGAGTATTTTACTGCGTAGCAGAGTTTTTAGTGCTTCTGGCTACACAACAAATGCCCACACACAATGGAAATAGTGCAGCAAACATACTTTTTTCAGCGGGTTTTAATACATTAAAATGGAGTCAGAAGACCAACCAACAAACAGAAATTCTATCCAGGTTGGGTCTTACAAGAATTCAGATAACCAGAAATCGTTTTTCCCTCGCAGTAATACTGATTGGTAACACCCCCCCATTACTTTTCCACTGAAGCTGTCCCAACTGTTGCCCATGTTATGTTAGATTTAGAAAAGGCCCATAATGTGCATTTGTGTAATGTGTTTGTGCTCAGATTACAAGTTAACTGCATAAAGTTAGCAATTTATCACATACTGGTGAAGATGGTCTTCTCACTTAATCTTTTAAACATCTGATATTATGGTACTTTGTAGGCACAACCTGTGAGAGTGAATATATTATAGTAATTGTTATTATAACTTATGCACATTATAAATATTCTGAAAGAATTTAAAAGATACATTTCCAGAAAACCTTGTAGATTGGGCTTTGATGATTTAATTATGATATAGGAATAAAAACTCCAGCATACCCTAGGAATATCATCTTAGATCATCTTGATTTATTATTTCAGTAGCACATAACTTTGAATCTGTTAGAAATTTGCTATTCAGTTTAAACAGTAGAAATCCCTCGGTATACCTATCATATAACCAATCTTTTAAGCTCACATCCTTTTCATGCTCAAGGTGGCTTGCGGTATACACAGTAGCTTTAGACAGACAGATATACTTGAAAATATACTTTTTCTAGTTCTGGAGGTGATGGCACAGTTGTTCTAATGATAATGAACCTGTTTAGAACACTGCAGTATAGCAGCTTGACAGGAGAAAATAACATGAAGGTAGAGTTGCAGATAATTCTTCAACAGGAACTGAGTCAGAACAACAGTAACTGACCATATCCTCACCATCACATAAAATGAACGTGAACATGAATTCCTTCAAATGAAACGAGGTGTAACCACACTTAATGAGGGTACCCCTCCTTTTCTGAATTCCACTTGGAGATAAATGATTGGTTGTGATCAGTGACCCCCCAAATGGCTCCCAAAAGTAAAGCAAAAACACCTTGTTTGCCCCGTGGTTGCCCCTCCCACCACCACCACCACCACAGCACCAGCAAAGATAATTCTTAGTAGTTCTTATCATGCTGATGTTTGCTTAAGGATTAATTTATCCAATAAGCTTGGTTTTAATTAGTTATTTGATGCTAGAAAAATATGCTTGTGCTTGTACTACTGATTGAGTCTGGTTGGATTATGGACAGAGCCTCAATTCCTTGACTCAATCCGTTGATCACTACCACGCAGACTACGGCTCAAAATGACGTCACCAACATAAGATGGCCTCGCCCATATCCGGGATATTTTGGCACGTGGAGACACGTCGTCCATCTTTATATAAAGTCATTGCTTTTGACTAAAACTTTTTACTCCCAGGATCTTCCCAAATATCCTCTTCACCTCCCACAATAAAATTGGCAGGATTAATGTTGAACACACAGCTAATCGATGACCAAATATGCCTCTGCAGCCCTTGTGTATAACCCTCAGTGTCTGGCTATGTAATTATGATGACTTGGAAAGCAGAGACTAGAGTATGGGACTTTATTATATTGTTAATCAAATTATTTGTTATTTATCCCATGTCCCGTTAGCAGTGCTGAAAATCTTCTTGATAGTCGACCAGTCTGAGTGATTGCTGTATGTGCTTCAGTGATTGTTGTTCAAACCGTTTGCTTTCCTTAATATTATAAGTAATATTCACGTATTACATAAAATTTATGTTTAGAATCACTGTTGATTGACCATAGTGATTGAATTAAATTAATCTCTCTCTAGTAACGAAGCTTGAAAAATCAGCTCCTATCTGAAAAGAGCCCAACTGAGCCAAAGTTATTATAATTTTTTTTACTTCAGAAAGTCTCACCCTGTGAAAAGTGACTGTAGCAGAGCCTATTTTCCAATAACTGCAATCGACCAAGAAAACCAGAGACGGCAACATCCAACATCTTCTGCCTGCCTACACAAGATCCTCATCCTACTTGCAAAATCAGCTCCATCCACCGGAGTGACGCCCTCAGCAGAGCAGCCCTGCTATCAGACCCTTGTTGCTTGGCAACCACTGCGTCCCAGGGAGCGCCACCTTGCTGGGGAGCTGCGAGTGGACTCGGCGCCGAACCGCTTTGGATCTAGCTGAAAGGAGCCAGCTCCAAGAAAATGCTTGAAAAGTAGGCTAAACTTTGCTTCTTCTCTATGTGATAAGATTTGATTTCGGACTTTGCATCTTTAATTTTATTTCTCAGAGAAGTAAGTTGTCCCCCAGTTGAACAATTTGCGGTTGATGCTACATTTATTCACTTGTAGACATTTGGCAATAAATACACTGCTCAGCCACAACATCAAAACCAGTAACTGTAAATCCTGTTTCTTTCCTTCAAAGACCGGTCAATTTGTTTCAACTATTTGCCTTCAACAGAAGGTGGTGACCCAATTTTCAATATAAGCAAATTTCTCACAGTGTAGCAGTTCTGCTTTGCATAGCTGGATCCTTTGAAGTTTTGGTGTATTGAGTTAGCAAAAGTTATCAGTGCTTCTTTCAGAAATGATAGCAATACTAAGAAATATTCAGAAAACGGTTTCAATATCCTTTGCCCGATAAGATCAAGAACTTTATTTGATAGTAAGACATCTCATTATGATTTCACTGCAGCTGTAAAACATACCCAACCTTCCCTGTTTCAACATTTGAAATGTTTCTGGGGTGAGATCAGTCTATTCCACAAATAAATGGCTCACACAAATTTAGTAATTGATTACTTAATGCATCTTCAGATTATATTCAGACAGTGATTTATCTGGTTTTGATGTCTTGTGGAAATTATTTCTAGGGGGCCCTGAATAATGCCAGTGTCACACGGCTGCCGTGTAGATCCCTGCAACTGGTGGAGTCCGTCTTTTTAAACGTGAGCAGGATGTTTTGAGTTAAAAACCAAACTCCTGCAGCCTCAAGGGAGGTAACAAATTCCTTCTGGCACTATGTATAAAATAATAGCAATCCGATACTTTAAAGGCTCCACCACAAAATCACAGCCAAATACATAAACTTCTTCTGAAACATTCAGCTTGTGGCTTATAACGCACCCATTTTGTCTTCAGTCCCTCATGCAACAACACAGCTGTGGAGGTGAATTTCTGTTTCTGATAAAACTCATTTGTTGTCATTTTACAGTCTCACCATTGTCCAGATTTTCACATTACATGTCAGAGCGTGCACTGGCACCAGACAGCTGGATGTTGTATTGTTTTTCATTCCTGTGTGTGAGTTCCTCTGATAAACCACATTGGCCTGATTTTTTGTTTAAGAGATGTTCTTTTTAAGAGAAAAGGCCTGTTGATTCATTGGCTGTTCTAGTCTCTGGTTCCCAGTTAAATTCCTTGGCATGTAATTAGCCAGTGAAAGACAATAGCACCTCCTGTGGGCACTAATACTGGTCACACGGTCGGCCACATCTGGTCTGTATTCGGGCTCATTCATGGGGAAATATGCAGAATTATTTGGCTACAAAAGCGAGGAATCTTCCCTATTTAAATGACCAAATGCGATTGTCTACAGACAAACTAAACCTAGACTGGATTATAAAATGTCCAAACTTCTTTTATAAAATAGATGTTACCATGACTCATATCTATCTTTTTAACCCAAAACCCTTTGCTCCATCTTGCACAGTTCCCATACTTTTTGGATCCAAATGTTGTATGTTGGGGGGTCAGGTTTCAACCATCTTATTGTGATGAACCCTATGGCAGCCCCTAACTGGATTTGTAACTAATAGATTTTAGCCCTTCCCTCAGAGCCATAGGGAAGTACAGCTAGAAAGACTTTTTTTGGACGTCACTGTTGAATATCACAGCTCCAAACCTCTTTAAGGGCAATTAATACCTTCTTTAATAATTTATTAACTGCAGACATGAGCAGAAAATATGAAAATATGAATGTGTGTGAGTGTGAGTGCCAAATTGTGGTTCACATTTTCTCCAACTTTGATCTGAGATTGGGCATCAGTTTGCTGTTAACCTTTAGATTCCTGTAATATCTTGTTAGCAACTTCCATTTAAACTCCCTTCAAATTTTAGAATTGGTCACCTACCCGACTTTTACACAGGTTACTAATGATGTAACTGTGTTCAACTCGGGCCCCAAGCTTTTAGTTGTGAAGTTTTGTAGAGAATATTAAATACAAATTGGAAATTACTTTCTTAACCTTATTTCCAAATTGTATTTCTATAAGAAATAGCTCTGATGAGGTGGGATTTCTATCAATTTCCCAATTCCTTATGTGGTATAAAAGTGTCCAAATTGTAGATATACAAAAAAAATTATACCCTGGAGGTGCAAACTTATTTCTTATCTTTTCAAAAAATTAGTTGTTTTAACTGTGAAATCATAATTTAATACCTCTAAAACCCAAACGTTTAAGAAATAGTTTACAGTGAGCAGCCTGACTGTGTCTGAAGGTAACAAAACCCATCTACCAGCATCTCTACAGCTCAATATGCAACATGTCATATCTCCTTTTGTTTTATATGTACAAAAATCCAAGTGTAAGAATGAGAAGTTGTGATTCTTTTGGATAGAGCCAGTTGAGCTGTTATTACTTGTCTCCAGTCTTTATTTTAAGCGAACCAGTTGTTGGGTCTAGTTCATATTTTCCATACAGACATGAGATCGGTATTAATCTTCTCATCCAGCTCTAAATGAGAAAGTGAATAAGCTTTCTCTGTGCATCCCTTTCCACCTCCATTTCACTTTTTTAGCCTACAATTGCAATCCAGCATGGCAAAACAAAGCAGGGTCTGCTGTTTTGTAATCTGTGCCTTCTCATTGATGACTCAACCTTCTGTCAGCTACTAAAGTTTTATAAGATTTTTTTCGGATATTAAACACTGGAGAATAGTGCTTGAACACTCTTAACATCCAACATCAGAAAACTAATCTCTTCTGAGTCATCGTCTTTGCTCAGCTGCTTCCTACACAGGAAATTAAAAAAGAATCAAGCAATTAGATAAATACTGTGGAGATTAAACCTTACAATAAAGAGGTTGAATAATTGGCAAATAAGCGGGTGCTTTGTTTTTATTTTTGCTTCGATAGAAGTGTAAACTTTTTTGAAGGGAAGTTTCAATATCCGGTGTAATTAATGGTAAATGTGATTTGGCTACAGCCGGCAGTTTAGCGTCAATCTTGCATGAAGTGTTAACTGCTTTGGGAATCCCTCTGGATCGCAGAGCTGAGCTGGCAATGGGCTCACTTCAAGAAGTGAGTTGTGTAAAGGCGGTGTTAGGCATATTGCGTACAAGAAGTGTACTCCCCAGCCTGAATGCCTGAGGCAGACAGCGTGACTGTGATGTGTAAAAATACTTTACCATGCTCATGCTCAAACTATGTGGCTATTCACAAACATTGGAGCAACAAGGTGGCAGAGCTGGGGGCAGCCTTAAATAACCATGAGCAAGTGCAGGCTGGCCAGTACCAGTGCAAGAGATGAACAACAGGCCTTTAATGACAGGAGAGATAAGGAAGAGCAGGAGGCTCCCAGATTAAGTTCACCCACTTTGGTACAGGGGTTTGCACATCATTGATTGGAGGTGATTGTTGATCTCCAAAGTATGTGCATTTACAAGGATCCTAATATTCCAATTACAATCAGTTTAAAAACCCGGAAAGAATAAAATTGCTCCAAATAAACATCCCAGTAAGAAAAAACAGGCCAGAACCACAATTTCAGTCGGTTGTAGGTTATGTTTTCATAAACTGATCAACAGACTAGTATCATGTAAACGATTTAGCCCAATTAACTTCTGGCTGCGTTCTTTCTGTGCATGCCCTCTGTCTTGATGTGAATTCTTAGGTGCATATGTTTCTCCTCTTCCCAAAAGATGGCGGTTTCAAAGCTGAACGGGTCCTCTGCTGGAGAGTTGGTTTTTAACATAAACAAATATATATACACACCATATTTTATATATAAATGATACAATAATTACATTTTTAAGGTAAAGTTTAGCAAGAACATTATAAAAAATTGAACACTAGATTAAAAGAATACATTTCTTTAAAGATGGTAAGTTACTGCTTCATTCTCTTTCATGAAATTCCTTTAATATGAGTTGAAAGTCAGCATGAGTCAAATCATTAAAAATTAATATGCCACGGGAGCTCACAAGAATCTTGCCCATGAACATGTTGAATCAAAGAAAACTGCCCGCTGGGGGGGTTGGTGGTTTGTTCTGTTAATTTTTTTTTTTTTAAGATATTCTCTTCAGATCTAAAATCTTTTATCATCTTTTGGTCTGTGATTAGATACAGATTGAGGAGAAAACATGCTGATGTTCAACCATGCAGTAAGAACAGGGGACCATGTCCAAGAAATTTGGCTAATGAGATCACTTTGATAATGAAAAACATGCATTTTAGCAATGCTGCAGTAATGAGGGGTCTTCTAAATGGCACTATAGTTTGATATCTGTTAAAAAGAATCTTGAAAGAGGGAGCCTAGAATTTATGAGCACTATGCTGCTTTCAGAATGAAATTGAAATAATACCTCTAAGTACCTCATAAATAGAATAATAGCTCTGCAAGCCTGAGTTCACTATATCATCATTTACTGTTTTCTTTTAGCTTTTGACGTCAAATTAAGTGAACATTAAAGACGAACAATCAGCTTTTCTAATGGTTTTTTGTTGGTTACAGAATCGCATATAGGTCATCCTCAAATGGCAATGCATGCAGTGCGTAACCGGCTAAGAGCAAGCACACTGTAAGTCAATATCAGAGAACCGTGACGGTGGCTTGATTCAGGTATGAATTAATGATGAAATATCTCAGAAACAGATTGGCATAAAATTTTGTACAGATAGTCCATGGTTCAGAGATGATGAATAGAAGAAAGTCCAAAAACTGAAATTAGACTTGTATTTCAGAGTATTTTTTTTTCTTATTTCCTTCCCCATCAATCATTTCATTGCCCTTCAGATTTATCTGGTGTCCCTGTATATAAAACTATTTATATAAAGTAATTCAAACCAGCTCCACCTCAAGCAGGTTTTAGTTAACTAGGAAGCTAGAAAATTTAGATTGACTTTTCCCACCATTTTTTAGAACAAATTATTAATAGGGATAATAATTGTCACATTAATTGGAAATAAAAATAAAAGCTGCAGCCCTAGTGTGGCGACAGAGTAACAACATTTTTTCCTACCCCTCTTAAGTTTGTAATTTGGGTTAACAAATGAGTTAGGTTCTCAATATGACGATCACAGCCCTTTAAAAATATCCTGAAGACAAATTATTGTAGCTAAAGATTCAGGGAGCACCTAAAGTCAAAATAAGATATTTTGAAAGACTTCTGCAGCTTTAGAGTAAGATGTCTAGTATCAAGAATCCTTTGATGTGAAAAGTCCTCATTGCAATTCTCCTGTCCCACCGGGAAGAGATGCTGTTTGGACAGTTGTCACTCTCTCAGCTCTCTGCTCCAATGCTACATAGACTGAGACATGCAGGGACTTAAGTGGACTAAATGAGTGTCACCAGGTCCTAATGCATTAGGCGCTGTTGTAATTCACTGAAACTGATTATATTAGAGGGAGGACATGATGCTCTCACGATGTCCAGCTAACAAAGCCTGCCTTCAGGCCATAGCCACTCTTAAGGCAGGTTGAAAACGAAGAAGAGAGATAGAATAAGAGGAAAAGGGACTAGAAATGCAATTTTGACTTTACAAAGCAGCTGGTGTGAAACTTTTAGAGAGGGCTATGTGTAGTGTATACAGTTTGCATTTATGAAAATTGAGATTCAAATTATCTTTACTGTCATTCAGAGCACACACTATACAGGTACAGAGCAGAATGAATTTACATTGCACTGGCTTAAAAAAATATGCTAAGACATAAAAACTAAGAAATAAATATATAGAGGCATAAAAAGTATTCAGAGACAGTGAAAAAGTGTGCTACAGAATAAATAAGAGATACCGTATTTACAGTGTGTACAGTATGTACGGTGTTATATAAAGTTACAGAGAGTTCAGGAGTCTGGTGGCAGTGGGGAAGAAACCTTTGTTGGGTTGTGTTTTTCTACACTGAATGCCTTGGTAGCTCTTGCTTGATTGGCAGAAGGGCAAACAGCCTGTGGCCTGGGATGGGAGGGGTCTCTGACAATGTTGGTGGCTTTTTTCAGGTAGTGTTTCTGCGAAACGACCTCAATGGATCGATGGATGGGGCCAATGATTTTCTCTGTTGTCCTCACCATTCTCTGCATGGCTTTCTGGTCTGTGTGTTTTTTTAAATTTCTGTAGCATATAGAGATGCAGCCTGTCAGTACACTCTCTATAGTGCCCCTGTAGAAACAGGTGAGGTTCGGAGAGGGAAGGAGCTCAGCATGCATTCATTGGAGCGTGTTAATGCAGGTTTATTTGTATGTGTCGCATGTAAAATAACTACATTTATTAAAATAAATCCCACTAAATCTTTATTAATGAATATAGACCTATGCCTGCCACTGAGCCTCCTTGAGTTTGGTGGTATAAAAAGAAGAACACACTGAATGCATTAATGTTAATACTGAGGAGCTGGTGTGTTCCTTAGTGTGTAAATGTGTGTTCTAAAGTGCTAAAATGCCAATTGCCTTCTCCCACTGGGCCATTCATAAAAAAGAATGAAACAAACCAGACAGAAAGAGGACAGAAAATATTAATCCGTATCTACATTTAGACATACAATGTAATGCTTTATTTTCCCAATAAAACTGACTTTGAGGGTGCACTCACACTATAAATAAAAGATCTGCTGGGTACATCTTCAAACTTGCTGCCCTTATGTGTTTGTGTCAGGATGCCTACTGATATCTTGTTCTTTTTTTGTACAATATCTCTTTCTTTCCCTGTGGTTTGGGCAATATTAAATATTTAACACCCAGCTAATCAGGGCTATGCCATTTTAGCCAAACTGAGATGTGTAAAAGTGAAGTGGTCGTGTGTCCCGGCATTAAGGAGAGCGAGTGGGATTCACAAGATTACTCTTTCAAGGGCCCCGTCTGGTGATGACAAGCTCAGTTTTTAAAGAGATCAGTTCTTTTAGCTTGAAAGCATCAGGGAATTTCTCTGCTTCAGCTATCAGGTGATGTGTCTATATTCGTGTGTTTGGGTAGATGTGTGTACGGGAAGTAACAGAAACTTGAGGAAAATACGAACAGATGGAAAAATAGTAGTTAACTTCAGTTCTATGAGTAAGTGTGTAGCCCTTCTAATTGGCTTCGCTATTGGTTTACGCCTTTGAGGTTCTGCCTCGCCAGCCTGGGACTGATCTTATAAAGCCCCATATAACCCCAGCACATTTACTATTCATCTCCCTTGGAAGTCAGTGATATATATCAAAAAGGTAGAACAGTTGCCTAGCATAAAAACCCCTAAGGTGGATGCGGCATGACCCTTATCAACCAACCCTCACAGAAACTTAAAAACAACCGGCAGCTGGCAAGAACATGGGTTGCTGACCCTATTTTCACACCAGTCAGCAAAAACACACCATCTTGTTCTATAAGCCCTGAAGATGGAGGGGCCCACGGTGTTCTGGATTGTAGAGATCACTGTAGCTGGCAGGCCTAGCTCTCTCAATATCTACCTGTCAACCGCCAGACCATGAGGTGCTGCCCAAAGAACGGGTACAACTCTACTCCTGCCCCCAGCTATGAGCTCGAGGAGGGGGTGGGAGCAGAGTAGTAGTGGGGTGGCCGGGGTAGCTGCCAAAGCTTGGGCTCCAAGATGCTGCTGCTTCTACTGCTACTGCTTAGGCAGTGGCTGCTGTTTCCAGTTGCTGGAAGTCCAGGCCAAGGAGGGCCTCAGTGGAGATTTGCAGGTTCAAGAACTAGTTGAATTCCTTTTCCTTCAGGGTGGAGAGGCCCAGCCAGGGGTTCCCCGACCCATCTGAGCTGCCCACATGGAGCCATCGTTTATCTCAAAGGTCTAAAACATACAGAGTAATGTCACTGCAGTTGTCTAGATGTTCAGAACCTCCTCCGCCAACAGCTTGTTACTCTGGTGCAGTAGCTTGTCCACGGAGCCAGCCAGGAAAGCCATATTGCTGGCAAGCACCAGTACCTGAGTAGCGCTGGCCTTGGTCTCTCCCTGGCTAGCAGCTAGGTTACAATGCCAGCGGCAAAACAATCCCAGGTGTTTTTGATGGCAAGGGTGGTTTCGGTGGGTTTCTGCTGGGCAGGCAAATTGAGGAGGTTGGCAAAGTCTTCAAGGGAGTAGTGGTGGGCTGGTCGGGCCTCCTGGAAGAACGGGGATGGGTTCTCAGCGTTCGTCTTCCTTAGTGTACCCATCGCAGGTCTTTGCCATGGCCTTGGCGGGAGCGGCCACTGCCTCCATCTGTGGCGCCAGGCTGGAGTGGAGGAAGCAGACGAACTCGGTGACCAACTGCCAGTGTTTTTGATTTAAGTCTGCGGTTATTTAACTTCATTGTTCCTTATTTGCCTTGTCAGGTATGTGATCCTGATTTACAATTGCCAGACACTTTATTTACAGTTGGGTTAGGTTAAGATTAAATTTAAAATGTTCATATGTCAAAAGATTTCAGTGTTGTGTTTATAGCTTTGTGCTTACCCCAAATGGCCAAGGAAATTAACATATGTTTAAGTAATTGTTAGGATCCTGAAAAATTGGTGACTTCTACAACAAAGTGCATGAGGGCTTAACCTGAGCAGATAGGTTGTAAACAAGCAAACTTTGCACAATCATCTCAACCATTTTATTTGGAGGTAAACACAAAGTCGTCCGTGTGATCATCTAAATGTGTTCCAGCCACAACTGACTTGTTTATTAATGTTTTGGCCTCTTGGTGCAGCAAAAAAAGAAACAAACCTGGCAACAATCACCATACAAAGTCTTCACGGTGAGTATAGGCAAAGAAGTCCCTTAATTACACATCCAACAATCATGGAGCAACATCAGCATTTATTTGAAGATACAGTATGTTTATGGCTAACAATTCAGATCACATGTGATCAGTGCAGCTTTTAGTAAGACTGTCACATTCCTAGGTCTCAGCAATTAACACAGCGAGTACAATGTTATTACTGCTAGGAACGCTATGCTTGCAAAGTGAGTCACACTCCAAAGCATCAAAGGATTTATCCCTGTATTACCTCGGTGAGTTTACACTGTACACCACTGAATCTTCCATCAACATCCCACATGCCTTCATTTTCTCTGTGCTGATACTTCATGTTATACATGGTGTATCCAAGCAGCTTGTGGATTCCTTCTTTGTGGATTTCATTCAAACATCCCTGGTGATTATGAGGGTTGTTTGTTAGAGTTTTCTTTAGATTCAATGTGCCCACATACGTACATGAAGCTTCATGAAGCCTTTAAAGGCTTTACAGGCTCGACGATACATCAGTCCTCACTTGAGCGTTGAAATGAAGTGACCTGTGGCAGAGGGCAGTCTTTTGAGCAAACACACACACACACACACACACACATATCAGATTTATCAAGATAAACTTTTGAATTCTTTTTGGCTACTGACATACAAGAGTTAAAGTAGAGTTTAGTTAATTTGTGATTATCTTTGTCAAAGCATTCTTGTCTGTGTTTGAAATGTGTTATCGAGACACTTCTACTTAATATAGCAAACAATTCTGATGTTTTTTGATCAAAATGCCTGTTGTTTGGGCACAGATGTGTGAGCCTCTATGTAGCTGTGTTGTTTTGCCACATTGGTCTTAAAGTGGTGATGATCAAATAGCTGAGTGTAAAATCTGTATTGGAGCAGACAAATGCTGCTGATTGCCATCCAATTAAATTGTATTTCTAACAATATGACGTGTTTTATAACTTTGTAAACCCTCTCATAAGCTACGATTGGTAATTATGAACACAAAGTAAAACAGATTGTTGCTCTTGGCATCACAGATAAGATCCTTTCTAATGTGTCAAACATCCAGACCCCTAACTCTGTAATAACAACTGACCTCTGTTTACGCAACCTTTTACCCTGTTGGAAAGACATTAACAACTAATTAGAGTTGAAAAGGTGGAAATATAAAGGATTTTTTTTCCATTACAGCCATTAACCTATGATAAGGTCAGTTCTCTGATACAACGATCAGAGTATATCAGTACACAGAATTGTCACACAATTAATTAGACCAAAAGTAATCTGTGTGAGAGGGGCATTATCGTGGGTGTGTGGATGTACTTATAGCCATTAAAACCATCAATACTGAAGCGAACACTTGGAACAAGAGCTGTGTTAATCATTACCTCTTAAACACCCTCAATGTGCAGTGATGCACTTAAACACATATGCACTTACAAACACAGAGAGATATTGACTGAGTTTGCAGGATGTGCAGGGTGATCATACTTTAGGATTCAGTTGACCCAGGCAATGACCCAACAAAAGCCTTGGGCTTTGAGTATGTGTCTCTGTTTATGCCTTTGTGTGTCTATGTTTCTGTGGTAATTGAGGCACACTTGTGAAAACTCCAAAAAACACTGTTGAATAACTGAGGGCTTTCTTTGTGCTCATTCATAACATTGTATGCAACCAATCTACTCCATGAAAATTTGGATTTTATTTGACCTGTTTTTTCCAAGAGCTCTCTCATGTTGCCTCAACAGCAGAACAATGGATGTGGATTCTGTGTTGTAGCTGTTGCATTTTAAAATAGAAACAACCTCTTCCAGAGTCACAGATCAGTTTTTATGGAAACATTATTTTGCTTGTGTTGTAGGAAAATTCCTATTAAACTGGAGATTATTCAAAGGTCCATTTTGAGTGTAACAAAAGTTTAATAGAGTTTTTAACAGCAGAAAATTATGACCTGACATGTAAGTAATAACACATCTGTGTTTCTGCTGCGAAGAGGGTCCATGAATTAGATTCTTTTGGGAATGATAAAGAAACAAGAATGCATGCAGATGTTTGCAAGCCAATCAGAATTCAGGTTAGCAAGATTTATTAAGAAAGAAACACATGTAAATTCTGAGGTGGACCGGCTTTTGACAGAGAAGATAAGAAAAATAGGTAATGCCCATAAACATATCAGTAAAATCCAAAATAAAAAGAAACAGTAACTCATGAGGGACATAAGAACATGCGGTTCATGCAATAGTGGTGGTATTTTAATAGCTTTTCAAAAACACTTTGGCCTCCAGATGAGCATGAAGGGAAAAGTATAAGAATCTCTCTTAAAGAGTAATAGGGGCAGTGAAACTTGAAATAATGAAATGTTGCTTGTTGAAAAATCTCCAGTGTCAACATCACAAACAAATTTTTATTCACCTCCACTAAGGTGGACACAGAAATTTCAGAGAGGTAAATTATAATGTGGATTTAGCAACCCTATAAAATATTACCTTTATTGTACTTGTGAGGAATATTTTCCCCCTTGGTGGCTGCGGTAACAAGCTGCAAATGCCTCAATGAGATATTATTAATTTTCTATATATAAAAATATATATTTAATAAGTGATGAAAATATTTTTGTGTAGTTTTTACTCATAAACAAGAAAAGGTTACAAGCAATGATTTGTATATACGGCTTAGTCTGGTTGAAGTACAATGTGGCTAGTTAACCATGGTATGTGAGACTGTTTGAAAATCCACTCATGGATTTAAGGCTTAAATAATGCTATGGAAGTATGACAACACACAGACACACACACACACACACATACATGCACACACACAAACATGCATTATATCCTTGTTTTGCTGAACAGTAGCAGAATACACACACAGAAAATTATGACCTGACATGTAAGTAATAACACATCTGTGTTTCTGCTGTGAAGAGGGTCCATGAATTAGATTCTTTTGGGAATGATAAAGAAACAAGAATGCATGCAGATGTTTGCAAGCCAATCAGAATTCAGGTTAGCAAGATTTATTAAGAAAGAAACACATGTAAATTCTGCAATAGAATTTACATGAATTTACATGAATTTACAGACTGTTTGAAAATCCACTCATGGATTTAAGGCTTAAATAATGCTATGGAAGTATGACAACACACAGACACACAGACACACACACACACACACACACATACATGCACACACACAAACATGCATTATATCCTTGTTTTGCTGAACAGTAGCAGAATACACACACCGCTCTGTGCACTGCTGCAGGCCGCTCATGCGGTTGCAATAGCTGGGAAATCTGGAATTTCACTTCCCTTGCTCCTGATCCAGCCATTTAACCCTCACATGGTTTGATGTGATTCATTATGATAATTTAATTTGGTTTCAGTTTGGAAGACCTCGAACCATTAAGGCTCAGGTCGGTGTGCAATACTCCTGGCACACAAAGGTTTTTGGGGATACATTAGTAGGTGGTCTTTCCCTGCCGCTTTGGCTATCTCTGCTTTAGTGTGTGTGTGTGTGTGTGTGTGTGAGAGAGAGTGTGTTTGAGAGTGTGAGAGTGTGTGTGAGAGTGTGTGTTAGAGAGAGAGAGAGAGAGAGAGAGAGAATGTTGACATTCCATGTGCTGACGTCCATGACATTACTGGCTCTGTAGGGACCAAATTATTTTCACCCTTCAGAGTCCATAAACTTCACAGGTCTTTTCAGAGGAAAGCTCTTTACACTAGTCAGAATAGTCGACTACCAGAACAGATTTTAGTGTAATTTGAAGCTGAATGTTTGATGGCATGTTTGTTTCTCAACTGTTTGTATGTGGAAGATGGGAAAAAGAGCATGTTGGTACTGAATAGAAAGCTGGTATCATGAAAGAAAAATGTAAACAGACAAGAGATGTGGTAAGATCATCAGGGATATCCGCCACTGCTCTGTTTTCTCTCAGCTCATTCACACGAGTATTGGATCCATTATAATCCAGATAGCACAGATGAAACTTCTAGCCCAACATGTGCCTGGGTCCTT
This sequence comes from Istiophorus platypterus, assembly GCA_016859345.1. NCBI lineage: Eukaryota > Metazoa > Chordata > Actinopteri > Istiophoriformes > Istiophoridae > Istiophorus > Istiophorus platypterus. Next base: position 13,166,541 of record CM029120.1, read on the forward strand.
GGCCAGACTCTGCCCCTTATACTTTCACATCTGGGCTGATTCCGGCTTTTATCCTCCAGTGTTGGTTGACAGCCAGGGAGATTTTTTGTGTGTGAACCAGAATTGGTCCAGATGTGGAGGTAGCATCTGACAGTTGTGCTGTATATGAACGGGACTTGAGGATCTGAGGGTCTGGGCATATATTGAGTTGGAAGAAAAACAATATGTGGCTCAGGTATTCCCAAGAATAACTTTGCTATCTGAGGAATCTTACTGTTGGTTTGTAATCCCATTCTTGTAGTTTGATATTTTCCAACTGTCACAACTTTCTGATGATTTTTCTTTTTTGAAACCTCCATTTTCCCATCTGTAGAAGAAATGTCTCTTTGAATTTGATCCCCCATGGTTTTTTTTCTTTTCCAATTACTTTTCCAATTACTTTCGAACTGTGAGTAAAAAGGGCTTTGTCTCTGACACAGTTGTTTTCTATATTGATGGAAACTTTCTTAAATTAAAGCTGAGACTTCTGGCATTTCCGAGTAGTATATTTGATTTCAAATTAAAATTAATGAAGCACAGAGCCTAAGGAAACAAAACAAGACATGTGTAACTGCTCAGATACTTATTGTACATATCAATGAAAAAATTAAAACCCTACAAAGGAAAGAATTACATTTAATGATGACAGCATTGCTCTGGTAGTTGGTTGGATGGTTTTGACTATAACATCTCAACAACACATGGATTGATGGCTTTGAATAATGAAATTAGCGTAATTGAAAAAATAATTACACACAAAGTGGCTATAGATTCTTAGTCTTAATTGATATTCGACTGGATATTTTGAAGAATTTTATGACATTTTGACTTTTTACTTGTACTGGCCGCTTTTCCCAAATCCTCTAGTTTTTACTTTATTTTTTCATTAAGAGCTTGGGCTCCTTGCTGTGGAGTTTCAGAGGGTCATAGAATTATATTTGACATAACTTAAAGCAGATTAATATACAAGGTGATTTAGGTCATGAATGATGAGGTGACAAAAAATTATACATGCCCCAAAAATGTTTGGCTTAAGTTCCTCTCAGCAGGAAGGCCTGTGCATCTTTTGCATTGATGATTATGCCAGAAACAAAGAAATCTTAAATTATTGCTGAACAAGTTATTTCCAGACTCTGTGCTTTGAGTGCAAGGCTGGACCTGAAGAACTAGTCTGTGCTTATTTATCAATGTACTCATCCATCATTGCCCAGAACACATTAGACAATGAAATGCACATTACAGAGTTGCCCAGTCATTAATAACACCAGCTGTAGAATCACTGTCAGGCCCATGTAGAGAGGACAGCCAAAGATATTCTTTTAATAAAGTGCAGCCTTTCATTTCAGAGGAGCTGGGTTAGATTCTTTGTTTCGTGTTGGACCAAAATCCCCCTCTCCCCCAAACCTCCTGACATGTAGCTGACGAAACGAGGCATGACTTCCGGATGGTCCACACTGCATGTATACATAGCTGTAAGAAACAGTGTTCAGGTCAATGAAATCCCAAAGTTATTCCTCCAATCTGCTGCGTGTGTATAGCACATATGGAAAACTCTCTCAGGCTTCTGCTCTGGGAAATAAATTTTTGTGGGATTTCACCATTTCATCTAGAGTCAGGAAGGTGTCCCACTTTAATGTAGCCATGATGACTCGCTTTGTGGATGTGACCTGAAGTTTGATGGGATAAGTAATTGGAGTATATAGCCTGTGTGTGTGTGTGTGTATATGTGTATGTGTGTGTGTGTCTGTGTTTAGGAATGCATTAACAAGTGTGTATCTAGTCTTCCATTGTTGATAATGGAGTTAGATGCCAGGCTGATATCAGTCTCCTCTCTGTATTCAGTGACAGAATAATGAGGAATTATCCCAATTTGTAACCATAGCGCTCCGAGCATTACTCTGTAATTTGGTCACATAGTTTTGCAAACTTTTGAGGAAAAGTCAACTGTTACTTTTTACGTGTTCTCCATCTGCATAAAAGGTATTTTTTGATTAATTCCAATATTTCCACAGGCTAATTCTACACTCTGCTCTTCTTCCGTGCCACGTGTGTGTTAAGTACCCATGGAAATATTAGATTTCAACGCTGGGCAGAGCACCTCGGGCAAAAATTGTATAATTCTGGAAAAATAGTAGACGTCTGTGAGAAAATGAGAATGCTACTATAGGTAACAGGCAAAGAAATTATATTTTGACTTTTTCCCTCAAGATTTGTGGGAGGAACATTTGTCCGAAATCACAGAGTAATGTATGGAGCGCAGTCCCCATGGCTAACACCAACTCACAGTTGATTTTCAGCATACACCTCTCCTGTTTAAACCACAATGTCTTGTTTTTTTAAATTTATGTATATGTATTGAATACAATTGAGCAGATTAAAGACGCCTTTCATGGAACTGCACTGAGTAAGAAGTGTGGTGAAATTACTTTAGTTGTTCAGTAATTGGTAAAGGTTTTTTTTTTAATTGTTAATAGAATAACTGAATATAACTAAATATGTTTTAAAAAATGTAACTTGCTCAACAATTAAAATAGAACATATAATTAATATTAATTTGGTTATATGACAGTTATTGCCCCATTTGTTGTTACACTTACTAATACCGTCTCAGACATTGAAAATGTATCCTACTGACCTTAGTCAGCTGTAACATAATTGTGACTCAGGCTGCGTTTGAAAATTTGTAAAAACTTGTTAGGACAAAAGCAGAGAAATCGAAACCGTAGAAACGTCTCACTTCTGCCTCCCCCTAAGTGCTAATACTATAAATGCAAACTCCTATGCCAGACCTACTGAATAAAGGAGACTTGAATGAGAAAATCACTTGTGACAACATCTACCCTGATATAACTGTTAGGGTTAAATAACACCAACTTTAATTCGGTTCAAAAGAACATGTGGAACATAATGGTGAAGGGGGATTTATGTTTCAGTGCAGGAATATGGTGGTACACCAAAAAAGACCAGGAACTACTCTCTGATGTAACCTTATCCCTCCTTGAAACTGAGACGACAAATGTTTTTGTAATGTTGGATAATTTAATCTTTTCTGTTATTGTTTCATTGTAGTTAATTTCTAATCACCAGTTCTTCTTTGTTCTATGATACACAACTCTGAATGGCTGCCAGCAGCTGTTTATGTGTGATTATTGAATGTATGCTCATGTGTCTGTTTAACCAATAGCACATGATATAAGATACAAGGAAAAAAGAAGAAGGCAGAGTTTCGTATATGCTCAGGTCAACTCAACCTAAACTTAAGATAGTTACACACAAAACTTTGCTGACAGATTATGTGAACAAAATAAGAAAATCAATATTCATACTTGTTAAAAGCTAAAATTCTCAACATCTACATGTGGTCTGCATGAAGAGACCACATCAAATACAAAACTTCAGCTGTCAGCTCAAAACAAAACAAATAATTAATACGCATTTGTCCTGTAATCACGGAGCATGTAACTGTATATTAGCACTGTAAAGAAAAAAAAAATATATTTATGTATTAGCACTGTAAAGTGCTAATATTTATATATATATTTTTTTTACATTAGCACTGTAAAGTGCTAAATATAGGGAACTAAATCCATGTGATCGAATACAGTATTCTATGCCGGCATGAAATACAGTACAACCAACCAGGTCTTACCATGTGCTGTGCTAAAAGCAGATTTGAAGCATGAATTAGTACTTACCCTGCAAGTCACTGTGGTATGTACACCCACCCACACACACACACACACACACACAGGCATATTCTGTGAGTAGAGTTTGTGTTGAATCAGCAGCAGCACCAATAATGTTGTTGATCACTTAAATCAGATTTTTACTGCTTCTGCTCTGTTCAGAAGCCAAATCCTGGCAAAGAGTGAGAGGTCAGTGAGGTGAAGGACGAACCGGCCACTCTCAGCCTGCATTCAGCACTGTCATTATTATTCTCATTACCTCATTGCTTCCTTTAATGGAAAGGAAACAGAGAGTCAGCATTTCTGAAGTAGTCAAACTGCAGTATTTTGGCTCCCCCATTACTGAATTCGGGAAACTTTATTTCTTCTGTATTAAATAATAGACATGTATTTTTTTTCTACAAAGAAAGCGCTTATAGGGGGAAATCTTTAAAGAAAACTTTAATATTTCGGGAAATATGAGAGTTAAATGAGAATATTGATACACCTCTTATATCTGCATGGTGAATTTGAAGCTGGTGGCCAGTTAGTGTAAGTAACGTTTGCTTACGTTCTCTTGACCCCCATTAAAACCACACAGAATTTAATAAATGAAATGTTAATGAATGAGTTTTTGAGGTGCTAGTTTTTTTAACCTCCATGCAAAGCAAAGTTAGCTATTTCTTTACTTTATTTTTAGCAATATAGTAAAGAAGTGCATTTCCCAACCCTTCCTTTAAAGGTAAGGCAAACCAACTCACATAAGCGAATAGACTTGTAAGTCTTTCGGGGGAGGGGTGGGGCGTTGTAAGTCACCTAAATTATTTGGTAAACAGTTGCATATTTCATTTCAGAATTACAGCCAAACCTTAATGTTCCTCATAGCTGAACTCTGGTGCTCTCATTACATGTTCATGATCTGTATACTAGTATGAAAAACAGTGGCCTAATTGTTAACATATTTTTCCTTTCAGCTGTTTGCTTTCAGTCATTAAAACACATCGGCTGACTACAGTTTTAGGGCTGATAATAAATCATCAGCATCCGTTGTGGGGATACATTGGGCTCACGTTGCAGCCCTCCAGAGCTTTTTCTAATGCTTTTATGACAGGGTGGTTGGGATATTAATGGTGTTCATATTTTCTGTTTAAAGTGTTTTTCATTTTGCAACTGTTTAGTCTCACACTACAGTACTCATACCAAACAAAGCATGGTTATCTCTGACCATTTCAGATCAGAAACATAAAGACAGGCCTCTGCCAGTACAAAAATTAAACTATGCTACACATTATTTAACAATCCTTTCTTCTTTTATAAATTTGTTTTTTTAAGCATTATATTTCCTGTCTCTGAGCTAGATATATATTTTGGCTTGTACTGCACAGCCAAAGCCATGGTGGGGTGGTTACAGGGGCTTAATGTAGCGGTGAAGTGGCTTCCCATTGATATTTTAATGGAGCTGTTTGTTGCAAATTGCAGAGGTTTTAACAGGTCAGCAAGCTTATTTGACCTGTTTTTAATTATAGCCATTATGTCCAAGGATGGCTGTGAACAGCAGTGAGTTTCCTATTGATTATATGGTACAATGTCAGTTTGTGAGTCTATTGAAAAGGAGATTCAGGTCTGCAGAGATTTGTTGCACCTTCAGAGCAAACACCACAACCAGACATAATGCCTTCTCATCAAGTAACCATTGAAACCCTCAGCAAAACCTGATTCATAATTTTATAAAAGCGTTACACCATCAGGGAAAAGATTGTCCTTGGATCTCCTTTCAAACTTTATTTACAAAATGATTTACATATCGAATTAATTATTATTTTTCAAAGTGAAGCAGACTGAAATATGATTTAAAAAAATAGATATCTAAAACACTTTTCATCACTTTGTGAAATATTTCAAACAAATAAAGCTCAACTAGACATCTTGCAAATCATGGCATTTAACTGCTTAATGGGGTTAGATGTTTATTACTGACAAAGAACTGACTTTGCTTGGCTGTATACGCAGCAGTGAATTACTCATCTCATCATGTCACAGTGCTATTTCCTCCTATTTTGATGTTTTTCATAGGTCATAATTAAAAAAAAAAAAAAATCATGACACTAAGATAACACCAGCCAGTCTCTTGTGGTTATGGTGGAAAAGATGCCAAATTGGATCATAAAAAGTGACAAAAACAAAACATTTTTCACAGCAGAGCAAACAGTGTAAACTGAGCTTATCTATTTTTATTCATGAAGTTATGTTCCATTAAGCCCTTTTAACAGATGATGCTGAAGCAAATTTTTAAAAAATTAGGAGCGTAAAATGGTTCTTTAATTGATTATTGCCATTGCTTATGTAATGCTTTGTGTCTAGAATAGTTATTTTGTGTCTGTGGTTACCAAACACTATGTTAAATATTTGAAATAGAGCATGGGTCAGCACCGACATGTTAGTTCATCGTTTTTTTTTTTTTGTGTTGATTTCCATAGATGATGTCATGCTGGGAAAGAACAATTTGCTCTACTGAGAACTGTGGTCTACTTACAGGTAATAAACACACACATGCACTGCGCTGCTGTATAATACACTCCCTTGCGCCTAGTGATGGATTACGTTACGTAGTTTGCATCTGTGCCAAGACCTCCTCCTGTGAAATCTAATAGAAATGGCAATATGAGCTGGGATTAACATCTGGCAAGATTGCCAATGGGAATATATCTTGAAACTCTAGGACTGTATATCTCTCTGCAAATACACAGACAGTAAAGATAAGAATTTTAACTGATCACCATATAGAGAAAGAGCATTTGTGTGTTTCTGACTTATCTAACACTTTAGCTTATGGGTTTTGTTATTTTTTTTTATTTTTTTTTTTGAGATGATAGGGCTTTAGAAAATATTCCCTGCTGAGCTCAAAAACCTTGTTCTCCTTCCTCTTAAGGTTGTGGTTAGTTTGATTAGCAATGTGGCAGAGCCAGAAACCGGAGGTAACATTAACCTGATTGAGACCTGATTGCGGTCCTGGACTTGACTGTTGTTAAATTTGAAATGCAACCTCACACTGCCTGTCTGGTTCATTTCAGCCTCGTGAAAATCTCAAAGAAAAGCTCATTTAAAGAAATTGGAGACATTGGTGATATATACAAATTTGCTTTCTTGTTTTAAGTTAGATGATAAGATTGATCCCTCACATCTGTCTGCTAAGTATGAATGTAGACTTTTGATTTCCCTCTCCTGTCTTCTTTTTATGTCTATTTCTGCTAATAATAATACAGCATAACCCTCTTGAATGCTTTGATATACTGTGTAATGCTGACTCTGGTATTTCAGAATTAAGTTAAGGACAGTTTCAATATTCTTCTGTCTCCTTCAGTCTTTTCTTCATCATTTCCTCTAATCTTCTCTACTCTGCGCATATCAAGTTATTATACTTATTACAGCTCTCTTCCACTGTTCAGGAATTTTCCATATGTGTAGAGCATCACCTCATTGTTTGCTCTGTATCAAGGTTTTCAACGGTGCTTCCATCAATTTTAAAATTTGCCTCTGGAGCTGGTATTTTGCCGCAGGGAAGGAAATGAAATCCAGTCAGAGATTTCACCTCTCATGCCAAGATCTTGTATGTGGCGCCAAATTTCCAAAAGGAACAACATTTTTTACTGAAAAGAACATTTACCTTATCGAATCTATCTTCAACAAACATACACTGACTTTTATGTCCTCGTAGGAATTTAAATCAACTGCTCTTGAGCGAAGTACAGAATAAACCAGGAAATGTAATCTGGATTGCCTTAGATGCTGTTCCTGTGCAAACCTGCACAGTCAAGGAATTTGATCTGCTTGGTATTAACTGTTCTATTAACTTGTCCTACAGTTTGGACCTGTGGGTCAGGAAACAATTTGAAAAGAGGGATAAAAGCAGTGGTTAAGATCTCATTTGTCCACTTCTTGTAGAGATGGTGATATATAAGACACATTTCGGTTCATAAACTTTCATGTCAAACCTGTATAGAGAATAGCACAACTTTGTGAGGTATGCAGAGAGTTGTTAACAGTAACTGGGACACAAGAAATTGCGAGACACTTCCTGATGGGCCCCCTGATAAGACTGTCTTATACACACAGACAAATACACACACACACACACACACACACACACACACACACACACACACACGCACACTCTCTAAAGATGGAGGAAACGCATCCTGATAGACTCAGACAGCTTCGTATTTCACATTTATTAGATTAGACATCAAGAGCAAGTCATTTCCTGCCAACCATGGGGGTAAACAACATGTTCACTGCTGCATGACAACATCTGTCAATACATCTGTCTGTTAGCTAATAAACTTGTAAACTAAAGGACTCAGAGAGGCTTAGAAAACTGTAAATTTTTAAAGGGAATAAATGTGGCAAGTGAATGGGAAACACATGCGTCAAAAATAATTTACTGCCGTTTTAAAGGTCATCCTCTATAGTCTCAGCCCCTACACTTTGGCATTCCATGTTTTTATGACATTCTTTAGCTAAAGAGCAAAACAGGAGTAAAAAAGCAGTATTTGGATTGCATCTAATGAAAAAAAACAAAGTTTCTAGACATGAAAACAGGGAGTAAATTTATCATCCTGAGCAATGTTTTGAACATTAAGCCGATAATACATAATAAAGACTCTGCATTCATAGCCTTTCTAGAGCTGCATAAATGTTGATGAATATGCAAGTAATTTTACATAAACATAAATATTAAATGTTTAAGCAAACCCGACAATCAGCTGCACAAGTGGAAAAAAATTCTGAACAGCTTAAGTCAGTTTGAATGTCGCAATTGTGGCACTGAAATCCCCCCTGAAGCCACATAAAATTAATCTGGGTCCTGTATTATGTATATATCTGAATTACACCTGTAACAACTCCAAGGCAAAAGCTTCAGTCACTGTGTTTCTTTTTTTTGGCAAGTAGCTTCTTTCAAATAAACAAATGGTCAGAATCTTTCCAAAAAAATCATGCATGTTTTCAGAAGTTTAGTCCACACAAAAACCTATCACATCATTGTTCTCTAGGCTAATCAGATGTGAATCACAGACACCTCAAATGAAAACATATACAAATTGTTTATTTGAAGAAACACTTCACACTACAATGCTGTCCAAATGAACAAATAACATTGATAAGAATGGTTAGGGTCAACACCTTTCTCACAGAGTCACATTAGAAACTGATCATTACCCTTTATACTTTTCTCCATATCATCCTCCATCACCCACCCTGATGTCAACAAACAAGACTGTGTTCACGGAAGAAGAAATGTCAAGTAGAGAGACCTGAGACAAAGCGCTTCTTCTGCAGGCGATTCAAAGTAATGAGGTTCTTCTAATTGAATTACATGATTAGATTTGAGATCATCCTGAGAGACGGTGCACATAGTCAAGCAGAAGTCAGGGGAACGTGGCGAGAGAGAGAGAGATGTCAACTAGGTGGCTGAATGCTGAATGACTTCAGCTTGGTTAATCTTACAGTAGTTAGAAATGAAAGATGTGCTCCAAGTTGTAGGAAGAATACCATGGCATTCCTGCAGTGTAGAAATAAAATAAATAATCTCAGGGACCTGAGCAAAAGACCCCAGGTGGGCCTCAAAGGGAACTAAAAGACATCTAATAGATGTAGGACAGAGACCCTACAAAATACTCATATATAAGAAGTTAAGACACTCCTTGAGAATCTAGTCTCTAGTTTAAGGAAAGGGAGCAGGAGACCCCAACGAATCACCCCATGATATTGAAGTAAAGCTCCAAAAACATCTAAAGTCTGCAATAACAGATTTCTAGGCCACTTGAAGGGCAGAAACTGACTGACATACAATGACCAATTTGATTTACTTGACAAACTTGTTAGCAAGTAGTTGCTTATTTTCGTATCCAGGTGTTACAGAGCAACATTATCATTCATTTGGAGACATGTTTCTGATCACCTGATGACCGTGAGTCCATTATTCACTGTCTTTTCCATATACTTTTGATTTCCACTAATCCCCTGAGGCACAATGTCTGGCTCTTTAGCTGCTAATTGCTCCACTGTGTTCTCCAGCTAGAGGCTAACTTTTCCATGTCTGTCGCTGGGTGATGGACAGGTAGCTCTCCGTTGGTTTAGAAGAGCTTCGTCATTAAATAAAGTCAAAACAGTAAAGTCATGGGCCGGAAAAATCAAAACAATGAGCTAAATGGTGCTGAAATAACATCATGGAGCTTAGGGGGAACTGCAGAGTGGGAGATAATTCTTCACTTTAAATGTATGAGCCCAAGCTGGAACCTGCTGTCTGACACCGGATGAACGAACAGGCTTTTCACCTGTGGCTTTTAACCTGAGGTCATCTGGTTTCCGTGATACTGTAATCATCACTTGACACAGTTTGCTCCTGCACGTTCATCTAATTGTAAAGTACAACTGAAGAGGGAGCAATGCAGCAGATGCTCAAATTACATGTGTGTTTATCACACACCTTACCAGCCACACAAAGACAGGTGCAGGAGCTGCACTGTAGCTGAACTGCCTCCTGGGCCACAGACTTGGAGATAAATGTTCAATGGTGACTGTGGCAAGAGCCCCCTTTGTTTTGGTTTTGTGGTTCTTAAACTGAAACCTGAGATTCAGGATACAGTTGATGTTTTATCTTGTAAATGAATTCTGCTGTCACATGTTACTGAAGCCAGGTTGGAAGAACTGTGATCTGTTTACTCTGTTTCCCCGGTTACCACCGAAAGACGGTAAACCATAACCCTAACAACAAGGTGTTTTTCTTAACAGTGTAAATGAGTCATATCCTGACCTTGTATTTGCTCAGATTTGGCACAGATGTTCACTTAGACTCAAGGAAAAACTAATGAACAAAACTCTGCTCAAATGTCAAAGCTAACTGTGACCTCAAAAAGCATGTTTTGGGCCTCAACCCAAGAACTCATACACCACTTATGGTCTAATATGACCTTGTAATAAATTCCTTCAAAGTCTTCACAACGTATATTATTATATGAATCTGGACAGACATGGATGTAAACTGGAGATTGACTGGTTGGTGGAGGTGTACGACCGCGAGGCGTTTGTTATAGTTCTGCTCTGAGCTTCTAACTTTTATAATATTTTTGTATTGGTTTCAAAGTACTACTAGTTATTATATTCCTTACGTATTTTGTTGTATTTTTTTTTTTTTGTGAGTTCCATCCAGCATGGGGACGTTCAATAGGTCTGATACATGTGAGGCTAAGAGCTTCCAGATACTGGCTATAAATCTGTCAGGCGTTATTATCAGCTGAACTGATAAGACAGGGGTTTATTTGTTCTCCTCAATGGTGTAGACTGGGATCTTCACTGTTGTTCCAGGGAATCTCCTCTGACGCTCTGCTTCTGTCAGTGAACATTCAACTTTACACACACTCATCTACTACAGTGTTTTGTGTGTTTAATATTGATGATATTCATGCAATTTCAGCAACACCAGGAAACAGAGCCGTGTACAGTCGTGACCCTTTGGTGATGATATGTGCCCGTTACATTATTTATGTTATTATTTGCTCTCTATTACTGGGATTGTACCTTCTTCTTGGCCTGTGCTCATATTTTTTGATACTGCTGGTTTGTTGGTTTGCCTTTGCTTCTTGTGGGATTTGCATAAATAGGGCTCTGTAATTAGTGCATCACTGGACATGTAAATTTTGTAACTTTAAATCTAATATAAACAGGATCATAATGGTATGTATGGATTTGTCCTTTAATGATTATGGACTACAACTACAGTACGCTAAGATATAGTAAGTAAGATATTTTTTACAAATGCATTTATACAGAAGATGAACACATGAGGTTTTCAGAATGGACCATAGCACAGTGCCAGAGTATTTACAGTTTTGATTTTTCCTATTACATAACTCATGTGCATGATATTTGCTGATTTTAATTCATGTTAGCATAGCATGCTAATTAGACATCCCAGTAAAGGTATAACTGCAACAATTAGTTAAATAATGGTTTATTTGATAAAAAAACAAACAAAAAACAAAAACAAAACAGAAATGCACCAATATATTTCAATCATTTTTCATTCATATTTCAATATTTTTAACCAAAAATAGCAAATATTTTCTGGTTCCAAATTCTCTGCTTTTCTTTGTATTTGTATTTCTTATATGGTAGCAAACTGAATATCTTTAGGGAGGTCAAAAGAAGAATTTTGAAGAATCACTTTTGGGTCTGGGAAATTTTAAGGGTAATTTGTCACTATTAGTTGACATTTTAAAGATTAGATGAATCAGTTAGATCAATAGATAAAGAAAATAATATTGAATGCAGCCCTACAGCAATGAATCTCTTTATATTCAGAGACTGGTTGCTCCTCAGAGAAAACTGAAAATCTGCTCTCTGATTTCAGCCACTTGACTTCTGAAAGCAAATTAACTCCACACCCTATTTCTGTAGATGATGAATTTTTTCATTGGTAGCACATAACATCAGCGCTACTTAAATATTAATCACATCTTTTCTATGCATTCTTACTTGCATCTTTTGTAAAACTATATTGCAATCCAAATAAAAATAGAAAATACTAAATGTGCTCAAGGAAAGGATGGAACCTGCAACATATGTCTTCCATCCTGTCTAATTTCCTTTTCCTTTCCTTTCATATTCTTAGAATTTCTTTCATGTCCTACCTATTTTCTGCTGGACATAAATCATATCAAAGAAAATGTTTCTTCATTGCAAGTAAAGCCGCTGCTGTATTACACTTAGCCCTTTTTTAAACAGATGGATTTGTATCATTTACATCAACCTAAAAAGGAAAAAGGCAGGATAAAATCTTAAAACTATTCAGACTTTTATTTTTCTCTTCCAGAAAATGTTGGTAGTGTTCATTACTTGTCAAATTGTAAATTGTAGCTTTAAGTAGCAGGGGCACAGTTTCACTGACGGTAGCAGTGCCTTTCCCTTTACCAAAAATAGCTGAGAAATTATCATTTTTGGGTGGCCGTGTTGAAAAGAAAGCTGCAGGCTCAAACAATGTTTTGATCTCAACTGATCTGCATGGGTTTAGTCTCCGGTGTCTTCTTTGAGATGCAGCCATCTTATGTTATGTCTTCCTTGGCTGCTGCAGAAAACATATTGACAAAATCTGATGCCAGTGTCTTGTATTTGACTTTGAGGTCATATGTGATTCTGCAGATGTGATGACAATAGCACACTGATGAGCTGAGATGGGTGCATGTATATAAGCTTTGGCCAGCTTTCACAGCCTTTTTAGAAAACCATGTGTAGTATGAGAATGTGTCCAGTGGTATTTATGTTGGATGTGGATTCAAAAGATAAAAGAATGTGGAGACACTGGATGCTGGAAAACTATCAAGGCTGTCTTATAATTCAAACAGAGGGAATTCTCCTTTACAACAGCAGAAGTTTGAGACGATTCCTTGCTTGGATTTTCCTGAAGCTTTGATTGTCAGTTTGTCAGAGACATCTATAGAGAACAAGAAGCAGGCTGTTTTCACAGTTGATGGTTTGCACTGATTGAGCTCTCTAGAAACCACTGTTGTCAAATTACACTGTGGAAACAATTTTTACTTTCTTTTTTTTCTTTGGCAGAGGGATCCCACAGAGTAAATGAGAAAATTTTGCATTTGGTTGTGTCCAACTTAAAACTCCACGTGTCAGCCAACTGCTTTAGAAATGGCTGCCCTTCTTTTACCTGCAAATTTTTACTGAAAAGAGAATGACTAGATGTTGAGCTGTGTCCCTGTAAACATTTCCTGAATTGTCCTGGCAGATTTTCTATCATCACACCACCCTTGAAATTGACCATGAATTCTATAATATGTTATATGTTCACTCTTTGGCTGAACTAGATGGATGGACATTGCATGGTGAAAATTTTCTTGCTCTTAACTGAATGAAGAGGAAATAAACTAATAAATACTGTATCTTGGTAAAAAAAACAAAACAAAACAAAACAAAACAAAACAAAAAAAAACTGTAGCTTTGGTTTCATTATCTAAAGGGAAAACACACACTTGTGAACTTAACTTTTAACTATGCACATGAATCACAGCAGAGAGAGGAGCAAGAAATGTTTTCTTATATACACTTTCCAACAAGACCTTCAAAATAAATCACAAAATGCGTTGTTTGTCCATGCGCTCTGGAACAACCCACAGAAGCGCTTTCTGAACTGATGCCCCTGTCAGTACTTCAACGTAATTTCTCTCCGACACAAATCACTGTTTAAATCTAAGTCTGTTTTATGCTCTGATAAAGTAGTTAAAGTTGGATTTGATTTGGTTTAAGTTAAGGGAGATATCGTGGTTTTAGGTTAAAATAAATATTTAGTTAATGTTAGGGAAACATCATTTGACATTTTTCTCACAATTTTACACATTCTTAAAATTCAGTTGACTTTGATTCGATCCCTAACAGGGTCAATGACTTGGACCTTAGAAGTGGCTGCCTTTTCTCTTTCAAAGGCCAATGAGAAGACACATCCTTGGATGCTGTTGAACTTCTCACCTACCCTGGTACCCCTGACTTTATGGAAAATACTGAATTACTAAAAGATCATTTCAGTCATTTTTTTGCTGCATTGGACAGCTTACGAAGAAGGAACTAAGGCAAGGTTGGAGTGTGAAAACAAACAACAAAGATCTGCCAGTTTGGAAGTCAGGATGTGTGTCGTTCCTGGTGTAAACATTAGTTGACCTTGTGCAAGTCACCAGGGAGCCATCCGACTTTAAGTGATGTATTTTACCTTTACATAAAATGTCTTTAAAAATCCTATTAGTAATTTAGCAGCCCTTTTCTGTAGTAAGTGATAAAAGTAGGGATTTGAATGAGCTATCAGTATCAAACATCGTTCAAGAAATATCAGATCTCCCACGTTCCAAGATTGGCTCCTGACATCTTTGAGAGGATGACCCTTTAAAATGAGGAATATCTTCTGCTTTTGCAACTACAGTGAGAATAGCGACATCCTACACCGTTGAAAGGGGAAGTTATTATTCCTCCCCGATGTCTCCTCCATCCTGAGGCTATTTTCCTTCCACTTCAGAGGCCCTTCACTTTTGCTGTCACTCATCAAATCTACAGTGTCAAGTACTCTGAAGAGTGAAAAGCATTTTCTTCAAGCTGCCATTGACTGACAGCTTCACAGATGATTATAGAGGTACTCTGAGGAGGGCTGATGAAGGAAGCCTTGTGTGATTGAAGCATGAGTGTGTGTTTGAAAAACACAAAGGTATGTCCATATAACTTTTATCAAGGTATATGATACTTAACAAAAGCACTTGGGAAAGATAGAGTGGCACTAAATACTATGAAGACAGAAAGATAGAAAGCTTAATAGAAAGATCTGGAACAGTAATCATTTGACTTTGCAAACTTGTCAGTGAGTTTTCTCTCTAAGGCAAATGTGGATAGGAGCCAAAACTGTTCTCCTAATGGCCTAAAGGAAAAGAAACCAAAAAAAAAAAATAAAAAAAAAGAATTGATAATTTGGCATTTGTGAGCCTTTCGTCACTCCACCTTTATACTTTAACACAGTAAGACACAAGTTACAAAACTCGTTTGGCTGTAGTTTTCACTTTTTTCAGAAAATACATCATGTCAAACTTCAGTGGTGAATGCGTTAGATGCTCTCAGTAAGTACAATATAAAAAAGGCAATGTTGCAGCATCTGAAATTCTGCTTGTATGCACTGTAATTTATTACATATTAGACTCTAACAGACTCTGATAATACACCTTAAGGTCACCAGTGATTCATTCACATTATATCAGTGCAACATCTTTACTTCTGATTTCAGTTAAACCACGATTATTAGAAGTGCAGGATTTCAACAGTCAACTTTGATCTTTGCTCATCAAAGTTGGACAACCAGAGCTGATAGTTAGAAACACATGGCTGTACATACATTCCTGTAAATAGATAAAAACATGGATGAGGGACAGAACAGCGGCAATTTCACTTCAAATGTGTGTTACAAAGAAAGCATAGTTTTCATAGTTTTGCTTAGGCGATTACTATATATGGAAAAACTCTGGTCCTACATGTAGAAAATTGAATGTTTTCATATGACAGAGTAGTGGTAGAAAGTAACTCATGTACTATACTTTGAGGTATTTGCACTTCTTGCACCTGCACTTCTATCTGAACCTTACGGGGGGATTTTACAAGTTATGCCTATAGTTACTGCCTAGATTCCAAACTTGAATACAAAACATCAGTTTTCAACTGAATAACAATTACAATACAAACAAACAAGACAAATCACCCCAAACTAAATCTCCTTAACCAGATTCAAAAAAAACCCTGATCATAATAATGTTTTACAGCACATTAATTTTAGCCAGGCATACCTAATTAAACTGGCGACTGAGTGTGTATTAATCATATTGATTATAATTCTCTGAAAGGACTCCTCTTAAATAAGTAATAAATAGTGAGTTCTTTTACTTTTGACTCTTAAGCATTAGTATTAAGTATTAAGTATTACTTAAAATACCTATGTAATTTTATCTAAGAAAGGATTTTATATGTAAATATGTATGTTCACACTATAGTATTTACTTACAGTTTTTTGTTGGCTGGACCGACTTTTACTTTTGCCGACTTTTCAGAATCCATTAGTGGCCACAAATCTAGCGACTTTTTGGACAAGCTGTAGCTACTTTCAATCAAATGGAGTTGCCAATAATGCCCAGGGAGCACAAGGTAAGGCTTTCTCCCTGCAGCCACATCTCATTATGCACCTCACCTGATTGACCCCAGCTGACACAGATGCTAATGAGCTCTCTGAGTGATTATTTAATTAAAATATACAAACGTCATCTTTAACTTATGTGTATGGTGATTTTGTCAGACAAAGAAATGGTTATAAAATAAGGATTTTAGCAGCACAGAGCAGCAGCTTGGAAAAAGTTTGGATATGACATCTGGTTAACATGCAGTCTTAAGGGACTGCTTTTCAGACAGTATTTCATATTTGTCTCACAACAGGAATCAGAAAAACATGTAAACGAGAATCACTTTATCGGGAATTTGACTATATTACTGTATATCAGGGCACAGAGAGCAGGAGAGAAGCAATCAGGGGAAGGTTGGTCCAGGCATCTGCTGGGTTTTGACCTGGTCTTGTTTATTTGACAGGGATAATGCTCCTCGATATGGGACTAGTCCTCATCTGTTGTTCCTGGCCACAGGTTATAAATGGCTCCAATTAAAACCTAATCAAACGACACATTTCACAAAATTACTCGATCATTGCTACTTTTACTGGAGGAAAACATTTTTCTGTCACTGTTCGAAAAGAATCTACTCTTTGTTCTGTTTTGCTCTGAACGTGAACCTATTTTTTATTTATTTATTTTTTTTCCTGGACAAAGTGCAGTCAGCTGCAGCTGGAGCGCAGAGACACTAGCGATTAAAATAATGATAATAATAATAATAATAATAATAATAATAATAATAATAATAATAATAATAATAATAATAATAATAAATAAGGCTGAGATGAAATAATAAGGATGAAATTAGGCTGAGTGAAACCTGGAAAAAAAAAGAATATGAATGTCTCTAGGACCAAGAGCCCTCTTGAGTGGTGACTGAGGGAGCGAGGGAGCGGTGAGAGAGAGGAGAGAGAGGAGAGAGGAGAGAGGAGCGGGGCGGGGGCGGAGGCGGCTGGGGTGGGTGGATGAGGTGGGGGGGGCTGTCGTCACCGGGAGCTGCAGCAGCATCAGCATCACCGGAATGAGTAACAGTGCGCAACTTGGAGAAAACAACCAGACTCTCCGGACGAGCGCGCGTCTATGTGTGTGTCCGCTCACTGCGCGCTCCGCGAGCCTGTTTGCGACCGTCTCTTCGCCGTATCCATGAGGACCTAAAGGTGGCAAAAGAGAAAAAGGAAAAAAAAAGAAGAAGAACCCCCCCAAAACAAACGAAAACAACCCACTGACTCTCTGTGGAGCTGCCGGGGGAAAAGGGGGAGCCATGGATTATACAAGGAGCCATCATACTTATCTCCCCATCGTCATTTTGATAAGTAAGTAGAATAATTCACTTTTTTATTTATTTATTTATTTATTTATTTTTTTACCTCAGTTAGGTTTGTCTGAAGCAAAAGGGCGAGACGTTAACCACGCAAGAAAAAAAAAAAAACTTTCCCCCCCATCAGCCTCTTGCCGCTTTTATTTTCTCCTCCGAGCGCTTGTTTGGCGACAGCGTGTGAAATGAATGGGCCGCTGCCGCTGACGGGGATCACACAGGTTGTGAGTCCAGCATTTAGACAGAGCCTGTTGCAGTTCGACCCCCCCCCCCCCCACACACACACACACACACCCACACACCCCCGAGAGCCTGTCTCTCTCTCCCTCCCTCCCTCCGTCTTCCTATCACCGCCGCGCACAACGTCCAGAGGTGTTTTACAGCCGCGCTGATAAACGGCGTCAGTCGAGCTCTCATAAGCTCCCGAGCGACACTTTTGAGAGAATTTGATTTACCTTCATTCACGCCGCAGCACGACGCCGAGACTTGGCAAGGGACGGGCTCTGCAACTGGTCCCATAACACGTAGTGGTTTTGCATATAAAGAATGTTGCATGTTGGTAGATATGGTGTCTATGTGAACTGAATGACGGAGGGAATTTCTCTTCAGAAATTGAGGTAATGCATCAGTGAAACAAGTTAATCCAGTTGTGATTGTTTTAAAGTCTCCATTTTTTTTTTTTAGCAAGCAGCCTAAGTGAAATGTGTAAGAACAATTGTGAGGATAGTCCTAAGCACAATAAGAAGGGTGACTTATTCTTACGATCAGATCGGGCTTAATGTCATATGAACTGGGCCAGTGCAGAGGCACGTCATGTGGGCATAGAAATTATGAAGAGCCTGCTTGGATCCACCAGAGCTGGCTTATTATCACCATCGTGTCCTCACGGAGCACATTAGCAGGCCAGAGTTGAATTACCTGCTCGTTCTGGTAGCCAACCAAGTTTTCAGCTGCTGGTGCTTTTCCAGAAATAGTTTCTCTCACATAGTTTTTTTGGTGTTCCACACAGGCTTCTCCCATCTAGTGTCGCGCCGCATGTGTCTGCCGGACCTTTGTGTGTACCATATATGATGAACCGGCCATGATGAGCCTATAAGAAGGCAGTGGGTTGCTCGCTCCACTTTTATTTCCTTTTACAAAAGTCAGACACAGGAGGAGTGAGTCTCTTGGCTCGTCCCCTCTTTGGCTTTTGGAGCCATAGTGGCTGGACCAGTGTAAGTGCAGTCACTCCCAGTGACAGGAGAAAGCCCAGGGTGAGCTTTGCCAAACACCCCTAAATGCACACACACACACACACACACAAACTCTGTTAGTGAGTCATATCCAGCAAGGAGCAGTCTCTGTGGAGAGCAGTTTTCATCGGGGGGCTGATCTCCCATGGAAGCAACCCAGTCTCCTTATGTTTATATACCACTAATTTACAACAACAAATATGATTTTCAATAAACCAAATGATCAAATTCCATTTTTATCAACAGTTTGCAGAACATTTTTAATTACTGTATCTTCAAAGTGACGAAATGCTCACATTGAATTTACAAAATGTTGACGATATATTTAAGAAGTTTCTGTACAATATCCACTTTAGCCATTTAGCATGTGTGCTGGTAGCAACTAGATTAAACTCTCTGTTGGTTATTTTAGGTTTTCAAAGAAGTTGGTTAAGGTTAGAAAAGCAAAATATGTCATCATGGGTAAATACTGAAAAAGTCAAGATCTGACTTGTTTACTTTAGTAACATTTATCTAAACCCATCACCTTCTCCTAACTGGTTCTTCTAATCAAAGTACTTTTGATGACTAAACTTTTCACCCGACCACCTACCTATGACTGACTGACATAACACTTCCTTCGGTAGAAATATATAGTAAGTTGCCAATAAACACAATCCAGTGGTAATTAAATTTCCTGCGGCACATATGCAAAACAAATTAGTATAAACATAATGTCAGCAGGACAGGTTTGGGTCACAGTAAGTAGAGATGGGACTGGTAGGAAGTGGAGGCCTTTTTTTCATTTGTTCCCTTGTGGACATTGAGCTGGAGGCCAGTGAGGGCTGCAATAATTTATGAAATTCAGTTTTGTGGCCACAGAAAGTTGCAGTGCTGTGTTGCCACTCTTCTCATCATATGACCGTTTTCCTTATTGTGTTGCTCACTCACAATGGATGTGTTTGTGACCAGATGGTCGAATCCAGATACTTTTTCTTATACATTAAAGTTCGCATGTTTGGCGAGGAAACTCCCCCAGCACTGCGTCCACCCATATATTGTAATATATGTTAAACCATACTTACTTCATAGGTTCGTCAGAATATCGGTGATTCGTTACATATGAACAGTGAGGAAAACATGTTTGGCTTAGTTGAGTATTATCATTACCATTATTGTTGACTTTAGACATCAGTAATTGAGAAACTATTTATTGAAAGTGTAAATATATAGTTACTTACACTTTGACTTGTTGTAAAGTAGCTCCCGATGTCCTCTTTTCCTTTTTTGGCTGCCATCCTGACTGAGCATATCACCAAAGAAACCTAATTAATGAACACACAGACACACACAGACACACACAGACACACAGACACACAGACACACAGACACACAGAAACACACACACACACACACACACACACACACACACACACATACACTCACATACACACACACAAACAGCTGGATCATTGCCTGGATCGACTAAATCCTTGTTTTACTGTATTTGTGGGTGCTGGTCATTATCATAATGCTTGCCCTAGCACTTTACTTTAACCTTAACTATCACAACTGAATGTTCAACTCCAACTCTTACCCTAAAAGTAAATCTTAAACCTCAAACAGCCATTTAAACTTGTGGTGTCTAGCCTTTTGGTCGCCAGCTGTCAGATCTCAAAAGTGTAATGAGCTCCCGGTTTTCAGTTTCCACAAATATCTGAGAGATCTATTAACCTTATTAACCCCGCCAAATACAATTGACTAGAAATTAATGGAAAACAGGGGTTATATATTTTTTTTGATCAAAACTATTATTAGGGTCAATTCAGTAGTCAGTGGACATTGGTAGGAACATGTCTCTACTGTCTCTGCCAAATTCTACTCCCTTTTTAAAAACATGTTACCACAACAAAGTAGGTCATTTTGTACAAACGTTTTACTAATAATTACACGATGTTGCGCACTCATGGCGTGTAACCATTTATACTGATGTCAGCCTGTGTCCACAGCTTCACCAAAAACATCAGCCTTAAGATGGATATCTGTAACATTTCCCCTCCTGACCAAAATGCTTTGTACAATGAAATTACACAGTAAATTGCAAGCTGTGTAATAAATTGCTACTTTTTACAAGCGAGATGTGGCCAAAATGGTTACGTGGAGTAACCAAATCACAGTTAAATACTAAATTGATTTATAACATTCACATAAAACATAGAGCACCATAACGTAGGACCTGGCAAGGTATAAAGGAGAACGATTGATTGTTTAAAGTTGTTGCATTTCTTGAGAAACATGTTTTCGAGTGTAACGTTTGAAAGCATTTTCTGACGGCTGTACTTTCAAGTTTGTCTTTCAGTTATTACCACTATTTAATGCCAATGACATGTTTGTCTTTGTTCCATGGCAAGATACTTGTATTTTATAACAAAATATTAAACTTCTCTCCTTTGTGGTTCATTGCATCCTTCCAGAAAGGTTATAGAAACAAAAGTGGAAGAGTGTTGGACTCAATCTTTTTAAAACATTTAATACCTATTCTAGTTACCTTTTCAGTTTGTGGCGTCCCTACATTTCAGTTCAGGCCCCAGTTTCTATTTGACTTTCACCTTTTAATGATTGAAATAGATAGAATTTTAATGATTTCAAAGTAAACATCTGTGTTTATTTTGCACCTCTCAGTCCCCATGTGTCTCTATATGAATGTTAATAAACGACGGGTCTGATCTGTACTTATCAGCAGAGTGTGAATCTCAACATTGCAGGAAGCACACATGCAGACACAGAGCAAGTAAACGAATCACTTGAGTGATTCAATTTAACTCAGTGTGGATTGTTTACAGTTCATGCTTTGATACAAACACACAAACTGACCTCCAGCATTTACGTTTTGTTTAATGAAATTAGGCCAGATCAATCATGTTGGTTGAATTTAGGTTTAAATGTAAGATTAAGTGGCATTAATAGTAATTTGATCTTTTTTGGAAATCAAACAAACATTAAAGATTGACCCTGTCTTGACCTGAGAGGATCTGGGTTAAGGTGTACATTGATTAGTCTGAGTCTGAAATGTGGTCTGGAATTTAGTGCGTCTTTACTTAAATAGCTCAGCAGGCAGATGTCTTGCTGGCAGGTTGTTTGAATATGATCACTCAGTTCAGACATGCAAACTTTCCAGACTTTCTCTGGCAGGCTTTGGGACAGATCTCATATTTTGGGACTACGTTTCTTTGTGTTTATTGCTTTGCAGTGTTTCCTCCTGTGTCCCTGGAGTAAAGTTGCTGGATGAGAATCTAATCAGAAGTACTTGGGGTCTATGAAAACTATGACAATATTTGTTGACAATCTATTTTTTATGATGGACTCAAGACTAAAACTAATTCAGCAGTAACCTTTTAAAAGGAGAACTATAATGCAATTTGTTACATTTTTCATCGATGAATAAAAACTAAATAATAATGTCAAAGAATGATGAATGGACATGTTTAATTCAAAGTCTTACTCAACAATCTGCATCTGTGGAATCACCCACTGAAGCTCCTCATTAGTGGGGCAATTTCCTCTGCTTCCCAAAATATGTCTTGTTCCGAAGATGATTTAACAGCTTGACCTGTTGCATGACACCTTGCAAAGTTAGGAGTCTGTTGGTGATATTATCTGATGTTCTGTTCTTGAAAGAACCAGTCCATTGAGAGTTAGACAGGTGGCGGCTGAGACAAACTACGAAAACATGCAGGAAGCACACTGACATTTATAAAAAGGTGAGCTAATGTAACTATCAAGTGCCGTGGATGTGTATGTAATGTTAATGTTACTCTCAGTCTTTACCGTTGCTATCAGGAGGGGTGAAGACATTCGAGGATTAATGTCATCGGTCCATCTAGATCATCGTCTAGGTGTTCGCTCAACTAACATCACAGTGTTTAGGTTGTCTGAAGGTTTGCATCTCCTCCCAAACATAACTCCGACAATGAACAGCATTTTAATGAAAAAATTAGTGAGTCCAGCTTCTCAATGACTCACCGCTGTACAGTGAAAAGCAAAGGTAGCTGCAGTAATGCTAGGTTAGCAAAGTGCTCTAGATTAGATTAGATTAGATTAGAGAGGGTGGACTGGCTGACGCGAGTCAGTCTGTGCTGCTGCAGAGCAGAGTGACATAGACACCTTGGAGAGACACATGTAACCATGGTAAGTTTACAGAGATAGTGACGGTGATGGTGTAACCCAAGAATCCGTTGATGACAGAACATAAACAAAGAACTAACGTGTCCCTGACAAAAATAGAGCAAAGTGTCTTTAGTTTTTGTTGACGAAATTAGACAACTAGCTAAAATCGAATGACTAAAATTTTACTAGAACTAATATACAGTTTCATTAGAAGACTTGAGGCAAAAATTAAATCAAAACTGGCTGCCAAAATTAACACTGTCCACAGCCGGGTAAAAGAGAGAGAGCGAGAGAGAGAGGCAGCAGATCAAAGCTGTGCCTTAGGGGAGCCACTCTGCTGGCTGGATAACAGACAGATGAGCAGCCAGCTGTGCAACTCTCACGTTCAGGGGTGACCATGGGTCACGGCAAAACAATTCAGATGTTGTTTCAATTTTTTTAAATTCTTGTCACTAAAATAGAGAAGAGAGACACAGTTAGGGAGCAAGAGTGAGATAAAACAGGGCATCCAGCATACCGCTGGCAAGAAAGTCAAAACAAGAGTGAGATGTGAGGCTTGGCAAATGTTGACGGTGCATTATGTATTTTTTTCTAGAAGCAGTAATGCCCAGAAATTCAGAAATTGAAAGGAATAAAGGTTTAATTTCGGACTGCAACTAACGATTTAATTAGTGATTTATCTGCTGATTATTTTAGTCTGTGAAACATCTGAAAACAGTGAAAAATGTCCATCACATTTTCTAAGAGCACACACTGACTTCTTCAAATGTCTTATTTTGTCCAAAACTATCCAAACCTCAAAGAGATTCAATTTATTATCATATAATTTAAAAAGGATCAGCAAATCCTGACATCGGAGAAGCAGCAACGATTGAAGATTTGGCTGTTTTTCCCTTGAAAACTCAACTAATCGATTAATCAGTCATCAAAATGGTTGGCAATTAATTTTTCCACAGATCCACTAATTGATATATCGTCTAATTGTTTGCGCTCTTGTTTCGTTTATACTGCTTTGATTTTGAAAGTAAATGTACAGATAAAATTTTGGTTGAAATAGTTTTCTTAATTGCGGCTGCGCATGATGTCTATTTTGTAAAGTGAGTACTTCAACAACTACAGCAATAACTAAAAAGACAAGAAACAGACGTATTGTTAGAATAGTTTTGTGTACAATCACTTCAGTGTGCTCATAAATCACCAGAGCTAATAATGATGACAGAATTCCTGAGGGTGTTTACTCTGGAAATAGATGTTGCTGTTGAGTTTTTCAAATTAATTTTTGGCCCCTGAAGCACCGTGACTATTCAGATAATAAGCTCCAGACCTTGGTAGATCACAATATCTGAATAAATAGGTAGGACTCCAGAAAGTGACCATAAATGATGAAAAAGCAGAAATCCCAGTTGGATACTATCAGTAAGATTGCAGTGAATTGCAAAAACATCTTTTGGGAGACAATTATCTTGAATATATTAAAGCACAGCTTGTGCCAGTCTGTCAGTTCTTCAAAGCTGGGCTTCATCAGGTGAAATGAAACTGTATAGTGAACAGAGCCTCTTGAGAAAAGAACAGATGCCAGGTCATTTTTTTACTCTGTGATTTATTCAGCGACAAATACAAAGAGAATGTGTGTCTCTGGAGATGAAGTCAGTGAGATAACTGTGGAGAATTGCGTGCTTGTTTTGATAAACAGGTGTTCACTATGTGAGAAAATGTGTTCACATGCACAAGTGATAATTAGTACTAACCCCTGGTAATATTTTCAAGAATTATTTAACAGGAGGATGGTAACATTTCATCATTATTTTATTCTTAATTTTTTTTTTAGCTTTTTTTTACTTAAAACATAAAAAAATCAGCAGATTTAATAATAATGAAAATAATTGTTAAAGTATTTTCAAGCCCAACGTACCCTAAATTTTTTCCTAATTTACTTTAAGGCCCCTTATTTAGCATCTATGAGAAGTATATCACCATTTAATGAGTAGTGTATACTGTAATACTGTACCTATAAAGTAGTGAGATAAAGCACATTTTTAAAATGCGTATAAATGCACCATATTAAAACTATAACTTCTCCTGTGAACATATTGTAGCAGTCAACCCAATAAAAACAGCAGACTGCTCCTTTACTGCATAGCAGAGGAGAGAATTGTAATTGCTGACACCTGGGAGGGAGTCTCGGCATGAGAGAGACGACAGACACATTGCAGAAAGGAGTGGCATGACTTAGAGCCGAAAGGCTGAAAAATCCATTCTGATTCTGGTTTACATGAAGTCATAGAAAGCTTTTAGCGGCGCGAGGAATCCCTGAGCTGCATCAGACCCTAGGACCACCGCTGACAGCAGGGATAAGCTTTTGGCTCCAAGTAACACTGTTGGATCATCTTACTGAATTAAAGGACATTCACCTTTCTTCTATCTTCTTCCCAGCCTGGACTCCCCCCTCTCATCTATATACACTCCGGTGTCATCAGTTTGAGACTGAACTCCCCATACACATACACCATCACACACAAGCCCTTAAGTTACATCGGTAGCTTCTTTTTGGGATATTTGGACGATTGATATTTGTGTAAGGCACTGTGAAAAAACTGCGTACTGTGTAAGAATAATTAAAAGGACCATTTTGTTTTGAGAAAATGTTTTTCTTTGTTTGTATGAAATGTGATTGAATGTGTATGGACTCAAGTGTGTACCGAGGTGGTTTTGAGAGAGAACATTGGAATTATCTTTGCATCCTTTATTTATTTTGTAGCGTGGTTAGCGTGGTTTGTAGAGAAGTTAGGCCTAAACCCTTGAGTTATTAATGACTGGTTTTACTGTCTGTCTGGCAACCAACTTATAACTTTACAGTGACTTCAGGCCTAAAATTAGGCAACAACGTTTTTTACATTATTACAACTTTTTTTTTTACTATATTGTCACTTATCATCTGTTTTTTTAAACCAGCCTCTGCATATGGGTGCAAATGGGAGGAGCTATAGTTGATGAAAAATATATTAATAAACATTTATAGCTTCTTACAAGCACATCATTGTGTTATAAACTATTTATTCAATGTTTATATACTGCATATAAATGCCAAAGAGGGGGACGCTAAATAGTGTTACCAATTATTTCATGTGATGAACAAAAAGATTCCTCTCTTCTGCTCAGATTGTTTGTGTGTTTATGAAGAAGCACTGACTAGTAACCTCTAAAGGAATAGTTAATGAGGTGGAGTTCCCAATGGGGATTTTATATGCTATTAAACTAAATCTAATTTATGGTTTAAGAACTAAAAAAAGTAATCCAGAAAGTGAATCTCATGCTGATCTTAATGCTTCTGTGATGTTCATTTTCCAACATCTGTGCAACCATCATCCCCAATTTTTTTCTTTCTTTCTTTACGTGACACGAAGTTGAATTAAGTTTGGCCCCAAACTCTCATGTGGTGAGGAATAACTTGGGCGTGACTTGGCACTGGTGGATGAAAAACATGCCACGGTCTGAGGAAGCAAAAGGACAAAACAGAACAACAGAATGTCCAACGTCATGGCCTTGTGTCACATGCTGATTTGTCACAAGACGTACGTGTATTGAGCAGGTTTCCAGTATCACACGGAGGCGTCCTGACTACTGGCTAAAGTCAGGAAGAATAATATGTCGGAACTGATTTTTGATTCTTTGGTGACAAACCCAGCCCAGTGTGATCTGCGTGGGTCTGTTAAAGAAATCACAAACTAGGTGGCTTTTTTCCTATTCAGGTGCTCATATAACAATGTTTTGCCCAAACGGATAAACAGGAAGCATTTTAATGTAATTGACCTTGTGTTTTCAATTTTCTCCATATTTCAGGAAACAGTGCTTTAGCACACTGTCAAAAAGAATCAGTCCTATCTCACTGGGCAACAGATACAGTATTTAAATCCACTAAAGCATAGCAGTGACTCATACAGGAGACGGCTCTGGCTCTGGTTGGTCACAGTCATGTTCTGGTTTAATTTATGCCTCGATGCTGAACTGAAAGACAGCTTATGAATAAAGTGTGTGCACACTTAAGATAGACACTGCTGATAGATCTCAGAGGAGGAAGGTCAACTCACTGTCCCACGGGAGATGAGAAGGGCTGCTTCAGTCCCTTCAGACCCCCGACTCTTCAGGATGCTATCTAGACAGACGTCAGGGTGACCATAGCAGGGAGAGTCTGTGGAATAAATGCCCACTGTGCTCGCCCACTATACTAATATCTTCATTACAGCATAAATGCTTTGAGTAATACATGTGCTATTTTTATTAATGTGTCGACTTGCTGTGTCAAGTAAGTACTATTAGAGTATACTTGCTTTAGGAATATTTTTAACCATATACTATAAAATGAGAGCCTAAACTCAAATAATTGGACATAAGTGGATAATTTGAAGCCTTGGGGAACTAGTCCTCCATAACATTAGAATTTTTTGATCTGGTGTCCCGTACTGGCGCCTTGTCCAGCCATTATAAATAACATCACAAAACTTGTTCATATGACTCTTTTCTGATCTTCCTCCACTATAGTGTATTGTTTTTTTACGATTCTGAGGGCAGCACAACAAGCTTTAAACACAACACTGACTTGTGGCTATGAAGTAGATACAGTGGACAGGCTAGCAAAAAGTTGCCTGTTCTGACCTCGGCCAGAAACAGATCAACATTAGCACGTGTTGTGCTTGTGTCCACCTGGTGAATGTACCTGTTTTCACATTCTTTTTACCTCTGTTTTGGTCCTCACCAGATCCAGGGGGAAATAACTGGCTCCTTAGCTGCTAAACTCTTTAACTATTTTCACAATCTAGTTGCTGACCTCATCTGTCTGCTGAAATCTACCTGGCAGCACCTATTTACTAATTAACAGTTATTTTTTTTTTTTTACAGTCCTAACAAAAACAAAATGTAAGAATATCAAATTGATGTACACTTTGTTGTCTTTAGACATACCTAGGCTAGCTGTTTCCCCCTGTTTCTAGTCCTTGTGCTAAGCTAAGTTGGCCAGCTGCTGCAAGTAGCTTCAAATGAGTTGTACAGACGTGATAGTCATATTAATCTTCTCATGTAACTCTCGACAAGAAAGCAAATCAGCACATTTTCCAAAATGTGAAACTTCTCCTTGAAGGTTTGCATTGGTTTTGACTCTATTTTTTTATCATAACTTAATGCTACATCCGCTATGGCTCTAGCCAGACAACGATCTTAGAGTATTTTCATGGCAGGAGAGTTTCTTCTCAGGAAAACTTTAACATAGATCATTTCACGCGGTTCAATAAACCCCCACTTTGTTGGGATCTGAGTACAGTCACCCTCAGGCTTTTTACTGGAAGGTTCTTTACTGAATTATTTGGATTCATTTGCTGTGTCAAACCCAGGGCAGGTCTTTTTACTTTGGTTGATGTTCCAGGTTAAGCCAGATAACTTAGTTAACTGATCCACGATTTACTCCAATATTAGCATTACAGATAGACTTTGTTGCAATCTCATTCTAGCCCTTGTATTGAATGACCTGTCGGTGAATTTGACTGTGATATTTGAACACACTTCTGATTATTGGTTGTGAGGTGACCTTTTTTCATTTTATTCGGATCGCTGATTGTACATTTCAACACTGAAAAAGGCAAAACTTCACATATGTGGAATGTTAGAGCTTGTAACTTTACTCTGTCCTTCAACATTGTTCCCTGATGGTGGAATGAGCTGTTTTAGATTGTCTCTGTCTTTGAGAAGACTCCCTTCTGAGAGCATCTCCTCCCCCAACACCTCTATCACCTCAACATGGCTAACAATTAACAATTACCGTGCATTTCTTTGCCTGATCTCCTTGCACTTTGTCTAATCGAACAGATCTAGTACTTGGAGCCTTCTCCGAGGTCTCCTACTGTACTGAAGCTTGAGCGGTATTGAAATTCAAATGTCCTACATTATATCTGCGGCAGTAAAGGATTTTTCTGCCTTAGGTGACTTTTACAAATATACACAGTTTCATGACAAGAATTTACCACACAAAGATGAAAAATGTCTGGAAAAAACACACCGTGCTAATGCAGTGAAAGCTTTTTACCATCATCATCACTGTAAGCTTTCAGGCTGTGTACTTATCATCAAAATCACATGTTCTTCTCATCACAACTAACTTGACCCATTTCACCTTGAATTAACATGCTTATTATATTCATATCTAGTTGTCAGAGAAGAAGAGGGAAAACAGACATGATGTGTCTACAAGTCTGTGGGTTTTTGTTGAAAAAGGAACATCTGAGAAGAAACTGCATACTGGTGGGATATAGCTAACTGAGGCCAAGCTGCAACCAATTAAATCATAAATTGAGTTATTGGACTTAATTCATTTGGAAATACCAAAAGCCTGATTCACTGCACATGAATGGGTCAGAAGTGTGTCTGGATACAGAGAGACGTCGAAGCATCTCAGCGAGGATGCACGTATTTTGGCATGGGGATGCAGGGTCGCAATCAAGGTCTTATCACAAGGCCATTATAATGGAGCCTCTTCTCTGGAAGGGAATGACCCTCTTGGCCTCAGTTTACCCAGACGCAGCTCAAGGCATGAATAGATATGAAGACGTATCTTCAGTTTCCTTTTGAGCAGTACAAAAGAACTCCCTGTTTGCTTATTGGCTCTGCTTGATATACACCAATCAGCCACAACATTAAAACTACTTACCTGATATTGTTGTGGCTTAATGGTGTAACTTAAGCGTGAATTAATGGACTGGTGTAGTGTTGATTTATGAATCAGAGGAGGAGATATTTCTATGCTGCTTTTTCACCCCAAGTATCCAATGATGTGCTCAATATTTTTGAAGCTATCAGACACACATTGGTTAATTACATTAAAAAAATATATTAGATTAAGGTTTTATAAAATGTTTTTTTTTTTTTTGTTTTGTTTTGTTTTTTGTTTGTTTTTCTTTCTGTTTTATCTCTTGGTTGTCCCATTTAAACAGCCCCTTACTGAAGACTTGGAAAAAAATCATTCCCATCTGAAATTTGATTTAAAGTCTTCATTGTCTAAGAGCAAGGGAGTGTTTCGAAAAGAAAGTGTTTTGAAATGTCCAGTAAGAAGACATAATTTGCTTTCAAACCATGGATAGTTTAACTTGATTTTCTACTATGTTCTTTCATGGAGCTGCTTCATTTATCACCAGTTTTTTATTTAGCAGAATTAGATCCAGTGACCGGTGTGATTTTTTCCACATCAGTTTTTATGAGTAGAAAACTGTGGCTCTGACGGGCTTAAAGTTTTACAATTATTACATGTCTTCACTTGAAAACAATGTAAGACCCAAGCACAATGTAACAGACATCATATTCCATATAAATACCTGAACCTTTATTTAACCAGACTTTTTGAGTGTGTGGGATATAAATGTAGATATTCGTTCAGAGCAGTCCAGTAGGAAACGAGCAGAGGGAAAAATAAAACTCAGAAATGAGGAATCTCTGATGGCTCTCGGTGAGACGTTATCGTTCAGTTTCCAGTAGTAATGAAGGCTGTCAGAAATTGCTCCCAAGTTGTCTAAATGTTTATTTTTTTATCCACCCACATTAAACCTCTGAGCACTTTAAGGCCAGTTTGAGGGTCTTGAGAAAGTTTTGAGTTTGCCTCTACAGGTCTAATACCTATATTTTCTTGTAATCCCTAAAGATGATATGACATAAAATTAAAGTAGAAACTAGATTTATGGTTCAGAGTCATGCCGGTATGTTCAAATGGTTTCCAAATACGTATGTGTGCATCTGGAGCTCAATAGATGAGGTTGTGGGAGGTGGTAGCTGTGTTTGCTTCTTTTGGATGAAGCTCTGAGTTCAGATCAGAGCACAAATGTGTTATGCAGTGTTTGACAGATGAGGGCAGATGGGACATGGATATGAAATTCAATATTTTTAAAGTTTAGGTTTAAGGCTTAGTTTAGCTTCAAATATCTACACATTGAATTAAAGAAAAAAAAAACTTAACTGAAATGTATACACTAATGTTACTGTTAAAGCTCCTTCATATGAATAATTTCTGACTGATAATATATCAACACGACTATAATTGAGCTGTTCCCTTCTCGGAGGAAGATTAACATGCTTATTTTGCATATTTTTTGTCTGACTTCACCAGGAATTTAAAATCCCAGCAAATTGGACAAAGTTCAGTACTTTTCCTGATAAATGTTTTTTTTCGGTCTAAGACACAGTTTATCAACCTTTTCTTGGCTGTCCCTTTTTTTAGGTCCCAAAGTCTTCATAAACCTAGCAATCAGAGTGTTGGGATGTAGAACTGAGAATTACCTATATTTCTGCTTTAATTTCAAGTGTAAGAGGCAAGATCCAAGTTGAATATATCTAAATAGTGACATGCCCATGTTTCAAATATTTTAGTTTTTGCCAGTTTCTAATATTCCCAGGACTCTGCTTATCAGGAGGCCCCATATGGGGTCCTGACCCCAAGTTTGAGAAACTCTGATCTAAGGTTAGAGAATGTTTTATGCTGCACAGACTTAGGGAAATTTTTGATGTCTGATCTTGAGTTTTTTTGAATATGATATTTGACGAGCTTTCCAGTTGGTGACATAGGACAAACAGTGGAAAATTGCCCTTTAAGCCTATTTTTCTCATATTTTTCTTTGTCTTTTTACAACATCTGACATTGATTCCAATATCAACTAACTCACTTATACCTAATAACTCTACCCTACTCTGGTTTCACCTTTCCACACACTGTGGCTGTGGCTTATCTATGAAAGTTTTTGCAAACATCAACTCGCCTTTTTGTGCCTTACTTTGAATAGTGATATCTTCCTTGACCTTTGCCCATGGAGCCCTACTTGATTTAGTGTACTGTGTATGGTACATACGCATATGAATATCCTGCTTCAGATTTTTGTTTTAGGGCCAAGTCCTGAAATCATCTCAGTGGTTTTATGACTTTAAAACTTTTTGATAAAACAAGGATTGAAACAAGGATTTATTATGTTTTTTGGTAATAGCATTTTCAATGCTCTCAGACAGCCAGACAGTCTTTTCCATAGTGAAAAATAAACTGGAAACATTCAGCCCCTTTTTATTCAATAAAACCATCATTCATTAGTCACATTCTGTATTTAAAATTCAGGGGTATTGATAATTTCAACCAGGACTTTATATACGGAATACCATATGGTTTAAGTTCATAGAGATGTAATTGGTAACATAACTATTAACTGAGGAAAGTTCTCATGAATTATAGTATGTTCCTGGAAATCTTTTCATTCCCAGTAGCTTATTGGAAAAATTTATTTTTTCCAATAATGAAAAATTTATTTGTAACATACAATGTGTTGAATGAATACAGAAAGACAGCTGAAGAGTTACATTTTACAAATGCAAATGCCCGGGACTGAACGACTGACTTACTAAAGGATGAAGTTACACGATTGATCCGCCAAATGCCACCAAATGCCACCTACATCACCTGAAAACACAGCACGGCAGATATTTTTGAACTTTTGTATGAAAAGTTATGTTGTCAGACAAAGTAACAGTTATAAAATCAAGATTTTGGCAGCGCGGAGCACCAGCTTGGAAATGGCTCAGAAGTGACGGCTGGTGAACAGGTGGTCTTAATGGGCTGCGTTTCAGTCACATTTCCCTATTTTTCCATTGTCTGGAAACAGAAAAAGAAAAACATGTAAATTATAGCAGCCTTAATGGGACTAAGGCTTTATTAGATTACTGTATATGTGAGCACAGACAGTAGGAGAGACGCAAACAGATACAGGTCCGAAACCAGCTGACACTAGGCAGAAAGCAAATATGAAGTGATAACATTACTAATATGCTGATTTTTTCAACAGTGTGGTTTACAGCTCGTCCACAATTATGCACATTGATCATATACCTTCTGGCCATATACTTAGGCTTGACCACATCTTATATTGGTGGAACTTGGCTGCAAATTTGGTAATGTTAAAATTTCTATTTAATTTTTACTGCTTTGTTTTCAGAAAGCTCAATATTTTCTTCAGTTTCTGTACCCACTAATTACTCTTCAGGGTTACAGCAGCTTTATATCCTGGACATTACACTGCTGACACCCACACTGCCTTGCATTTACTTTACATGTAATGTAACTGCATGAATTTTGTCTGAGTGAGGAAACTGGATTTAAAAAAAATGTTATATTCTAAGAAATCAGTTTATGAGAATCTTTTTGTTTGATGTCTTTAAAGATTCCATCAGCAAAATATTGCAATATATTGTTTGGAAACTGACTAAGAAGGTGACTTAGATAATGAGATCGACTTCTGACTGTCATAATAGAGCTGAAGTGATGAGTCAGTCAATTCATAGAAAATTTATAAAATCAAACTATTTAGATAACTGATTAGTTATTTCCATAATTTTTACGAGCAATTATGAAGATTTGGTGCTTTTCTGGGTCACCTTCAGTACGTTGATGTATTAAAACGACCCATGAGTTATTGGACCCATGTGAACCTTACTTCTTGACCTATGAACAAGCTTCCATTCCTGTTAAGGAAGAATGTGGAAACATTCATACATTTTTGATTGCTTTTCCAAGTGAAAGATTAAATGAGGCTTGTGTCTAGTCTTCCAGACTCCGTCACAGTGGATCCAATATTTGTAGAGATGAGAGTGATGACATTTTTTTATTTTTTATCACTTTTCATTTTTTTTTTAATCACCGAAACGTCCTATGTTACATGGGGAACTGCTGTTTGTTTCCTGTTTCCTTTTGCAGTGTAGGTTTTTTTAAATGGCGAACACAATCCTCTAGGTCCTTAACCGTGTGATCAATTATTTTAACCATGAAAACTAAAGCCCTCTAACCTGATCTTTCCCTAAACCTAACCCGAATCATTTTGTGCCTAAAACCCCTCATCATAACATTTTTCAATGATGATTTGTAAAGGATAGGAAAGGCACAGACAAACAATGTCCTGCTCGGCTCATGTGTCGCCTGCTATGGACTTTTCATCTCAACTAGACTTGTCCCTCATTTAATATAAAAAGCTTTGTTTGTTCTGAGTTCCCTCAGACCCCTGTATGATATTTTCTTTTGGACCCTCTCACCTTTCTAATGATTTTCTGACATATTTTCTGACAAATAACAGCCTGAAACATCATAGTCTCAACTCTAGCACGATTCATAATTAAATGGTTATACTGTACAGACATATTGTCAAAGGTACAATATGTATTCCACCCTGTTAGATCAACTCTCCGTGATAATAACCTTGTATGATTTGTGACATGCTATTCATGAAGCTTCCTGCGCTCTGGCTGTGGGCAAACATGGCGCTGTCACTGAACCTCTGTGGCACTGTTTTTTTCCCTCCAGCAGCCTGTTACCTTCGCTGGGTCTATCTCCCTTTGCATTGTGTTCCACTGAAAACAATTTGTCAATGATTCTCTGACTGAAATAGTGCAGCATCTACTGATTTAGGTACTGTACTCTTACGTCAGTAGCCCGGTAAATGTCAACGATGGGAGCACTGGCTAATGCTATAATTTTACAGTCAGTTTTACATCAGCTTAGGGTCACTGCTGCACCATCTGTCTCCCAAGTAAAACACTGCCCTCATCCTCTGTGACCATTTGTTTTTCTTGCAGTCCATTTTCAGACGTATGATTGATTAAGTGTTCTCAAAGTTTTGCAAACTTCTATTAATGTCTAAGATGGAGCTTTTGATCAAGCTTATAAAACGAAAAGGTCATATCTCACACTTTAGTGTTTTCTGGGTAAAGGTTTTGCTTCATTTCAGCATGTGTTTTTCTCTTTTTTTGTTGTGTCTCAGTCACCCTCATAAATGAAGCAGGGGGTTCTGATAAACATCTAAATGTGCTCACAATTGCACACTTGCAAGCAATTACAGAGGCTGAAACACATGCAATAGCTGTTAACAAGGACAAGGGTAAATTAAATTATACGCTATATTTCTTTTAGAGGGGCTCGAGCAACGTCAGCCACGTTTTGGCGAATGCCCTGGGGAACTACTGCAACAAATAATGACTCACAACAATTATGTCTTGTGTAATGATACAACCATTCTTAACATAATGTTAATGTAAAGTATTGAAGAGAACTGAGGTTTTGATGGTAACTGGTTCTAATGTGACAATGTGAATTGATTACATGAAGCCTTACCTTTGAAGCCCCTCCCAGTACTTGTGTGTGTACATGCTTGTGTAAGTTGTTTATAACGTATGTGCATCATTGCGTCCCATTGCTGTCTTATTTTTTTCCCTTGTTAATGAATGTTCCTCTAAGCCTCCATTTGTCTTCAAACTTAATACTGCAAGGTTACCATTGGATGTTTTAGATCATGGCTCCCTGTATATCAGCTTAGTCGTCCTCATGTGTCTTCCTGGTGGAGTAAAGAATAAGACCTGTGTGGGAATGAGAGATTTTAGGGGAACGGGACTCGGTTAAGTAGCTGGAAAAAGATGAAGCTTCAATCTGGGCACATGTTGAATCGGCATACAGAACTTGGAGATGGATTCTTGGCCTTTCAGACTTCCATATTGCATTCAGAAATGTTTTATTCCTTTTTGCTTTTTACCTTTACCCCACTTGGTCCAAAAGCCAGCAGCAATTCTCATCATGTTATAATATTTCTAGACATGAGCTGTAGTGATGTTGTAAAGAAAACAGGAATTAATCAAATTTAGTGTTGATTATACAATTGTCTCGGTCTTGTTTTTAGCAACATTCCCTCACAGATGTTGGTCTTTCCACCACTTTGGTCCAGACTGAAATATCTAACTATATATAACCAACATCCTAAATATTTTGATGATCTTTTCACCTGTGCCACATTTAGGTTGACATTGATGTTTTGGAGTCAAATGTCTTGATTGCCATGAAAAATGATAAATATTCAGACGATGAACTGTAATCACTTTGGTGCTCTCTTAAAGGGTAAGTACACCAATTTTGTGCGTAAAAAAGTCAACTCACACTTTATATGTGGAATTAGTGTAGAGCTAACATGCTAAACACAATTGAGTCTCTGACCAAACTGCTAACATGCTAAACTAAGATTGTGACCACGGTAAACATTATACCTGCTAAGCATCAGCTCGTTAGCATTGGCATTCTGAGCTTGTTACTGTGCTCAATTAGCTCAAATCACCATAGAGCTCAAATCACCATAGAGCTGCTAGCATGCCTGTAGTTGTTGTCAGTCTGTTTGCAGCATGCTACTTTCATTGGCACAGGAAAAATATGAGATTTTTTTAAAGTGCCAAAACTAATGCATGGTATGGCATGATTCAGTACATATGGTCTACCAGATATAACTGCAAATATGCAAGGCCTTGTCATCAGAATACAGATCTGAAACCTTCTTAGCTCAGGGTTATTTGACCTGACAAGCGGCCAATATTCACACAACAATTTTCCAGCAAACTCTGTAAACAGGCCCAGATTTCTTTGTTGTCACACATTTCACTGCGGTGTGAAGTAAATCCTCTGAGGGGAAAGTGAAAGTTGAGATGGTGGGAAATAGCTGGGAGGTGGAGAGGAGACTGGTCAGGTCTATCAGTGGCAAAACGGCACGGACTATTTTGCTGCCTTTTCTGTGAGAGAACAACATCAGATTAGATGACTCTCCTGAGCTGCTCAAGCGACTGGCGGAAAAAAAAACATTCCCTATTGAATGTTAATAATACTCTGCTAATGTTTTTTCTTTCGCAAGAATCCCCCTCTTTTTTGGGCTATTTAATTTTCCAGTTTCCGTGTACAGGAATCTATCCATAGCTACATTTATTCCATAATTATCGATGAATAGAAAGGCTGACATTTAGCTAGAGGACCCCCTCACCCTCCCATCATTATCATCACTAACTGCTTTTAATAAACTGTCCTTTTAATAATTCGATTTGTCCTGCTTGACCTGTTTGACCTTGCCTTACAGGCATTAGAGAACAGCCATGTCCCTGTTCAGGGGGTATTACAGGGGTTAAGTTGCAATGACCCACTGAGATATGATCATCTCTCTCATTGTTATAGTGGTCACGCTGGTTAGTATGTTGAATGTCATGTCACGTGTAAAGCCCCTGCCTCTCAGTAATATTCCATCCTCTATGTCCAGAGACGTTATCCAAAATAGGACTCTGTCTGTTGTTTTTTTGTGGGATGTTTGCGCAGTGCCTCTATTTCTGGATTAACGTAACTAGCGGCTCATCAATCAGTTTATCTATTCTCAGTATCTTTTGTCACTTTCAGGGTTATGAGGGCTGAAGCCAGTCCCAGCATGCAGACTCGGGCGGGATGCTCGGGCTCAGACACGGTTCAGATGGGACAGTTTGCCAGTCTGTCTCTGGCCTAGCAAATAGAGATGGCCGACCATGAGCATAGGTTCGGTTTTAGTCATGGGAACTTAATGGATGGTATGTTAGTGCTGCTTCTTGGATATATTTCAACACATTTTTATCAATCCAGCATATAAACATTATGATTCAACTGGTCATCCTTGTTTCCATGGTAGTGATAATTCAACAAAAGAATTAGAAATGCTATGTAAATTGTTGTATTAGTAATACAGATGTGCACAAGTCATCAACAGAGACTAGTGTCTTTTTAGGAGAAGATTGGAATAACACTAAGAGTACGTCTTTTTTTCTTTGATTGGAGAAGGTTTTTTCTTTTTAAATGTCTGTGAGTAAATCAGTCCACCGCTTTGATCCCTGCTCGTTTCAAGAAGCATCAACAGCTATTTCCTTTATTTCCTTAGAGAATGAATCCTGCTGACTTCAATAAACCCCTGACTTTTCCTCTCATGCCATCATGAGGTTTTTTGTGAAATGTCTCAGAAACAATTAGTAGGATTTTCATGAAAGATGTTCCAGACATCAGTGTTCCCATCATGATGAATAAAAACTTTGGTGATGCCATAACTTTTCGTCTAGCGCCATCATCAGTTCAAAATTTTGCTTTGTCCATTAGGTTGGTTTATGACTAAACACCTCCAAAACAGAGCATAGTCCCCCCAGCCTCAGTTGTACTTTGAGTTTTGTGTTAATTAACAAATTTTATCAAGCTAAACCAAGATGGTTATATAAACATTATACCTTCCAAGCATTAGCATGTTAGCATTATCACTGTAAGAATGTCAGAGTGCTGATCTTAGCATTTAGCTCAAAGCACCTCTGTGCCAAAGGTCAAAAGCCTCATAGAGCTGCCAGCATGGCTGTAGACTCTCAGTTGTCCTTAAGCCCTGAGTAGCGTCTGCAGAT
The DNA here is from genome assembly GCA_016859345.1 of Istiophorus platypterus. NCBI lineage: Eukaryota > Metazoa > Chordata > Actinopteri > Istiophoriformes > Istiophoridae > Istiophorus > Istiophorus platypterus. Next base: position 13,204,924 of record CM029120.1, read on the forward strand.
CTTCTTCTTGGGCTGTGGACAACCCACACCAATCAAAGAGTTAGCAGCAAATAAAATAAAGGAAGCAGGTTTTATTAACAGCCAAAGCAAATCTTGATTTGAGCGAGTTAAAATGATGAGAAATCCCACAGAAAATTTGATTTGGCTATTTATTTATAATGAGACTCAGCGTAAGGTACGATAAAGGCATGACATCATATGATCCAAAATATGAAAATGGTAAATTGCTCCCATTTTGCCTCATCTACAGTTAATGCAGTAAGAGGTTGGTCAAACAAGTGTGCTAGCTAAAGTGCCATCAGGCAAACACAGTAATAGAATTTCAATGGTGTTGAGTATCTTACATAACAGAGGGGACTCTGTTCATTTACAGTTGAGTATGATAATTCAAGTGCCTTGTCTTCAAGGCTTACAAGAACCACCCAGGCACCTGAAGTGTGTGTTTCTTCAACAAAACATTAAACATGGTCTCATAATTAAAATGAGTCTGGCCCAAGGGAAGTGCAATTACAAGTCAAACAGGGTGACTGGGTTGATTGGGGACATGGAAATGCACTGTATAGGCGTTTGAAGTAGTGCATGTATGACTTGCCATCATAAGTGAAACAAGCAGTGTTAACAGTCTCTATGTCTGTTTGTGTGTCTCTCCTCAGTCAGCAGTACCTGTCACGCCCTTTTGGACAGACTCCAGGAGGAGAACTCAAATCAGATGTTCCCCCGTCACCAGGACTCAGAAGACGACAGGCAAAGTGAGAGCTGCATGCTTTCTAAAACGCTGACACACACAAACACTAAATAAATATTCACATGATGATCTCTTTCATTATCATCATTGCTTTCAATGACTACCTGCATCCACATAAATACAGATCTGAATGACTGTCACTTGAAAACATAGTTAAAACAGGAATCTTTAATAGTCTGTTGTGCCAATACAGCACCTAAAAAACTTGAAATTTGTTTAAAAGGTCAATCGTGGCTGTATTGCCAATCTACCACGGGAAACTTGACCTTTGAAGAACAGAAAACAGCTCATGGTGAATTTCAGGTGCAAGTTTGACTTGACACGTAAGGCATTGCTCTGTTAAATTGTGAAAATATGAAGAACAATGCAGTACACAGGAAGAATGCTGACACCAGGAAAATAGTTTGGCAGTAAAAAAGCCAAACCACACAATTTAAAGTCACTCGGGATCAAAGGAAGCTTATTTTTGGTCAATTTATAACCAAGAAAAATGAAAGTGGTTTTCAATGAAATAACAAATTAATGATGCATCTATTTCTGTCCTTTATCCCCAGAGGGATTCGTAGGGCTGTTTGCCATATTAGCCGTAGAGGCAGTTTCCTCTCAACATCACATGACGTCTCGCTTGCTTCCTCGTCTCTCATCCTGTTCGTGAACCCCCAACACAGATAGACTCACAATCACACAAAATTAACAAAGAGCCTGTCTGTTTGGCTTTTAACACATTTTGGATTTCAATTAAATTTAGTGAAAATTTAGACCATGACCCAAGGAAGCGATTAGTCTGTCATTATTTAGAATTGTGACGGGATATTTTTGAACATTTTTGCATTTTTTTTCCCCCATTAACTATGGTACATAGTTAAATGGAAAGCATCTGATACACGTATCTGATCGCTCTGTATGATTATATGTATTTTATTTCTGTTCTACATGAAGAAAATTTAAAATTCCTGAAAATTCCAGTTATGAGAATTTTGAATTTACAGGGTTTTGCAACCTTGATGAGTGGCCTCATTTATTTACTCATTTTCAGGAATTTTTGCTCTAAAGATAAAAGCTTGTTATGGTGAGATCATAAAATATAATTTTCATGATTCCCATCCAAAACAAAAAACAAAACAAAGAAACAAAAAAACCCTAAAAGCGTTGTCTTTAACCGTCCCCACTCTGGCATGCACAAAAATCAGTTTTGGCTCATCTGTGAGGGAATCACAGATGCTGTTTGATCTCTGCAAATTTTTGTCGACGATTTGGTTTTGAAAATTCCACATCTATTTTGTTTCAAAACGTACCTGACACATACCAAAATACAATGTAGAATGGGGTCATATTACTGTGACTAAATGAAGGATGTATGCATTGCTTTGGCAACTTGTTTCCTCTTTAAGCAGAATATCATGTAAACCTTTGGATAAAAGACAAACAATATCTCATTGCCACATGGTACCACTGTCATTTTTTCAGACTAGTGTTCAACAAAATCCCCACATCTTAGAATGTTTAAGCAACAAACCCCGAGTTAAAGGCTACACTCCTGTCTCTCTCTGTCTTACAGTTACCTCCTGTGATTTTGAGTCACTGTGCCTTTGGACTTTATCAAATCATAGCAATCAAAGTGACTGGTCAGTTGTGTCGCCACAGCAACCAGAAAGCACCGAGGTTGGGATGGCGCCTTTGATCGACCACTCAGAGGGAAGCTCTGATGGTAAGACTCACCGAGGAGAAACCAAATGAGAGCTACAGGATGCTGCCTGTGCTTTCCTCTTCTTCGAAACATTGTAGGAAACCCGTAAACGGATCTTTTGACTTATTTTTGGAATGAATGCCTCTTCCTTGACATTCATTTTGAATTGTGTTTGATGTAATCTAATATGAAGCCTGGGATTTGTCTCAATGTTAAAGCATTCGTCAAATGAATTATGGGACTGACAGTATTATGATGCTGCTATGAAACTGTCAGGAATGAAATTTCAACTCTTTTTTTATTACCCTAGGGCACTTCCTTCTCCTAAGCTCCTTCCCTGCACCTGGAGCCTCCGGGAGGTGCGAGTACCACTTAACCAGCCCGGTTTTGCCAGGAAGTGATAGGCACTGCATCTTGCAGGTGGCCCTGTATGAGTCCGATCCAGTGCTGGGGAACATCACGCTCCTGATCAAACCGGTTCTCTCAGATTCAGCTGTTCGCTCCCTAGACCTCAGCTCCGTAGACCTCAGCCTCAGGCGAGACAACCGCAGGTCAGCAAACAGACTAAGAACAAGCTCTCTGTGCTTTGGCGATGCTGTTTGTGCAGAATATTTTTTTTTTTTAACTCAGCCAAGGTAAAAAAAATAAAAAAATTAAAAATAAATAAATAATTGTTGTTTTATTTCTCGGCAGGATTATACCAAAACCCCTGAACCAATTTGCATTGATCTTGGTGGAAGGATAGGGCACTGGCCACAGAAGAAGCCATTAAATTTTGGGCCTGAATTAGGATTTTTTTTCCCCTGTAGTCTGCTGTTTGTTTTTCTTTTTACATTGGCCTTGGTGGAGGTATGAACTCTACTGAGTGCCATTCTAGTTTATGTATCCATGTACTTATGATTTATGCAGCCCAACATGTCAGTTTACTTAATGTCAAAAAGCAAAAAATGCATCTTTTCTGATTGAAGTGCTCATCAGGTTGAGGTCCATCCTGTACAAAGAATAAGGGGGTTCGATTCCATCAGGCAGAGCCAGAACACAGAATCAAATTCATTTTACTTGTGGGGTACTAAAGTTATATAAAGAATATTTTTCTTACCTGCCCATGTGAGACAGAACTGTAGAATTGTGACTGTGTGGGGATAGTGGTCCCCTGTGTATTGTTTGGGAAATGGAGACAGGTATTTCCTATTGATCTAATGCTGAAGTACAGCCATCTTTAGAGCAGCTAAAAGCATTCTTGTCTCCAGATGCGGACTCTGGAAATGAATTTATATATAATTGGTTAGGACAGAAGAGGGATGGATGGGCATATGCAATAAGTTTGTACAGTGGCTTTGTAAGTGTCTGTCCAGTAATGGACTGTGCAATTCCAGAAAGAGACACACACAGACAGCGATTTCATTAATTGAGCTTGCTATTCATCCCATACTAACCTGTAGATTAGGCCCAGTGACTTGTAGACACACTCTCCATTTAAAGCACAGTTCCCATCTGGCGTGACACATCTCTTACTGGAGTGGCATGTGTGCTGTGACATTTCACCTGTGCTGATTATTTATAGAAGTCAGCAACTGTCCTAGTCATGATTTTTTTCCTGCAAAAACAGAGGTTTAATCGCCCTGGAAATGGCCGATAAATTGCATGTATTATCTTCATTTTACTCTATGATTCCAGTGGTGGAAAACTACTCCCCCGCTGTTTTAAATGCCTAGTATTTTCGAAGCCGTGACACCCATGGGGGTTTTTTTGTAAAGATGGATTGAGAGAGGTGGCTTTGTAATGTGTTAGGTAAGGCACAGTGAAGAACATGTGATGTATTCAAGGTGACATTCAGGGATTCAGTTTTGTTTTTTGTTTTTTTAATTACTGATCTTTCAGGGGACTGTACACTATGATGGAGGCTGTAATCATTGTCTTTTGCAAGAGAAGAGCTGCTATATGTGGCCCGGGTTTTGCAATTTTGTGGCATGAAAAATCAAATGTGTCAAATGTAGCTTTTGTTTGTATCTTGTGGTCAACAAAGCATGAGGATGCACATATTGTACATGCCACAACTATGGAAGAGTTACTATAGACCTTTATGGGGAGTCCATATTGACAATGGTGGTAGCAGTTTACCAGTACAAGAGCAAAAGTCGAAGGCCGCAAACTGATGTTAAGAATGCAGGTTGCGAAACAAGCCAAAAAGCCTTTTATGTGGAAGAAAACATCTTCAACATGTTTGTAAGGCATTCAGGATGCACATTGGTGAAAAATGAGGGTTGTGTAAGCAAAATGTTTGATTACAATAAAAAGTCCTAAAGGAAACCATGATCCTGAACTGTCACAGAAGGTTTTTTTTAACATCACCTTCAGTTCAAGTAGATTAACAAAGGTTAGACGAGTGAAAGTCTTATCTTGAGGACAGCAGAGATCTTAAAAAAAGGTTTACACAGTTTTAGAGTGTTACACAAATACACAATTGTCATGATTATATGTTACATCCTAGAACGACAATAATGTTCATTCTACTTTGTAAACAAGTGTAATACATGTTCAAATGTATTTTGTTTTTTATTTCAAGACCTCACAAGAAGCTTTGTTGACAACACCAGGAACTCTTTCTATAGGGATAAACTTACAGTTTTTCCATGTTTAGATGCAACAAATGATTTGGCCCTGAGATGCGCCTTTATCTAATTCATTCCAGTAGATTTGAAGGAAACTTGAAAATATTCAAATCTAAGTAGAAACTACTATAGGTAACCATGGCTTTACTCAGCTCCCCAAACAGATAAAAGCAGAGGCACACTTTTCTTTTTTTTTTAGATCTTTTATAAACATAGAAAGTGAATAACATCCTGAAATTATTGCTTGTCTCTGCTAAGGCTGGTTACCCTGAAATGATATAGAAAAAGATGAATATCATGATAAACAACATAAGGTTCGGAGAACTGCAACCGACATGCACCATAAACTCTATCTTTTTCAATTTGCTAATGACATTAGCTAATGTAGTTAACCATGTTTGCTCAGTTATTGACATCAGGTGACTGTTGTTGCTTAGAAACAACAAAGGGTGCAGCTATTACATCTGACCAATCAGGCTACTGACTGAAAACTACTGCAGCAAATGACAGAAGGCAAATGAGACATTTTATACATATGTAATAAATATATATGCAGCATATTTTATTTCGATCATACAAGCCACAACAGCCTTAATTATAAATGAAGGAAGTTGTGAATTCCTAGAGATGACTTCAACACACTCCTCTCTGTGACTGGTTGATACAGGGCTGAGTGGGAGGTTCTGGAGAGTGTTATTGGCCAGATGGATGAGCCATTTGAGGTGACCCTCCTCTACACTTCCTGTTTGTTGAAAGAAGGAGTCACTGTGGCTCTGGACTCTCTGGAGCTCATAGACTGTGAATCAGGTGAGTTCCTCACGTCCTGCAGAGGTGTGATTGACCAATAAACCGTAGAAACAATATAACAGTTGTTTAATCTGATAAGCATCTTTGACTAAACCGACCGCAGGCTGCTGGTTCACAGCAGCACATGTTTTGAAATATTGGGTTCAGAGTTTTCCACAGGGGTTGAAAAGAGAAACACTACTTATTAAGATTCTCTCAATAAAATGTAAAGCTGCTCATTAAGATCTACTGCAATGGGGGATTTAGTTGTGTTTATGTATATGCTAAGTATGTGGAAAGGTTTACAATGTGATTTTCCTTTCATACAACTTTACACGTGCTTAAAGCAACTAAAGGCAGCTTTACAATTTAATTTACTTTCCGCATCTGTGGACAGCTGCAGAGTTTTCCCCTTTCGTGCGGCGATGCACACAATTCCATTCATACTACAGCTGAGGGTCCACGTTGGTCTGGTGTTCCATGCAGGCAAATTTCCTGATTCAGACTTAATTCCAGCTGCTGTCAGTAATGCACCACAACCATTATAAAAAAAATCAAGAGGTAGAAGAACAAGAAAAGATTTTTGAAGGCAGGAATTTTCATCTCTCCCAAGCATCTGTTAATGCGCCATTTGGCTGTCTTTGTATTGTTTCATTTATGTATTGAATCATGTGTGGATAATGTTTGATCTCCCAGCAGTACCTCTCTTTAAACAAAAAAATAATTTTTTTTTTCTGGAGCATGTGCAACTGGCACACTTGTTATACATACAGTCCTCTTGGTCACAAATTCTGGGCTGCACATGGACATCCACATAGGGGTCCACAAGGACCCTCACGGACACGCTTATGCAGAATGCATGAATTGGCCTCAATAGTATAATTCATTGTTTTGCAAATGGATGTTAGTATATCTGATGTTTTAAAAAGATTAGATCCGGAAAGTTGATGTGGTTAGATGCACATTTTCAGAAACATATACAGAAGCTGTCTGATGTGCAGATTTCTTTAGGGCTGCAACTGCCTTTTATTTTCTTAGTGAACTAATTAATCATTTGATATATATAAAACATTAGATAACAGTGAAAAATGACTCTCACAATTTGCTGGAGCACAAGGTGACATCAGTAAATTTAATATTTACGTTATGTATTAAATTTACTATATCATAAGGGCAAGAAAAGCATCAAATTATCACATTTGAGAATGAGAAACTATCAGTGCAATTGGTACTTTTGCTTGACAAAATGACTTAAATGTTTTGCCATTTATCATAAAAGGTAACAATTTTCTTTGCAGTTTTTTCAATGCAGCTCTCTTTTTCTTTTATTTGTTTAACTTCAGGGTTAAATGACTTCGAAAAAAGATTTCTATATTTCTAAGTCATTTCCCAGTTTATCACTGGAATAGACCAGTGGATCCCAACCTGGAGTTGGGGACCCCGACATGAGTTCACAAGATTCATTTGAGAAGTCAAAAGGAAATAAGGTTTCTGAATTCTGCAGAACAGAACTATGTTTATTTATTGGAATTATCTTCATATTTTGCTTCATTCTGTGAGTTTCACTTCCTTGATCTTTACAAATAGTTCTAATTAAACTGTCTGAGAAGGAAAAGTCAGTTATTGGTTAAACTCCTCCCATAGAACCTGTGACAAAAGGTCAGAAGAAAATACTGCTTTGTATCAAGGGGTCACAAGGAAAAAATGTTGGGAACCACTGGTATAGATGATGTTTTAGTACAGTGTTGTACAACTATACAACTGTTGTGTGTTGTTCAGATCCAGAACACCAGGATGCAGTTTGTGGGAAATCTTTCCACTGTGTAAACTCGGAAGTCTGCATCGACCCGAGCCAAGTGTGTAACTTCCACACTGACTGTCCGTTCGGAGAGGATGAGGGCTTCATCTGTGGTGAGGTTTTGCTTTTTCTTAGTAAAATCACCGGATGCAGAATAGCCTTGAGTGATCTTCGTGGTCTCGGGTTTCTGTCAGTAATCTATGAAAATGCACTTTTGTAGCCAGCTTTAGAGGCTTCGCCTAGAACAATGATGAATTGCTTTTCATTTGATTTGATTTGCACAATTGGAATGATTCTGAGAGTGGAAAACAATATGAAAAGCAAAAGATGTGTATGTGTAGGTGCTTGAGTTTGTGCGCTTGTGGGTGGAGAGTTAATCAAGGCCAACAGACAGTACAGCGATAATAAAATGCAGAGTGAGGCTATTGGCAGGCTGTAATCCATTTGCATTAGCTGTATTAAAGTTTAAATCCATGATAAATTATATATCCTTTAACTAGACGTACCAAATAATTCCGTGGGCCTCTATATTATAGGTATAAAGTGCAGAGAGTAATTATCATATTGACAACTGTGTGACGCCTGAGTGCAGCTTATGTCCTTTGATAATTTGCTTCAGCCAGACCTCTTCTCCATTAACTGGAAACTATTTTAATGTATTGTTAGGAATTTGTTACACTGTTTGTTTGTTTTTTTACAATCTTGAAATCATGCCTTTAAAATGATGTTCAACAATTTATTGTGATATATATGTCTGTATAATTGCATATGCCCTTTCTGGATCTGGATGTTTTAAAGTCCCAGATTTGAAAAAATGCTGCTGACAAATGTATGATTTTTTGTATCTCGTCCCACTTCATAGTCTGAAATATAACAAGCTTCCTCCTTCTCTCTAAAAACATCAATCATTAAGTGCAAAGAAAAACACTTCACCACACTGAGAACCAGAAAGCCTCACTACAGCCAGTAATGAAATCAATGAAGTCAGGGCTATTTAGAGTCCATGAGTTGTATATCCCTGGGGAAATGAGTGAGGTCACAGTGGTGGTGCAAGTGGTGCACTCTGACATTTTATAAATGACTTTTTTGTCATTTTAACTCAGGGTCAGATAAAAAGTTATTTTAGTCCAATGGAGAAATAGATGACATCTTTCTGGTCTAGCTAATGACAAACACTGGGGAAAAAAAGGAGGGGGGGGGTTGCAGCTCATATGCACATGCCTTTCAATGTCTATCTTATTTACAGCTACTTAATGTGATTAAAGGAATATTTTCCTATTGCATTTATTCTGTCAAACATTTGTCAAACATAAAATTTAATCAAAAAAGTAAGAGTAAGAAACAAGACCAAAAAAGGGGGGAAAAAATGCACGCCGACATACAGATGTACTTTATGTATACAGGGTAAAATTGCATTTAAGAAAAGACAACAAGATATACTTGATGCGAAAAGAAAAGAGAAAAAGAAAACAATGGTGTAAAAATAAACCGATCTTATTTAAATAACAGCTTTAGCCTTTAAGATATATAAATTTCTTGTACTGAAAAATCCCCAATGGGACTCTTCTTCATAAAGTTCATAAAAAGTTCCCATAGATGGACTTCTTTTCAAAGTCCTGGGATTTTCTCTCTTTAATGCAGATTAAAGGTAAATTTGCATTTCCCGTTCAAGCTTGATCTCTATGGAAAAGGCCTTTTAGCTACAGGCTTTGGCAGACTTTCCCCCTCACAAGGCAGTTGTGTAAACCTGCCACATCAAAAAAAGGTGATTAAAGAAATAGATATTTTGGGATATATGGTGATGAGATGAATGAAGATATCAAGATTGATGGCACTCTCTGTGTGTTGTACGGAGCTGGCGTCGCTAGTAGATTACAGATGACATGAAGAATGGAGGGTAAAGGAAACATGCACAAAAACAGACTACCACATTTTCACATCAGAAAATCTGACACCCCCTCCAGCATAATATATGTGCTAAGCCAGTTTCTCCACAATGTGATTCCTGCCTTGGGAAAAGATGACTCAAGGGGGAAATAAGAACTTTTTAGCAGCTCTGATGTCTGTTTTAGTGAAATATGGTAACAGTCTGTCTCCTCCCCAGGTGGTCTTCCGTTTGGCTCATACTGTTCCTTTGAACAGGGCACATGTGGTTGGTCTGTGTCTAACCAGCACTCGTCCTGGAGGAGGGTCACTGGAGATGAGCTTCTGGAGAAAGAAGATATGCAAGGTGTCACTCTGCAGAGTACACCAGGTTGGCTGTGTGTGTGTGTGTGTGTGTGTGTGTGTGTGTGTGTGTGTGTGTGTTTGTGCGTGTATGAAATGTGACTTTTATTACTCTCCCTCTTGTGAATTTCTTCCCATTATAATGAATTACTGTGTTATGGAGAGATGGAAGTTAAACACTTAATATTTACCCTCACATCTGTCCACAAATCTCACATTGCTTGGTGTCAAAACTCAATCTTCTTTTGTCTCAAATAGGATTTTCATTTATTGTTTCTTTTAGGCCTAGCTAATGATAGGAATGCCTTGTAAGATTGCTACCATATGAAGTTAAACCATGTGACCTTAAGGAGTTCATATGGATTGTTTAAATCCAGCTGCAGAACACATTTTTGCTTATAGAGCTCAAAGTGCCTTTATATTTAACTCAGTGCTGTTAACTGCTTTTGTTCTCCTGGCCTCTGTGCCATTTACAGCCCTTGCCACAGGCATAATGTTTTCAGGTTTACTGTCTGTCCGTCCCTTTTACTTTGCATAAGCGTAAAGTAAAACATAAAATATCTGAGGAACGCCTTGAGGTAATTACTTAAAATTTCATCCACATGGACTCAAGGATGGACTGCTTAGAATTTGGTGAACAAAGGTCAAAGGTCAAGGCCACTGTGAACACACGAAACACATTTTTGGGCATAACTTAAGGATTAGTTATGCTAGTTATAGCAAAATACACTTAAAACCTTTTATGGGTGCCTTCAAAGTCTTCTCTACATATGGTATATGAGTCTGTCAAGACATGGATGTAGCCAGAGGTATATAACTGTTAGGTGGTAGTTCTGGTTCATTTAGAGGCTATTTGTTCTTAACCATAAAAAAAAAAGTTTCATGATTTCATGGCTTTAAAAATACAACAAAAGTTTTCAAGCCATTACTTTATTGCTGACATTCATTTTTTTAAGCCCTTTTGTTTCATGACCTGTTTAATATTCTGCTGTGTCACGTTTATTGTGCGCCCCCAGGGCACTTCTTATTTCTGCAGGTGAGAGAGAGCGATTCCCTTCAAGAGGCTTCCATTCTGAGCTCTTCTTTCCCTCCTCTAGTCTCCACTACTGCCTGCCAGGTCAGTTATTTAGACCGATACAGTGGTTAAATCAATCAGTGTTTCTGTTCCTCTTGTCCCTCTGAGACTATTGACTATTGACGAATAATGTACAAAAAAAAAAACCCAAACCTCACAAGATGAGTTAAATCTTTGCTGATCTTCTGTCCCTCTGGTTCTGCAGATGCGCTTCTCTCTGTATATGCATGGCGACTTTAATGGTTCATTGCTGGTGGCTATAGAGGAGAATGGGACCAACACTGCTCCACTGGTCTGGGAGAGAAATGATCAGTGGGCAGACAACTGGGAAGATGTTGCCCTGCAACTGACTGGCATTCATCATTGGTATGCAATACGAAAGCAAAAGGATAAGGAGAGCAGAGAATATGATTATGTTACACTGAAGCACTACAGTAAAAGAATCAGGCATTGTCTCTTGTGTATAAAAGTAACCTCTATTATTCAACTTCCCTCACTCAACCTCACTGCCATTTTAAAACAGATGATCTTTCACTCCAGGCTCTTTTAATACTTCCATTTCCTTTATTTCATGTGTCAAAACAAAAGCAGTTCTAAAGCAGAAGTATCACTTCAATTTTACGATGAGGGTGAAGAGGATGAGGATGAGTACATACTTTCAATGGATCGTGAGAAAGAGAATTGCTGCTTCCATCGAAGAAATGTTTTCTAAAAATCAAAAAGATCTGATCTAGTCTTTTGTATGTGTTTTTTCCTAAAAAGATTGGGATCCAACTGTCTTTCATGTAAAGACAAAAATAATTCTCTAAACACACCAATGACATGTGCTTGGCTCCAGGTTCCATGTGAAGGTGACAGCTGTGTGGGGACAAGGTTCCAATGCTGATGTCGCTCTTGATGAAATTTCAATCGGAGCAACCTGCTTCAATGAAGGTCAGCTCTTGCTAACATGCCACCATGCTTACAACATCAAAACACTATAACTTGATAGACTGAAGACATTTTTATGTGGCTTTCTTTTGGTCCCATGTGACTCGCTCTCCATCAACCCAATTCAAGTGGCGTACTCAAGAGAAGCTAGTTTTTGCGGTTTTTCCTTAATTATCATTTGTGGCCACAGACTGTGCTGTTCAGGAATAGCTTAAAAGCCAAGCTATTCCAAAGGCTGTTTTTCTCTCCATGAGAGGATGGGACTTTCTATATTAAAGAGTTGTGCTCCTCTTTCTTTGCAGAAAGGACCCTCTACTTGTATTTGTCTATATTACTCTTAACCCGGAAATCGCAATTAAAATAAAACCTTTAAGGCAGAGGGCGGTTCTTCAAAGTGGCACTTCAGCTCTGTACATATGCTCGAGAGTTCGCTGGGGTTTTTGACATAAAATGCCTGCTTACCATTGCCAACATACCATTTTGAACCACTAGAGATTTATGTTTTGATCCTATGAGTTAATATGCTGATTACAAAACAAAGGATTTTTGTGACTGGATGTTAACAAAGCCACAGAGTTGCCAAAAGTTCTCCCTGTACTTTTTTGTCAAAGTGGTAAGGCAAAGTGACAGCAGCTAAAATTCTGTATGGTTATCTGTGTGTGGCCTGTAGTACTGGTTTCTCTCTTCTCAATATTTTTTAAAATAATCTGTAAACCAGATGGAATCAAACTCTAGCTGGTTTAAATTGAGAGCAAAGGAGCACAGAGTCCTTCCAACTGTTACGACTGACTGTTTAGACTAAATGATGGCTGCTGTCTTTTGTTCTGAGCTGTAGTGGTCTTCAGTCATTGTTAGATGCTTCACTCCCTTGATTGGTTGGGACATGAGTGTAACCAACATGTAATTCTTTGCTGCAAATGCAATACCACAATATGAGAGCTAAAGTGTGTGCTAGCAGTAATGTGTTAGTGTTGTTTTTTACTCTCCCAGTCATGTGAGATGAATTTTATAAAAACCTATTTCTACTCTATTTAAATTTTCCAAGATGAATTTTACCCTTTGGTGTCATACTACAGCAGATACAAAAATTGGAAATGTGACAACAATGAAGGTTTAGGTCTGTTTTTTGTTGGTGGTTTAAAACCTCAGGGGAAGCATTGTGATGTTGCCCAGCTCCAATGGGCGAAACGAAAAGATTTTCTAAATTATATCAGGGTCTATTCAGAGTCTAAAAGTAACTTTAGCAGGCTGTAACTTAGCTTAATGTTTGTCCCTATTACATTTGTGACCTCACCCTTTGCTGGGATCTGTACGGCTTGACAGACTTGCAAGACATGACGTTTCTGATATTGAGACTGAACCGCAGAGGTTTTCATTGCTTGAGCAAGTTCAGCATTTGGTTTGAGGGAAGGGCCTGGTGAAGGACACCACACTGGTCTGTTGGTCTGGGGTTGGGCAAAATGTGAAAATGAAAAAGTTTCCTCTAAAACTGTTTACAGAAATTTCATTGAGAGAAATCGTCAAGAAATGGACAAAATATACTGCGTCAGTGTGAGGCCTTAGAGAGAAATATTTCATGATGTCTTTCCGCACAGGCCTTAGTTTTATACTGTATATTAATCTTTCTCTTCATCCATAGGAACCTTCCTTGCATTGCTCTCATTTCCTTTGGTGCATGTGCTTTTTGTCTGAATATTATTTCCAGTGAAATGCATACGGGTGACTGTGATTCCCCTTCTCTCTTTCCTCCCACCTCTCTCTACCTCGGCTCCTCCTCTCTCTCAGATCTCAACTCTCTGCTCCCCATGATGGGCTTGGAGGATATCTTGAGCCCCCTTCCAGAGCCCTCAGCCTCAGGTAGCGTGCAGCTGCAGCTGTCACTGTTGATACCTTGTGCATTGCAAAGTGTCCTTAGTCTACCGTGTCATTTTTAATGTATATTAATGCACAATTCATCTACCAGGTGAGGGAATGTATACTCATGAATTCTCTTGATGCCTGAAGCTTTATCTACTGTATCAACTGACCAGAAGCTTTTATTCTACTCTGCATTCACATACCAGATGGCCAATGTAATCTCTAGTGACTCTCCTAGATGTTTGGCCATTTGTGTACTTCTGTTCTTCAGTGTTCAACAGTTTATCTTTGTGTCACAGTCTTTTTCTAGTGTTTTTGTTTTATTTCAAAGTGAATATACAAAACCTACATTTACCAATTCACCCAACATTTTCTACAGTCTCCCTGCAGCTCATGCCAGTGTTTTTTCTTTTCTTGGTCTCCATTTTTACAGAAGTTTCTCTGATGACATGGTGGTTTAACTCATGTGGTGCCAGCGGTCCCCACGGCCCAACCCAGGCCCAGTGTGACAGTACCTACAGGAACAAAAATGTCAGCGTTACTGTTGGGAAGGAAGGCCCATTGAAAGGAGTCCAAATGTGGAGGGTACCTGCCACCAACAGATATCTGTGAGTGATGGATGGGATCGCTTTGACACTCATGTATCTGAGTGTAAAGGTGAAGGTTTCTCTAAAGTCAGTCAAAAGCTGCTCAGCTAATTATTATATTTTTTTACTTTCCTTCAAATTCCCATGAAAAGACCGAAACCGAAATTGAACCTAGTACTGACTGTGTAGTCTGTGCTATAGAACCTTATTGTTGTCTAAAAACTATTAAAAACACACAAATGAGCCACAGGGTTGGACTTGGTGACTCAGTCTTGGTTACGATGAACCTGGGCATTCTAGTTTATTTGGAGCCAGTCAACATGCACTGTCTTGCTGACCCTAATACTCACTAATGCGCCAAATCTGCAGCTGAAAATAGTTCCAGACAAATGCTCCATTCGCTGCTGTTTGAGTGATGTTTGCTAAAAACTAAAGTGCACAGCTGTTTTAAGAAATGATTTAGCCTTTTTTTTTTTTTTTTTTTTAATGGAAGTAAGTTTTTGTTTTTTGTTTTTTTAAGATTTACGTCTTCAGTAGCAGCTAATGGCTTGAGTGCTTGAGGTTGAGAGCGCAGTCAGGGAAGGGAAGTATTTGACTAATGTGCTGTTGGTTTTGGTCTTTTCGCGATGTAAACTATAGCCTGTCTTGTCCTGTAAAAAGAATTGATTCCTGCAAAACAGGATTTCAAAGGTCTCATGTAACCAGAAGTTCCAGTTGAAGAGCTTTGTCACTGAAGGGAGAACAATCATCCACATGTATTAACAACGTTGTGTGACACACAGAGCTGAGCTGTGCGACAATTCAGAAGTGTGACTGTGTGTTCAGTGACTGAATTGTTCTGGCCGTGCTCCGTGTAACCAATTGATGATTTGCCAGATGAAGATTTCAAGCTATTTGATTGTCTTTGCACAGCCAGTCTTGGGACCTCATTATCACACTCTCAACATGAGACAGGTCATCAGAAAAATGGCAGGACTCCTCATAGGATTTACCGGTTGTTGAGTCACTTTGGCCAAATTCTAAACGTCTTTACTTTCTGTCAGTATCACCACAGAGTGTCTGTTTGTAAGAGGAAATTGTGATGAAGCGACAGGTGACTGTGCCTCCTGGCTGGTGTATTATGACAGACATCTATAGCAGTTTTCTCAAGTGTACCGCAGTCTGTCTATCTAGTATGATATATATATACTCTGGAGTCTGAGCCAGAAAGCAATTTATTTCACAGCATTTAATCCCGTTGTGGTGCAATGCTATCCCTCAGGATTTCTGCCTACGGGGCTGCAGGAGGGAAAGGAGCCAAAAACCACAACAAACGTAACCATGGGGTCTTCATTTCTGCCATATTTCCTCTGGAGAAAGACGATGTACTTTACATCTTGGTGGGCCACCAGGGAGAGGACGCATGTCCGGGGGTGAGTAGAGTGAGAGTGAAGTCAGGCTTGGAGGATTTGTTGGCGGTGTCCCACTGTGCGGCCTCTCTTTCCAAGAGGGACAGAGTGACCTAGATTAAAAAAAAATAATGATAAGATGGCTGCTTTCTCTAAAACTTGAATTTCCCTCTCCTCCCTGGTGTAGAGAAATCCCCACACTCAAAAGATCTGCCTCGGAGAGTGGTCAGTGATTGAGGACAACCTCAGGGGCGAGGCTGGCGCAGAGTGGGCCGGAGGAGGAGGCGGAGGAGGGGGAGCAACCTACATCTTTAAGGTGACAGAAGATACTTTGTGTTGCTTCGGTATTGTGTGTGCTGTCTGCGGGTTTTGTGTGATGCATTGTGTGGATTTGTGCTGATAGGCATCAAAAATGTCTGCAGACATGTTTAAACAGCTCAGCAGCATCTCACACTCTAACCCACTGGTCTAAATATAGATTGAAATTACACTTCCCTTGTCACTTTTGCTATAGTCTCGCATCTGTGGTTTTTTTCCTGGGCCATGTTCAGTGTTCTTATTTGGCTTGTACATACTTGAAGAGGTCACATAAAAATGAGAGCTGATGTCTTGTCAGATGGAGAGTGGCGAGCTGATTCCCTTGCTGATCGCGGCTGGAGGAGGAGGAAATGCCTACCTGGAGGACCCGGAGTCCAGTCTGGACCAGATACCTCTGGAGCAGTACGAAAACAGCACGATACGTCCCAGTACCAATGGCCGAACAGGCGCTGCAGGTGCATTAATATAAGTTATCCTACTACTAATACTGGATTTTTGTTTAAAGGGTTGGTTCACTGAATCACTCATTTACCTCTCGTGGCATCTAGCCATTTGGTTTTACATGCCCAGGCATTGAGATGTTGGTCTTTGAGATTATTCCCTCTACTGTTTTATTTAGTTTTCTCACATCTTTACAACATCTCTTTCTGAAATCATTGTTTTTGTTTCTCTGGATATTCCATGGAACATGTAGTTAACAATCCTCATCGGAACTATTTCTTTAATCAAAAGCAGTTTCGATTAAAAGTGAAGTCTGGAAGTTATTTGGAATAAAGAGACCATTGTTCTGGTCGATTGCTGCATTTTTAAAGTATTTTTTGGCAATTTTATGGTTTTATTAGATAGCTGACAGTGAAGAGATGACAGAAAATGAAGGCACGTGAGACATTGGAAACATGCAGCATAAGACCCAGCCTCACTAGAACCAGGGATGTGTCATGGTTGATAGTCAGTGATTTAAAGCCCTAGGCTACCAGGGTACCCAGGGTTCTTGTTGTCTTTTGATTGCCCGTAACACTAAGTGCTGGGTTTAGTTTTATGAGATTTTACTGGAATAAGAGTAATTGAATAAAGAATCATGCCTTGTGATTATAGTCCTGTCATTGGCAATTGTTTATTTAGAATATCTTTTCAACTGGTAAACCCCCCAAAATCATTGTGACTTAGAATAGAAAACTTGTTCAGCTATTTACTGGCACATTATGGTATAGGGACAATGAAAAAGAAAGAAAAGAAACATTACGGAGTAGAAATATTAATAAAATGAAAAGACTCAGGACTGTACATTATGATCACAGTGCTTTAGCGTCCTAAGAATGTGCTTTCTTTTCAATAACAACAGGTGTTTCTCTTTGAAACTAAACTCAAACTTTTGTGTGTTGTTGAAATCAGATTTTACATCCCTCTTAAAGGTAGCATTGAAACCATTTGTTCTGTATACACGCACTCAAAGCAGCATGTGTTGGCATGTATCTACACTCTATGTGCTCTCACACAGCAGGATGTGTTTGGCCTGTGAATAATGGAATCTATCTGGATCATATATTTACTTTCCTGACAGGTCTTGACCTTTGAAGCAGGACATATATGGCAGAGTCTCTCTTTGCTACTGGAAACGCCTGCCGAAACGTTCTCAGTAAATCCCCCCGACCAGCAGAGTCTCAACACAGATCTTCTATCAGCTTTTCTAATTGAAACTTTTGTAGGATTGTTTAGATAAAGATCGGAGTGTCAGGGGAAATATGTAGCTCCTAGTAGTGAGTACAGGAGGTGCGTGTGTTTGCTATTTGAACAGTGTCTGGCAGTGTTGAAACTGGATGTACTGCCGTTGCATTAAGACTAGAGCCGCAGCTGCAGCTATAGAGTATATGTCATTATCACGGATGAGATGATCAGATTTAAAGATTTTAGGAACTCCCGCTGGACATATGTGACACATGATTTTGTCGCCTCGTCAGCGTAGATCTGTTAGCGATTAAAACTCGCAGAATTATTGTTCTTTGATGAAGGATTTCTGTCTTCATCACTGCTATGTGGTGACCAGGGATCAGTTCAAGCTGCTCTTTTTGCTGTATACTAAATCACTTTTCAGCACACAGCTTCCACAAAATTGGGACCAAATGGGAGACACAAAATAAACTCAGCTTTATATATGATGTTTTTTGAAAAGCTACAATGCAACTACAACAGTGTGTGGCTGTCAGCGACATCAGTATTTATAAACGGATGGGTGGAAAGTGTTGGCATGTTGTGTTGGGACACTGAATGGCTGAAACCTTGCTGTTGAACCTCTCTTGTCCACCCACCACCTGCCTTAACAGTAACATATCTCACATAACACTTATTTCTATGCTGTGTATCTCTGTTTGCTTTGCTCAAATCCCCAGGAGGACATCAAATGTAGCTCTAACAAGACTGAGCTCTTTCCTTGGAAAACCTTGCCTTCTTGGGACTACTTCTTGGACCCTGACACTCGGAGTAGCGACTGATTTACTGGCCTAACACCCAGTCAGACAGCTCTCTCTTACTCATTGCCTCTGCTGATAATTTACTGTGCTCACACAGCTCTTTGGCCACGAGTAAGAGCTGACTAGAGCGAATGCAGCCAGATGTATGGCAGAAAACACTGCCGATGGTTGGCTAAAGATGCTCTACAACAGGTGACTGTTAGCTGGGTTTGGTCCTATCAGTATAAATGGTACAGTTAACATGGCTGCCTGAGACTGCCAAAAACTCCTCAGACATTTACACGTAGTTGTATAATGTATTTAGTGGTTCTTGATGGACCTTCGTTAAGATTTCGAAAACTGCTCAAATAACATGAACCAGGTATTTGATACTCGGCCTTGGCATCTATAAACCTATGACAGAAAGTCAACGTTTTTAGAACTTGACCAATACTGGGACCTATGCCTGCATTGATTTGGACCGTTTTTCAACAGTCCCTTCTTGGAGGTCCCCTTACTTTATGAAAGTGCAATGCTAACTAAGCGGAGCACCCCACTAACATTACCCGCTGTCTCAGTCACATTGCAGCTACAACATAAACCTGCAGATTAGTATCGACAGAACCCATTAAAGATGTTCCCCTGTGGGAACCCAGGCTGACTTCTTTCTCAGATGCCCAGTCTCCTTGCTGCAGCCATCAAACACAGCAGGCAGTCATGTTTTGCATCTGCCCATATTGTCAATCCCACATGCTTACAAAAACACAGAGAATGGCCACAGAGGAGTTCAGTGTTGGATGTAATCGTTGTTTGATCTTGTGTTTGATTTTTTTTCCCTGAAGGTGGAGGTGGAGGCTGGAAAGACAATCCTAGTCCTCACCTGAGAGCCGGCAAGTCTCTGGTGGAGGGTGCAGAGGGGGGGGCATCATGTCCACTGGCCCAGTCCAAGCTCAGCTGGTCCACCTTTGGGGGTTTTGGAGGCGGAGGTGGGGCCTGCACAGCTGGAGGTGGCGGAGGAGGGTACAGAGGTAACAGTAATTCACGCTGCTTTGCCTTTTACTGCCCCTGCCCTAAAAACATAAACCACATCTTAGTGTCTGTTCATTTCATCCGTGTCTCGTTCGAACGCAGACACCCCAATAAACTAGAGAAGTTTAGTCACCATTTTTGCGTCATTTCTTTCAGTTTTAGTCTAAAGCATAATTTATTGTTCAGGTTGCTCACGTCAGTTGACCCTTTACAGGAGCTATACAGTTTCCCCTGAAAAAAATTTTGCGCCATGTAATCATCATTGTCACATTCATGTACAAAGCTGCAATGTTACAGGTAATGTCAAGGACTAAAACACAGTGCAATTAGTATTTTATTTTGCTGCTATGATAATTATACATAGTTATCTATATTTTCTTATTGTTTATTCCAACGCTCTTATCCTTGAGTGACAGAACAGCCTGACAGAACCGGCAGGATGGAGCAGGTTAATTGTAAGATCACTCCAATCTAATCACAATTTTGTGTCTGTCAACTTGCTGTCACCAAGGTAAAAATAGAGGACGTGAGGCAACACGGTGGTTTTTTGTTTGGATTTGTTTGTCCCATGGAGACTGTCAAGAGTGGTGGCAAACCGACAAATATATAGAAAACACAAACAAAAACATACAGTTTCGTAAGAAGATCAGCAAGGTGTTGACATGATTTGTAATATGGACTGATAGAAGAGTTAATGGCATGAATTGTGTGACAGGAGGTGACGCAGCGCTGGCGGATGACATCACAGCCGACGGCCAGAATGGAGTCTCATTCATTCATCCAATGGGAGAGATTTTCCTGCAGCCTCTGGCAGGTGAGACTCAGTCTGACACACCACATCATATCATAATTATCAGAAGGCAATGATGGTGATAAAGATGAAGATTAGTCTGGATGAAAATAGAGTGGTTTAAGGTAGAGTAGCGAATAACAAATACTCTTTTTCCTTCTGATACCAACCACTGATGAATGCCATGAGATGCGTTTGAGAAAAAGCTAGTTAGTGGACCTCAAGTGAAGATTTTTTTGGTTGAATTAGAGTTAAATAAATAAAGAGCAACGAGAGAAAACACCATTTGCAGAGGAAGACTGTGAGATGCAGTTGAAAGCACTGGAAAAAATAAGGAACTAGACATAGAGTTAAGTTTCCCTTGTCAAACAAGAGTATAGTTTTCCAGAGTCAAAGACAGTCAGGTAGATTAGATTAGTAAAGGACAGAGAGCAAACTTCGCAACTGAAGATAGCGTGATGTAAATGGACATTGAGTTAAAAGTATTTTGTCAAACTAGAATAGAGTAGAGCAGAGTATAGTCAAATAGAGTGAAATAGAGAAGAACAGAGTAAAAAAAAGCTAGTAACTGTACGTTGAGGGAAGAGTGTTTTGTGAAACTGGAGTTGAATGGATGAGAAAATAACAGAGAGAGCAAACTCGGTGATGAAGACTATGAAGTTGAAAGAGCTGGGAAAGGCTATTCAGTGGAACTTGAGTGATGAATTTTTTTGTAATTAAAATAAAACAGAATAGAATAAGAACCAAATGTATAAAGCAGCTTAGTGGGGACAGTGGCATGGTGGGAATACTGCTATACGTTTCCTAGCACCAACTCATATTTCAAATTAAAAAAAAAAACGAGATCAAATAATAGAAAATGGAACATAAAATGATAATAAAATGAACAAGAGGAACTAAGTTGAAAGTTGATAGGAAATGAAAACTATGTTGTGAAATTACTTTGATAGGGAGCTAAAAAGGATATTAAATTTAAATTAGTGCACTTGGTGTGTGATTCTTTTTTTTTTTTCTTTTTTTATTACAGGCAGAAAGATGTCCTGTCAATTAAGACGCCGCACTGTCTATTTATATGAATATGGAAACTCAAACACATGTGTAGAGCTATGTAACACATAGTTGCATAACTGCCTAACTCCCTAAAATATAGCATTAAACACGGCTGAACCCAAAGCACAGACACACTGTCGGTGAGAAGGTTAAATACCGAGCTCCTGGGCTTCTGTTCACTTATTTCTCCGAGGCATTGATCCAGTGTGTGCCTCAGCGTGTGCGGCTGAGTGTGTGTGTCCATATGTGCTTGTACCTGTGGACCTGTTTGTGCCAAACTATATGTCTGGAAACTTCGGCCACACATACACACACACACACACACACACACACTACACACACTACACACATGAAATGGTGGTCTTTTTTTTTTTTTTTTTTTTTTTTTTTGGTGATACTACCAGCCATCTGCTTCTCATTATTCAGTGGGAGGGACAGGAAGGCGGTTGACTAATTCACAGCCTCATGGAGCCTGTTGCCCTCGGCACAAACAGACAGACTTCCATTCTCATGTCAAAGACGCCGTTGTTGCTGCCGCGTGCGCTGCCAGTCATCGCTTTCAAACACAACTGCCCGTTCGACATGAAACAAAGTCAAAGCAAGATCTGAAAAAAACAAAGAGATGTTATCATGGTTGAGTATTAAGGCAAAAATGTTTTTCTGTAATGTAGTTAAAATGTCTTCTTATCTTTAACTGAAAGAGGGGATTTTAATCTATGACACACAAGGCACAAGCCTACTTGTTCTCCTATTCATAATTTGTATCAACGAACAATGGAGCACTGTTTAGTCCGGAATTTAAAGTAACCTAATAATGGAAAACCATATTGAATTACAGCCTTCTGTATGATGTAGACCAAAATGTTGATCCAATAATGGTATTTAAATATGTTACAGAACTATCTTATTGCTGCATTTTGCACAGATACGAAATTTATTGATCGGGGTATGTGTGAGAATGACTCAAAATAAACTACAGTGCCCATGTTCCTCACAATAAACAAACATGTCAGCCAATGCCAATGTGTGGCTCACTGATGTGTTATTAATAGTTTCTGGGTAATAATTATGCTTTTGGCTCGGAGGAAAAAGTTATTTTTGACTTTGGCTGCCCAGACAACACTTGTTAGACGAGTCAGTTCGTTGTTGGTTTTTGGTCTCTTCATGGGATTTGCTTTCAAACAGCAGCCTAATGATTTCTTTCTCAAACAAACAGTTTGTGTCCGGCCTTTGTGTTTCATTATCTTCATATATGCATACGTGTGTATACTTTTTTTTTTTTCTCCTCCCAGCGATGGAGAGTCACGGGGAGTGTGAGATCAAGGTGCAGCTGAACTGTAGCCACTGTCACTCACAGAGCTGCAAACGCGATGACGACACTCACCTTGTCCTTTGTCTCTGCGATGAAGATGAAGTCTTGGCCAGCGACAATGTTACATGTGTCGGTACTATAGGTACATATTCAAAACCAAACAAATAATACTGTTTCTTTTGGATAATAGCCCCGAGGTGTTAGCGAATCCCTTTTAATCTCAAACAGTAAATGCCACAGATTAAGCATCTAATCTACGAAACTTTGTGAAGCCTATTAATCAACCTCTCTCCTGGCAGCTCCTCAAGGCCCAGCTCCTCAGGGCCAGATGTCAACTTCACTGATCATGGCGGTCTTGGTCTCCACCATCGCAAGTGGCATCGCGCTGATCTGCGCCAGCGTCATCCTCAGTAAGAGACTCCTCCAGTTCTGTGCGCAATCTGTGCCCTCCACCTTCCACCGGCTGTGAGCGCAGCTGGACATACAGATGCTTCCAGACGTTACTGACATCAAAAACAGGAACACCTTTGATAAGTGTCGGTTTAAGTGTGCTCCTCTGGCTGTGCGCTGGATGATTAAAGGAGCAGTGGGAAAGATGTGGGTCTGAATTTTAGGATGCTGACTCAATATGAAGTGAGCACATACTGTATGAACAATTTTATTGCAAGCACTTCTTTCAAGGGATGCTCCTCTTTCTTTGGCTGTATGTAAATACAGTAGAAATAAGCCCAAAGACTGTTAAATAAGACTGTGCTTCAGACAAAAAGTTAGATAATCAAAGTGATTGCAGTTAAAAACCACATGTATTATATTTTCTATTTAGCACTTACAGTAGAATAATTGCTCTTATGGAAGCATGAAACAGAAGAGAGGTACTGTAAGCACATATCGACATATGGCTTCTAAATATAAAACATATGACTGACTTTAAAAAGGACAAGCAGAAAGCTTTGACGTTTAACTAAGAAGTTTCTCTCAGTTGGAATTGAGAGCTGATGAGTGAAATTAGAAAGCCGTAAATGTCAGGCATTATGATTCAGTGGCTGAAAAAAACCCTGAAAAAGCAGAAGCAATCGTGATTATATAGACATTAAGGTTAGAACAGTATGAGTCACTAGACAAGTGTGATGAAAAGATAAGCTTTTCAGTCATTCTGAGAAGCACAAAATGACAATCACAAGTTTATCTGAACCCGCGGGCATTGACTCTCTGTGAGTCTTAGATATAGCAGAAAGACTTGAGGCTATGATACAGCTAAATGGTATTTACAGGAAGTACTGTGATACACACAACTTAGGAGAGGCCGAGTAATGGGCATCTGTTTCTCAATGAAGAACTGAATAGAATTGCTCTTTTGGCTGCATGTTTTGGTTCATCTGAGACAACTGGACAACAAGTCAGACCTGATGTAAATGCTTTACTGATGATTCTTGCACGAGTAAACTGCTTAAAATGGGAATAATTAGGGAATTAACAATTAACTGATTTGTGCAGTTTTAATTTTACAACTCAGTGGTAATAAAACTCCGGGAAGGACAAAGAAAAAAGACAGAGGGATAAAGAAACAACCACAACATAATATTTAATATGAATTATAACATTAATGTTGTATGATAACTAATGTTGCATTATTATTTAACTTGGGTTTAAAAGCTGCTACACAATATATACTGTTAATGTTGACTTACATACTAAAACTTGTTTTATGAACCGCAGACACTTTATATAAGTACTATTTGTCTGCAATATTAACAACAACATATGCAGTCATTTTGCAGTAGTATAGGACAGTGAGGGATTATACAGCCACTTATACTCTTTTTGCACCTTTGTGGCCTTTTTGCATCTAATGCACATACTGTAATTGGGAAGGGAATCCTTACATATTGGTCAACCCACTAATCCTGTGCCGTCGAAGGTGTTTGACCACAGCATGTTCTCTCCCTCTGTTTTCCTCTCACTGAAAGGACTGAATACTAAGTGAAGTCCAACCGTGGAAGAGTCACCTCCCACAGTCAGTTTTGGTGAATCTAAACATTGTGTAAGGGCCTATGGAGGAATCTGCACAGCACTGACTTCCTGTGAAATATCAGTTATATTATCCGCTCTCTGGGCTCGAACACAGTCTGACGAGAAAACCAGGCATGGCAAAAGCAGCTACATAAAATAAACTTCCTGTATGGAAAGCTGACGGATTATATTTACAGTTGTTTTTCTCATCGGCAGTGAGACCTGAGCAAGGTAAAGGAAGTTTTCCAGCTGACCTCAGGGCAAAATATCTCAACTGGCCTGGGGCAATGAAATGACATAAATAAAAAATCAACTACACTACTTCTATTTCACTCAATAATAAGTCCAAGTGACAGACCATTGTAGGACAGGATATTGTTATTGCATGTGGTTGCTAATGCCTGCATTAAATGCACATTGGGAAAACATCGTTGGTTTCTTTTCATCAGTAGAAGCACCAGAATATGTTGATAAAATGTAATAAATTGGTTCTTACTGCCGATGCAGTCGAAACTGAACTGTGGGGGAGCAGTTTCCTTTCAGGAGATGAGAGATTTGGGGAAACAATATGGATAATTATTGACTGTTATATTTTAGAAGAATGGGAAATAGGAAATGCATCAAAGTAGAAAGGACAGGTTAGCGATAGTTAAGGCCAGCCAGACCGTCAAATATTAGTCATCAGATAAATGGACTTTTCTGACAAAAGACACAAGTTCTTAACAGTGAAAA
Source organism: Istiophorus platypterus (assembly GCA_016859345.1). Taxonomy (NCBI): domain Eukaryota; kingdom Metazoa; phylum Chordata; class Actinopteri; order Istiophoriformes; family Istiophoridae; genus Istiophorus; species Istiophorus platypterus. The sequence continues at coordinate 13,230,303 of CM029120.1, forward strand.
AGCAGAAAACAAAAGGTGTTTGTGAAAAAAAATTGCAAAAGGTCTGAGGTTAGGTGTAGCTAAACATAGATTCACTCTGTGTAATCACAGTGTAATCAGATATTAATTGCAGAGAAGATGGTTGTCATGAACAAACAGCTGTGGAGTGTAACTGCATGACTCCTATAATTACTGGTAAGAGTGCAGACAAGGCACAACATACTGGGGCAAGCCTCTTTTTTATGAAAAATGGATGAAATATTTCGTCTCACTAACTTCATTGTTTGTAATTGTGTGAATTTGAAAGTAAATAAATCAAGTACTAAAACAAAGATTGATGACGTGTTCAATACCTTATATTTGCTTTGCTTTTATAAAAGGAAGATGTTGTGCCTATCAGGAGCATGTTTATCAGGGGTTTTAGAAACGGCAGCAAAATACACAAACACACACAAACACACACCCTTTAGGTTAACAGTGTCTCTTCACATGAGCTCTCCCCCATGCAGGGAGGTAGTCTGTTCCCTGGGCGCTCCATCTCCTCCAACCCCCTCCTCCTCACCCCCCTCCCCCCCTCGTCTCAACCTTCCCCATACCCCGACCCCCTGAGACCCTAGCATCTGCACTGGGCGATGGCTCGACGGCACCTCTTACCTGCACGCAACGCCCCCCTCCCTGGCAGACTACCAACCTGCATCGGGGACGTGGGCTGCCTCCATGGCGGGTGAGTCCAAACTCACTGGCACAGACAGTCTAGGAGCAGTAACCAAGGAGAGGACATCCCATATGCCTCCCACAGAACGTTGTGTTTGTGCATGGAAGGATTTGTCTTCTTAAAAGGGAACTCCACCGAATTTACACATAACACTTTGCAAGCATGTCTTCAGATGTCTGACTGCATAAGTGAAAAAAAGTTGTATAAAGCCTTTTGGGACTCCAGAGGGAGCTTTGCAAAATCTCATAAATTGACTCAAGAGATGTCAGAAGGTATGAAATTAGAAGAAAATAAAAGGGACTTTACAAGACCTCTGGAGGTTGCTCCTCATCTCTGCTTGAGGCGAGACATTCAATGCTACATTAGCTCCCAATTGCATAACACACCTGAAACTCCAAACCGAACTGACAGCAGACGAGTTGCATTGTGGGTGATGTAGGCACCCGTTTCTGTCAAACAACAAGATTGCCCTGGTTCCAGCTGCATGTATTTTGATTTGTCTTTAAAACCGTCCATTTGGAGTCTGACTGTGTCATGGGGGTGCAATGCAAGTCGGTGGAGTACTTTTTTAAGAACAAAATTAATGTCTATGAATCTTTTTTTTTTTCACAAATACCCTCACTTTTTTTTTTTTTACTATTGTTTTTCCACCGGCCCTACGAGTGTTGTTTTTACACTGAACAGCATCAACCACTGAGTGCGGCTTGACCCCTCCTTGTGTTACCGCTCCTACCTTTAGCAGATAGTCAGGAAGATGCTTCTACAACTTATATGCAAGTAGGGGGTCCTCGGGAAAGTCAGGGTTATCATTTTTTGAAAAGGTTCCTCAGACTGTGTGGTAAAACCAGCTTGTTTCTCCTCGTGTCTTGTTGTTGCTTCTAGTGTGGTACCGCAGAAAGAACGACCTGCATGCAGTGAGGGGGCGTCTGCAGAGTCCGGAGTACAAGCTGAGCAAGATCCGCTCCTCCACCATCATGACAGACTACAACCCAAACTACTGCTTTGCAGGGAAGGCCACCTCACTCAGTGAACTGAAGGAAGTACCAAGAAAGAACATCACACTTCTCAGGTGAGATACAAGGAGACACAATGTCAAAGTGTATTTGTGGTTCTGCTGGGTCCCTTTCCTGATGCACATAGCTGTGGCAAATAGACAGATGTTTTCACTTCAATTGTTGTGTTTTTTCCCTCTTTTTTTCAGAGCTCTTGGCCACGGTGCATTCGGTGAAGTCTATGAGGGACAAGTTCTGGGGATGAGCAGCGATAACGGTCCCATGCAGGTGGCCATAAAGGTCAGTCCACGCTCCGTATGGCCCACAAGCAGATGTTGCTCTAACTACTAGACAATGGCATCTCACCAGGAGTTATGTTCATTACATATAATCTATTTAACAACATCCCTCAAGAGTGCTCCTGCTTCTCGGGACTAAAGGTCACACATGCGAGTAGGATTTGAAGAGAAGGGTTTCTGTAAAAAAAACATCAATTTGAGGAAAAGTTATTTTCTTTTTTTTACTACTTACTACTCGTATGCTGCAAAAAATGCATGACTGCACGAAATGATTGCTGACTGTGAAAAATTAATTTGAATGCAAACTTGTTCAGTCAGTTCCCTCAGATCGCTTTTCTTTGAAAACACAACAGGTTCAAAAAAAAAAAAAAAAAAAGCTGAGTCATCTCCACACAGTTTTCCTGCTTTACAATGGTCTTCTGGTTAGGTCGTGTGATATCTTACCTCTTGTGAATACCACACCCGCCCTTGAAATTCTTTCTCTGATACTTTCTGCTTCCCCAGACTCTTCCAGAAATCTGCTCTGAACAGGATGAAATGGATTTCCTGATGGAGGCTCTGATTATGAGGTGCACCACAATGCAGCTATACACCGTCCTGGTTGCCATACTGTAGTTTAGCTCTCAGCAGGATTCACCCAATGCATCCTTCTCATAGCACAACTGACCTGTGCGCTGGCTTTGTTTTCTAGCACTTTCTTCTGAGTTACAGATAAGAGCCGGAATCTGATATGAGACTTTACTCACCCAGAAATCAAACCACAACTATGAAGTACCACATGTATCAGCTTCACGTAAAAATAACTGGTTGTTTTGGCTAATTATATGAGAGGCTAATTAATCAAAACACTGAAAGAAAATCATGTCTGCAGGGATATAAAATATTTTGAGCTAAGTAAAAGAACTATAGTACAATTAATCTAATTTTAGTTTACGACCTTAGTCATGTTCATTGGCAAGTAACATTAATTAGTCTCCTCCTCAAACATCTGTTTGGAATTTTTGCTTTATTCGCTATAATGTTTTGAGACTCACAGGGAGTAATCTAGATTAAAGATGATTTCTGAATTTAGATCATATCACACACACAGCTACAATCACAACGGGCACATACAGTATAGATGATAATTAATGACAAAACTATAGAGCCAGCATAAAACAACTTTGGCGCCTAATAAATTTGTTGGTCAAGATTTAAGAGTGCACAAGAGCAGCTTTGTTAGCACAGGACAAGTGTTTCTCTCTCCCTCATTTCTTGTCATCTCCCAGCCATCTGTAATTAATTGCCCTTAAGTCAAGACAGCACCTCAAGCAAAATCAGCTATTTGAGGACAGTAGAGGAGCTGTGTCTCCACAACTAAGGGAGCAGTGGATTCTTCCCTGCTTATCAAACACACACCACATGCGCACCGAGAATAACATGGGAGCAAATGAATTGTCAGTCTGTTAGGTCCATCAGCTTTTTCCAGTTGTCCAAAAGTTTCAGCTGCAAAAAAGACATGACCCTGACAGACAAGATACAGTTGAAGCCCTTCAGCACAAAAATGCTGATAAGTCCCTCTGAGCATCTGCCAAGGCATTTGGGGAGGATATTTTTTTTAACCGAGTATGCACCAAATCAGGATATTTTTGGCTCAAAACTTGTTCTGTGCTGACCTTTGGGTCCCTGTGCGGTTTCAATGATTAAATCTTGAGTTGAGCAACAGAGTTTTATAAAAAAAACTTCCATACATTTCACATTCAGAGCATCTCATACTAAAGTCAGCTTTTTTTGTTTATACATTGCAAACATGTATTATGAAAATCCAGCCATCATCCACCACTGCACACACAACTGCACACATGCTAACCCAAGTGTTGTTCATTGTTTGTCCACGCAGCAAGTTCAGCCACGAGAACATTGTGCGCTGCATCGGCGTCAGTCTGAACATCTTGCCACGCTTCATCCTGCTGGAGCTGATGACAGGAGGAGACATGAAGAGCTTCTTGAGACAGAACAGGCCACGAGCAGTATGTCTCTCATATGCCTTACTGTGTGTGTTAGTGTGTGTGTGCGTGTTTGTGTGTGTGTGCGTGTGTGTGTGCATGTGTGTGCGTGCGTGTGTGTGTGCATGTGCATGTGTGTGTGTGTTGTTGTTGTTGTTGTTGTGTGTGTGGTGTGCTAAATTGAGCTGTGCTGTATCCAGGGCCAGACCTCTTCTCTCACCATGCGGGAGCTGCTGCGGATGGCCAGAGACATTGCCTGTGGCTGTCGTTACCTGGAGGAGAACCACTTCATACACAGGTTTAGAATCACACCCAGTTATTACCGCTGAGAGATCAGTTCAAATACTAACTGGACGTGGGATCGGCAACAGAGAAATAAAACGTATCAAGGTCACACTCCCTTGTGTGTGTAATGGACACCAACGAGTAAACAAACATCGTGAGGCACTGGCTGAGAGGATTCTCTGGGCTACTGAAACAAAAACACTTGAATGAGTGTGATATCATTATGACTCACTGTTATTGTTGAATCCAGGAATTTTATATATTTTTATATTTTATATTTATATTTATATATTTTATATTTATTTTCATTTCAAATATTATAAAATGTGTGAAAACCTGATGAAAAATAATCTATAAGACAAAAATGGTGATGTCTGAGAAATATTGCAACACTGTATATTCACATGTTTATTTGGATCAACTGGATTTTCTGAGCTGTCCTCGTTGCACGTGTTTCTTGATGACTGTAAACTACTACAACACACAAAAACAATATTTTATTGTTTTTGTTTTTTTTATTTTAGCCTGTAAGTCCAGGTTAAAATAGGCTTAAACTTTAATCTTTAAATCAATCTCTTTTTTGGAAAATGATTATTTTTGAGCAAAGATATAGGAAAAAACAACAAACCATGGACTTTACTTATCAGACAGTAAACTAATTGAGTGTTAGAATTTATGAAGCTACATTTTATAAAAAATACTGTGTCTTTCAGAGATATTGCTGCTAGAAATTGCCTGCTTACCTGCCCTGGACTGGACAGAGTGGCTAAGATTGGAGACTTTGGCATGGCACGGGATATTTACAGGTTTGTATACTGAATCTGTACCTTTGCAGTCCACATAGCAAAGCACAGCAGATGATTTACGATGAAGTATCTCATGGGAGCTGGAGTCCAGGCAGCACTGGGTTTATGTGGTAAATGGACCAGTTGAAAAGCTATTTCATTAGCCTCTGTGGGGCCAGTCTCTAAAATGCACTTGGAGAGTTCATGGCCTTGTGGTATTTACCTTCTCCTCTAAACTATTGATAAATGGACATACAAGAAATCTGACAGCTCTGCTTTTCTCTTCCCAGAGCCAGCTATTACAGGAAAGGCGGTCGTGCCATGCTGCCAGTTAAATGGATGCCACCAGAGGCCTTTATGGAGGGAATCTTCACCTGCAAGACTGATACATGGTATAAACAGACAACACATAATATATACAGGAAGGCTCCAAAATAAATTCACAAAGAACTGTTTTCACTTTTAAAAGGTAGTCACCTTTTAAAACTGACACTGATGTGCAGGTCTCTGATAAATGCTGACTATCATATGCTCATGCTAATTGTTGCCCCACCACATATGGTGTATTGCTCAAACATTCTCATAGGCACTGTGTGTTGGTAAAATGATTCTTGACAGCAAACAACTCATAGCAGATTTGCATTGAATTCTTAATTTCCAACGATGTCAGAGCCATGCAGCTCTCTTGAGTTGTGTGAAGCATCCCAGCCCCCTAATTGCAGCTCATTTAAAAGCCTTTATGTCGTCAGAACGTTGCAGGCTGAAAAGATTTTCTCAAATCAAGTAATTTTACTCCTAAACAAAACCAGACAGACCCACAGAGAGTTCAACATCTAAAGAGCAGTATATCAAGTGAACATCTTAACAAGACAGACCGGTATCTGTTTTCAAGACACAAAGCCAGCTGAGCAGTGTCCAAGCCAATTCTCCAATGACAAAACAAGTCAAATATTTAGCACAAGCCAACCAACGTCAAACGTCGTTTTGAAGACTGGAACAAGTCTGAAAACATCTGAACTCAGAATCATAATTTTTATGTCAAGACGACGGGTGGCATATTCAAAGATGGTGATCAGCTACACTTAAACCACAAAAAAAGTATTATCGCTTAAAGCTGTTTGGAAGAGGAATCATTCCTCATGAAGTTTTTCATCCGCAAAAAAATAAATAGATAAATAAGATAAAAATAAGATAAGTGCTAGCTCATGTGGTTTTCTGTTGACTTACCAGAGCTCAGCCCCAGGGTGCAACTGTGGGAAAATATGTTAAGTAGAAAATACAAAATGTATTGTAACATAACAGTACACCACCTGGGAGGTTGTAACAGAGCAATAGAATAATAAAAAAGACTTGTAGAAGTGATGTGGACAATTATTCACAATAACATAAACTTTGATCAAGGTGAAAAGTGAACATAAGAACTTTACACTTTAGCCAGTATCATTGGGTTTATTTTATGTATGTTAGTTGAAAATAAAGAATATTCCAGTCAAAGCAAATATTAATGAATAAACTAAAAATACAATTTGTTTCTATCTCTTTTGGTAATTCACTGCCTGGAAGTGCACTCAGACTTTTGGACCCCACTGTACATGATGAAAATACCCGGCTCTAATTGCTGATCACTATGAAATGGGAGTCAGCTGTGATTACACTGCAGGCAACAAACAATCATTTTGTCAGGAGGAAAACTGCACAGAGGACTACTAGGGAGGTTTGTAGTTAGAGGCGGCTGTGATTCATTTTTCTTTTTACTCTAAATCAACATTTGTTTCTAGCCAAGGAAAAATAGCATGGTTGGAAAATGTTTATGGTAAATGAGAGTAGGAAAGCCCCCCCCCACAAATCCTTTACCAGCTTCATAGACACAGACTAGTCAGTTGTTGATCTGTGTCTCCCCCTGCAGGTCATTTGGAGTGCTGCTGTGGGAGATCCTCTCTCTGGGCTACATGCCGTATCCTTGTAAAACCAACCAGGAGGTGCTGGAGTTTGTCACCAGTGGAGGCAGAATGGATCCCCCCAAGGGATGTCCAGGGCCAGTGTGAGTACCATCAGGAATTACATCAATTCAACGAGCGTAGGTGTCAAGTCCAAGCTGGGCAGACAACTGAGGCAGAATACTATGATCATGCAAAACCCTCAGTTTGTGGAGTCAAAACCTGGAGCGGGGTTAACTTAGGCGACCTTGCTAAAATAGCAATGTTTATTACAGATTTCTTTTCTTTGTGCAGCACTATTCTTAAGTGGGGAAGGCAACTCCACTTAAGATGATAGCTTGTGTAATATATATCTTTAGACACACTGCAAGGCTTATTTTTTGCCAAAAATCTTTTATATAATGGCATAGAATCTGCTTTGTGCACGATCTTTGATGTATTGAACCTTCTGAAAGTTATTTTTGCTTTTTTCTCTCTTCCAATCAATGCATAAGCAATGGGGAGAATGACATTTATCATCGGGTTACCATAGCACCATTTGTTCAGTCGAATTCCATTTACATTATAGTTTATATATCACTATATCAGCTTAAACAATATATCTGGAATTTATCTATGTTATTGTTTAGCTATCGGATCATGACTCAGTGTTGGCAGCACTGTCCCGAGCACCGGCCCAACTTCTCAACTATCCTGGAGAGAATTAATTACTGCACTCAGGTATACTATATATCACATTAATCTATGTGTTTTACACTTTTCTTCTTTCCCAATTATTCCCTCGTTATTTTCCGGTCTTGCACTTGCTCAAATACTGATTTTTGATATCTGTTTGTCTCACTGCTCTTCATCAGGACCCAGATGTGATCAACACACCCCTACCAGTGGAATATGGCCCCAACACAGAGGATGATGGTGGCACAGCTATCCGTCCCTCTGACCGCACCTCCACCAGTCTCACTCCGCTCCTGGTGTCCCACCCTGTTTCGCAGGATTCCTCCTCCCAGCTGGGGCTCTCCTCTCTGGGCCAAGGCCCGACTCCTCTTCCCCCACAGCCCACCAAACCTCGTCTGCTCCTCCAGAGAACCCAGCCTGTCCATCATGAGGTGACATCGTGCCATGAGGCACTGGAGCCGTCCTGGGCTGAGCCCGTTCCTGCCCCTGGTGTGTCGGCAGCAGCAGCAGCAGCAGCAGGAAGCCACTGGCTCCACCCTGAGCCTCCACACCACCGACTTTGCTCCAGAAACAGCTCCTCCTCAGGGAGCCAGAGGCTGAAGAACAAGACTAAGAACCTGTGGAACCCCACATATGGCTCCTGGGTTTTGGAAAACTTCAGGGGGAAGAAAACACTGGCTCACACTCAGTCCATGCCACTCTCAAGCTCCACATCCTCCAGCGCCACCACACAGACCTGCAACCCAACTTCAGAGAGCAACGAGCCAGGGTTTGACAGCACAAACAGCACCCACCTAAGCCCTTCCGGCCTCTTCAATCCCGTAACTCCATCCCCTTCCTGCCAGGCTCAAGCTGCCCCAAGTACATCTTCCCATAAGACCCCAGCAGGTGGGAGCACAAAAGTTGGCATGGACCTGGCTAAGCTGCAGAGTTTCCCGTGTGGCAATGTCAACTATGCCTATGATGAGCAAAGCTATGAGGCAGAGAGCCTGCCCCTGGCCATGCCCAAAGCCTCAGAAGCCATCACAAACACCAGCTCAGCCCCGAGTGTTTCCTCAGGAACTAGCCTGGGATTGGTGTTAGGCCTCCACACCTCCTCATCCTGCATGCCTAAGCTGCTGCTGAAGCGCCACGCCAGCTACGGACACGAGGACGTGAAGAGACACACCAAAGCTGAGAAACCGACACGTGACCGAGATTCAGGCTTTTCCCTGTCTGAAGATCTCAGCGTTACCCCCATCTAGGAAACAGCTCACTGTAACAGGGATTTGGGTTGATATTAATCTGAAATGTCATGCGGAGCCCCTTCTCTCTGCTCTGGATTTCTGGAACAAAAAAAGCATGACCACGAGGGCTCCGCCACAGTCTGAAAGCCACCACATCAAATCATTAGAGCTCCTGGAATGCTGGAAAACACTCGAACACCAACATGCACACAAACACTCCTATGCACTGTGATACAGGGAGCCAGTGCTAGACTCTTTTCCTTGGCTTTGGTGCACTAGTAGCTGAGCACAGAAGCTGAAACACTGGACAACACACAGCCCCGCACTTTCTCTACGTCCACACTGTTGATGATGGCTGCCATGAATAACTGCTGTAGTTGGACTCCTTTTTTTTATCTACTGTTTTTGTTTTTTGCTGCCTTTTTTTCATGACGGCTTCCACGGTGATATATGTTGCATTATTGTATGCTTTCGGTTGGAATTTTTTAGTATTCAGTGGACAGTACGACCCTAGGAAGCCAAAAACATTGAGCTATTGGGAATAGACTCTCTAAGAATGTGCTTTATTACAAGTTTTCATTTTAGCTGTGCACAATCAAAAATGGCTTTTTTCGAGTAATTAAACCCTGTTTTGACTGTGGAAGTATGCAATTAGGAGTTTGTATCATTTATGATTTTATGCATAGTTCAGGAACTTGTAGTGCTGGTTATGTGATTCTGATTTGCTTTCACCCCAAATAATGTGAAAACACGTCCTCCAAAACTACAAAAAATACCTTGTTTCCTGAAAATGTGAGATTTTCCTTATACAGTATATCTTTTGACTGAAGGTGGACCTTGGAAACAGTAGTTCGGCAAAAAAACAAAACAAAAAACAACCCAAGCTGTTAACACAAGATCCTCTTTCATGGTATTTTCAACTCTGTCAACCTCATCTCTTGGACTTCCTCTGAAGATTGCTCAGTTGTCATGGAGATGGTTTACACTGTTGTCACATGGCCTAACGATGGAATTTCAGTAACGCCATAATAAGGGTTTTGTAGATGGAGATTGTAAACCCTGTGTTGATAAAGGATAATCTTTAGTGTGTAATGTAAATAGCCTCCTTTATCTCTCTCCAGCAGTCGACTGACTCTTGGTTGAACACTTTCACACATATAGGGTTGATGCTGTGAGTGACTTTAGCTTGGTGCTCACAGACAGTTGGTCTTTTCAGTCACACAGTTTGTGTTTGAGAGAAGATTGAGAGCACTCTCATATTTGTACTTGAAATATAAGGCTACAACTAGAAGCCGCTCAGCTTAGCATAAGGCCTAGTTAGCATGGGACTGACCAAAGATAACAAAATACCTACCAGCACCTTTAACGCAAACTAAATATCATGTAATATATCCGTTATAATCTGTAGAAAAAGCTGAAAAGAGGAGTCATGGGATTTTGCAGGGGGTTATGTGTGGGATTATTTCATAGCCGGGAACAGTGAAGTCTTGGGAGTAAAGTCCCTGAAAAACCACAACTTGTCAGTTTTGCAGTCTGATTCTTGCAGAGACTAAATCAAACAAGATATAACATGTTCGCTAGAGAGCTTTAGAGGCAAAAATAAGTGCATTTTGTTACTTCTGAGCAAAGCTATGCTGGTTGTTTCCCCCTATTTTCAGTCTTTGTATGAAGCTAAGGTAACTGAATGCTGGCTGTAGGTTCTCAGTGTGGGTACAGACATGAGCATGGTATCAATCTTCTCATCTAGCTCTCAGCAAGAAAGAAAATAATCATATTATCCAAAATGTTGAACAGTTCTTTTAAGGCACTGAATGATTTTTTTTTGGTAGGTGCTGATTCTTTGTGACTTAAAACCCCTGGATGGATGTTCCTTAAATCCCCCCCCCCCCCCAAACTACATAAATCTTGATTTGACTTTGCATATATTGAATTATTTCAAGTCTATTCCCCGATGTCCCGACATCTGCTTAGACTCCAGGCTGTCTCATAAATGTACAAAGGTCTGAATTTGATGATGACCATGCAGCTGTGAAAATATCTGCTATTTTTTATACTTACTTCCTTACACTGGACTAACCCCTTGCATTTGTAGCTGTTTTGTCATTTATTTGCATTTTTTTATTCATTGATTATTTGTGATGAATCGGTACTTGTAGGTGATCACTGCCATTAGATAACCACTACACTGCGTCTGAAGATGCAGCGCTGGTAGTACCTGTGTTTACTCAGCAGGGGGAGGTATTCATCTCTGAAATACCAAACATGCTGCTGCAGGTCTTACACAATTGATTAAAGACTCAATTGTGAAAATTTATTTTCAGTGTTTATATTTTCAGGTTATACATATTTAATCACTTTAATAGCGTCATTGTTTTTAGCTTAAATGTGTTGATATAATTTTATTTTTCAATATGTTGAATGAATGGTTACATTTATATAATGGTTCTGTTGGCTTACTGTATGTTTATATGTTCAGGATTGCATTACATTAGAGGGGTTTTTGACTTAGTTGATCAAAAGTCCACTTGGAAATAACATTTTTAGAAAAGGTATTATACTAAAAGGTTCAAATAGTTTTCTAAAGACTCCTTTCTTAGTGAGAGACTTGTGCCACTGAAAGAAGTTGATTACTGTTACTGATTATTAAGTTCTTTCACAGAGGAAAAAAACACCCTTGTTTTGCTTACTGTGTTTATTTTTTAAGGCCTGATGCATTTTATTTTAAACTCACTGAAAACTTTTTTTTGTATTCTCGATGTAGCTGAGGGTGTTACACCTCAACCAATAGTGCAAAGACATTCTATGCAAAATACTGTCTTTCACACTTTCATCTAACCTAAATGTGCCCAAAATAAATCAACATATATTTATGTCATTTGTGTGAGTTTGATCAGTTACACAAAGTTTTGTCCCACTGACAGGAAATGTACAGATATGAACTGTCTTGATTAACATAAGATATCCTAAAATAGTGTTTTACTATTGAAAATTAAAAAAAAAAACCTCTATTGCCCCCTTTTAATTCCATGTACATTTTCATTCATTTCATTTGTACAACACTTGTCACATTTCGTTTTGGTGAGCAGTGATAAGATCCAGACCAAAAGAAAATGTGCAATAACAAACAATGCAGCATTCCTATCCAACAAGTTTTGCAACAGCACAGTAAAATGAAAATATTTACAAGATTGATTACAGGAATAAAATCAATGAAAGTAGGAGTAATTGATGCACAATACATGACAGTTTCTCAAAACAGTGACACTGATAGTACAGTCTAATCATTATGCAGTACTATTCTGATAATATATGTTATAGTCATATGACTATGAGATCTGAGTTCCATGCTGAAAAGAAATTATGCTTTAACATTACACTCAGGTTTGTAATATCAGGGATGATGGTTACAGTGAGACGGAGTTTGTGATTTGACTCTGCTTGATTAAATTAGGATTTTTTTGAGCATTTCCATCACTTGCAACAACCCATCCCTGAAACAAATGCACAAAGCCTGCACTTTCACTTGTGTTTATTTTGCAGGAAGTTGAATTAGTGTCAGTTAATTCTGTTCTCTGTTCAGTGCCCACCCTGTCTTTTCTGCCTGTGTAAGTACCAAACCTTTCAGTGTCAAATATGGTCACTTGTTGCTTGATAGGAGCTTCATGAAGCTATTCTTTAGCTACACAAAAAGCTCTGTCTTGTATTATTTATGTACTCTTTTCAAACATTGCTCATAGAGCACCCAAAGCAAATCAGCAGATATGAAACCTCCCCAATAGGTCAAAGGTTACTGGCCATCAGTTTCTATACTCTGGCTATTTTCTTTGGTAACTGAGCAACAGGTTTGTACACTGTTCCCCTTGTTGCTTACAGACTCCAGTGTGTGGATGAGGTTTTCCAGCCCCCACAGGTAACCATCTTCCCGGTTACCCTCTTGCCAGGGAACATCATGGTTTAATGTCTGGCCCTCTGGTAATGCTGTAGTCTTGCCAAAGTCAATAATCCAGACCTGTGCATTGCCCGTGTGGTCATGGATAAAGAGGAGAGAGCTGCCAATCACCTACACAAAAAAAGAGGTTTTTATATTAGCTTTTGTGTTTCTTTCTTGTGCTTCTTACTATGCTAAAATCCATAAATACAGAAAGGTGACTAAGGAAAAAAGTTTGTTGCAATTTGGCTTCTACACACTGGTGAATCCACAACCAGGCATTTGTAACAGAGGGTAATTCTGCACTTCCCAGCCTAGGAATGATGACTAATTGGTTGAAATATTTAGCTAAAAATTAATTATAAACTGTAGAAATAGTTACCTAAAAGCACCTGGTAAATGAGTTCATCTGAGAGGGCTTTGTGATATGTCAAAAACCTTTGGGAACCACTATTGTGATGGGCATGAGGGGGTGGCTGGATGAATATGAAAATGATATGTTCCTCACAGTCAACAAATCTCAACCCAGTTAAACATCTTTAAGAGATTTTAACCAACATGTTAGACAGCACACTCCACCGCATCATCAATACATCGATAAAGTGATTATAAATGATGATCGATCCATCAAGCAAAGTTTCAAATCAAGATGAGTGAACTTTACTTAAGGACTGTGTGTTTTCTCTTTAATTTTTCATTTATCTTTAGATCAGTCATCACCTCGTGCCTCTTGAAAAACTCTGATCTCTTTAGGGCCTGCCGGATCTCCATCAGTCTGCTCAAGTAAGACTTCTGTGTTTCAAAAGAAGAATAAAAATTGAGGACACATCAGGAAATACTAATATGAATGTAGACAAAATGTACATTTGGTAAAAATCCCCATAAACGACAAACTCAAACAGCATCACAGTTAGAATATTTACTTTATGCTGTGTGGATATAATTACTCTGGTTTGCTCTTGTGGTTCAGACACTTTGAGGCTGTTTTCATTTATCAATAGACAAGCCTCAACCTTTTTCCAATGTAAGGACTGAGAGTACAAAAATTATATTGTCCAAACACTGAAAAAAGATGTGAGAATTTATTCATCCGGTGTGTAGTGTTTCATGTAATGCCTGATACAAGATTGCTGTTTGTATTGTTTATTCACAGTAAAGCATGCCTTCTGTATTGTCCTGATGCATAAATATACATTAGACGTGTGTGCAGTAACCGATTGCCACGTACTACAATGTTGACATTCTCTCCAACAAAGTCCTTGAACTCCTGGATGACATCCTGCTCCGATCTGGTTTTCTTGAAGTCGGTTCTACACGAGCCGTCATATTTCTAAAGAGAGGAAAAGCCTGAATGAAATTATTACACAATGAAACCGTTGGCAAAAACACCTGCTGAGTGCAACGCCTCAGGTTTAGTACTCAAGAACATGACTTAGAAACATCAGTTAAAGATCAATACAATTTGTCTTAATTAAAGTTCAGCAAGCAGAAGCAGGCAATTGCAAATAATAGGTGAAATAAGGGCATTGGCAGTGGTGGGTAACAGGCAGATGACCCAGGCAATAGAAGCAAAATCCAAAAACAGACAAGACAGGCTACAGCACAGAAAGTACAACAGAGAATCTGGCAGGGACTGAGGGGAAATGGGTCATTATAAATACTAAGGCTGAGAATTGGGAACAGGAGAGTGGGTTTGCAGGGAAGAGTCAGGTGGCCGAAAGGTGGGAAAGCCGGGGTTACTTCAGGGAAGGACGGGATGGGAAGGTCTGAAATGAGAGGAGAGATATTAATATGGAAAAGGCATGCAAAGAATGAGTGAAGGCATGAATGAACCGTGACAGATGAGAGCGGTGAGAGCAAATCAAAAAGCATAAATCAACGTTCTGAACAATCAAAACAATGAGCTGAAAGAGCCTAAAACGCTCCACAGAGATGCGGGGAACTGCAGAGTTGGGTCCATCGCTATGAGCGACCTTACTCACATTCTACTTTAATGGTACCTTGTTATACCGTGCAAGTGGATATTCCTTGACCTTCTAGCTGGTTTTGCAAATTCACACTGGAATCATCTTTCATGAGTTGGCTTTTCCTAGCATCACTCCATCTACCTTGATCCCTTCTATGCGGAAGCCCAGGGTGTTGGTGGAGCTCATGGTCTCCCTCCACTGCATGTAGCGAGGCTTGGTGACACCACATTGGCAATGCTCCTGGGGAGTTGGCCCTTCGCTGTCCACCTCCACCATTTTCCTGTACAGGTCCTCCCTGGGCTTGGGTCGCTCTCGCGCTCGAACAAGCTCCTCCTCCAAGTACGTCCTGAAACAGCAGGAAAGAAAGATCCTTGATGTGCAGGAGCTGTGTGTTTGCACACTTCTGGCAGTTCTTTAAGTGTTATGGTTATTTACTCTCAGGGTTTGAATTGTTTCCACATACAAATTACTATCACGGAAGATATGCTGTTAACATACACACGCCTTTCTTTTTATTAAGCCAGTATGAAAGGGTCCAGGAATTTTGTTAAAAAAATAAAAACTTTAAAGCGGTATAGATTTTTCTTTACAAAACACAAATTAATTTCAGCACTAAAAGCCACAGAGATCAGCATCTTCATAGTGGTATTAGCTCATGCAGAAGTGATGACCATTGCATAATGATGTGCCGTTACTGAACTGCACAGCTTGTGTATAAGTATGAAATTCTTCTGGTGAACAGTGAAGCAGTACATCGGTATTCATACCAGGCAATACTGTGCGAACAGATGTGAATTTCAGTTTCAGTTTATGAGCTACACTTCCTCTGTGTTGAAGAGGGAAGCTGAGAGGAGACTCCAGCATACAGTGTTTAACCGTGTAAAAGCCTGAGTGTGTGTTTGTGCAACTTGGCGGTTTTGCAACTTCGTGGTTGAGAGTGTTTTTGACAAAGGGGAGTCTCCAGGGACACCCTGAGTGTGTAAATGTGTATGTTTAGCCTCGTAAATCCAGAAACACACAGACACTAAGTAGACAATAAAGTAATTTGTTCATGTGTGTGTGTATTTGTGTGTGTGTCCTTGGGTTTATTGTAAATCTGTGTGTCTGTGATTGATTCAATGTGTGTGTATTTATGTGTTTGAACCAGAAATAAAGCTTTTAGAGGGGCGGGTGTCCATACCTGTGTGTCAGTGCATGCATAAATATGTGCATGTATACATTCATGTTTGCAGTCATGTGTGTATTAATGTGTGTGTATGTGCCTGTGTTTGTGTGTCTTTGTGCCTGTGCACACGATATAGTAAGGCTCCCCGCCTGTTGTGGCAGGAAGCCAAGCCTATAGCCTGCAGTTACAACAGGTGTTCCCTTGTAGAGCAAAAATGCGTTAAGCAGCACACACTGTCACCAGTCTGAAATAATCTCATTAATCCATTTCAATAGAACATGAGCATTAAATTTAAGCAACAGACTGGCAGTCAGGAGAGCGCATACCTCTGTCAAAGCCAAATATTGACGATCTCATAATGTTAAGGAGGGTGATAAAAAAAAAATTTGCTGGATCCGAAGCAAAATGTAATGGTTTCTTCTCTCGCCAATACTCCAACCCTTCATCAAGTTTGTTGCAATTTGGTTCAGTATTTTTTTGCGTATTCCTACTGACAAACGAACAGTCTAGAAGGGCATTCAGAAAGCACAGACCTCTGCCAAGGCCAGTGTCAAACAACATACACAAAAACGTCATTGTAAATGATCCGGATCTCCCCTAAAATTTAATGGGTTCTTCCCTTGCCAAAGCCCAGTCCCTCCACCAGGTTCGGTGCAAAATGGTTCCGTATGTTTTGTGTAATACTACTGACAAATAAACAGACCAACACGGGTGACAACTTAACCTCCTTGAAGGAGGTAATAAACAAAAAAACACAAATGTGATCTGATATTATCTTTTTGAAATTGGAAAATCAATTTAGCAGAATTGAGATACAAAGAAATGTCCCCTTTTGGCTCAGTTACATGGATGAAAAATGTGGTTTCTAATAAATAAATATCAATCACAAATAAATTACAAATAAATAAATGAATACCTTGCTTTCTTACCTCACCCCCATCTTACAGTCCATGACATTGGGAAGGTCAAAGTTCGACAGCAGGTCAGTCATGTGGAGGAAAGATTCGCCATCTTTTTCCACAACACCATGGTAACCGGGAACAAACGGGAGCAGTGCATCGCCCCTCAGCCTCTCGAAACACTGCATCTCGTTCACCGAAAACTTCTTCAGAATGGTGCCCTCATCCGCCGCTTTAAAGTTACCTGAGGTCAGAAAAAGACCAACACTCTGGATTTCAGGCATTCACAAACAGGGGGGTGAGGAAATGCCTTGGCATTTAAAGACACATGCTCTTAATTTGACTGTCCAGTAATGTCCCTAGATATATGCGTATTCTAGGGCCCATTGGAGTATCTGCTGTCAAGTGTTTTTAATCCCTTTCGATGTGGTTGCCGCTCACCCTCCCCTATTTTTCCTATTTCATAAAGCTCCCAGAGGAGTTGAACAAAACGACAAAAAAATTACACAGCAACAGCAAAAAGAGACGTGTTGAAGACTGCACACCAGATACTGAGATTGGAGGCAATAAGCAATCAAGGACATCAGATTTCGCCGTCGTTGATCTACAGAGGGTGTCAAACAGTATCTGGTGGTCTGAGCAGCGCGCTATATGATCCTGAACAGGTCGTACCTTTATGCCCAGCGAGCTGAACCCAGTTTAGTTTTCTCCTCTGGCTAGCGCTGAAAGGCCAGTGAACAATCGTCTTTAACTTCCACCACGGCTTGCTCTGGAGAAGACATGCAGGAAAACAAAAAAAAGTCAAAATAATAGACCAGAATAGAATCATTGCAATACACAGACACATATTTCGAGGTATGTCTGTGTGTCCTTGTTTCCATCAGTGATCTCATAACAAGAAGAAATGCTGTTATGTTGCTGACCTTGATCCATCCTATAGTGTCTGAATAGAAATCTATCACATAAGCAGTACTATTCAGTAACTCTGATACCAGGCGTTGGGTTTTCCACTGCGTAAAGACTTCTATCTAGGTCAGTTAAATGTCATTTTTGGATGCTCATATCTGCCCTCAACGTCTCTAGTCAGCATCTCCTGTTCAGTGTAGTGATGGGCTCACAACTTTGATTCAATAAGTAAGTCCTCCAAAACCTACTATTTAACATCGCATTATTTACAACATTAATTTACAGCTAGACACACTCCCGTTATACAGGAAGGATCTTACTTTATTTTCAATGAGGATTTAGAATTTCATACTAATTGAAACTTGTATAACTTAAACTCTGAAGTTTTAATACCAGATAAACCAGGGAGACACTGCCCATGTTGATGGCCTCTCTAAATTCCCACTCACTCATTATAGGACTTTTTTTTGTAATATTACTGTGCACTTAATCGGAACAAAAAACAAACAAACAAACAAAGCAGTCAAGTGAGCAGTGAATTCTCTTTTCTTATTTTTACATGGTCGTTTGTTTAAAGGCTCTTCTCCTCTCCCACTAACCTCAGCTTTCCTTTTCTTTATCTTTCTATTGCTCAGCACCCACCACACACACACACACACACCCAAACACACACAGAAAAACACAGGAACAGCTTACAGATTTCACAGACACAGTTGTGCTTTACACTTATTGGGGACTGCCTGTAGTAGTCCCTCCAAGAACACTAACCAAATCCAAAAAAAATTCTTCCTCTGAGACTTTTATACTTCTTTAAAATATAATTACAAGGGAAAATATACCAAATAAACCAACTTCCAGGCACCAGAAAAGAAAACTAGTACATTTTCTCAGATCTCATCTTTAGGCCTTGGAGGGGTCATTTTAATATGTGTGTTCTGATTGAAACAGGAAATGAAACAGGGACTCTTGTGTTAGTGAAACACTTAGCTCATGCAGCCAAGCCTGTCTTTAAATGTCAAGTGATATGCCTCACTTAGTGTTAATGTTTACTGATGATATCACACTATGAAGGTTTTTGACTTTCACAAACAAACGTTTGCTTTATCGCTGCAAGTATTTGACTTCACTGGCCTGGTCAATTAAGGCAGGCAGACAATGCGGTTATTTACAGTGAATGTTAGTGACTGATTGCATTTGGACAGAATTAAAGTGAAATCTGGAGTCATGTTGCACAACGTTTTATTAATAGACTGAGAGAGCATGGAAACAGAGACCTGATCAAAGAGTTGTGATGTAAACACAAGGGCCCTGCAGCTCTCTGGACAATATTTATTTTGCACACAAAGTCTAACTTGGAAACTTCATGTGATTCAATCCACACCGTCCCAGCTAGCCTTGATGACAGAAACCACAAGACTTTGTACTGATAACACTTGGAAAAATACTGGTTCCACTTGACGTACCAACTTTGCTTACATTATATACATTATGTTAAAGAACGCATAGTGTATCAAAAGCTGCATAAAAACCAGTGGTGGAAGTGGTATTCAAATGCTTTACTTAAGTAAAAGCACCAGCACAGCAATGTAGAATGCACTGTACAAGAAAAGGTCATGCGTTCCAAATCCTTCTTTAGCAAAAATATTAAATTATTATGAGTAAAATGTACTTGAAGTACCCATTCAATGGTAAAATAGCTTCTGTGACTGATATACAGATTTTATTATGTATGATTCTTTGCACTGACACATCCATACAGAGGCAGTCTGTTACTGTTCTAGGTTCTACAGGTCTGGGTAGAGCGCCTGTACTTTTACCTGCTATTTAAACAGTTGGGTAGTTTTGTCCAGTGGTTCCAGGCCTAGAGAACAGGTCTCCACAGAGTTATAAGAAAAAGATGTTTTGAGATGATTCATGTGCCAAGAAAGAAGAAAACAACAACAACCAAAAATGTTATGCTGCCAAAAAATTGTTTTTTTTTTTAGATTTTTCTTCTAATCTTTTCTGTTTTTTAGTGAAATATTGGGTTGTTTTTGTTTTTTTTTTTAACATCTTTGGGACTTGCTCTAAATTCATAGACAGCTGACATTGACATTGGACCCCGAAATAGACAATATATATATAGGGGTCCCCAAAAAGAAGGCTGGGAAACAGGTTTAATCCTTAACAATGTGTTATAGGCTTTTCATATTCTTTAACGTAAAGATAGGTTCAAAAGTAACTTGAAATGTCAAATAAATATAGAGGGAGCAAAAGTACGATACTTCCCTTTGATTTTTAGTACAAGTACAGTGCTTGAGTAAATATACTTAGTTGCTTTGCATCACTGGTTAAGAAAAAAGATAAACGAACCATTTGAAGGCAATGAGGTTGTCTTGACTCTCAAAAATTAAAAGCTAATTTCAGGCAAGCCTAACCCTTGCTCACTTTCTAGCTGGTTTCATCAATACTTTCTTTGTTTTCTGATCAGTCAGGCACCTTTTCTTTGTTGTGTGTGTGACACACTGACTCATCGCCATCCTGATCTGAACACTCACCCTGCATACACACAGACAGCTGAGGGCGAACTTCAGCCATTTCCAACAATGCCTTTCCAGAGACAAAGGAGAACATTGGGAGATAAAAGTGACTCTACGGGCAGGTTGTTTTGGCCTTTCTTCACGCGAGACTGTATTATCATGAAGTGTTAATGGTTTAACGTAAACCACTAAAACCATTGCTCTCCTCTGTATTTCCCACAGATCACTCTTTAAAGTGCACAGTCTACTTCAAATTCATCTGTATTTTACAGCTCATACATTTAAGTGTGAAACAGCTACGTAAGTACTGGTACACCAGGGTTTTCTTTACTTCCTGAAGTGGTTCTTTGTCAAATGTCAAAAGCCAAGGCTGAACTTGGCTACTGACCACAGACTACATTATTACAACGTAATGTTAGCTTGTGCTGTACTATTTGAGTATATGTGTGTGGGTGTCTGTGTGTGGGCTGAAGGGGCAGAGTATAAACATCACCATTTTCAGAGGTGACATGACCAAAATATTTCCAATCTAAGTTACAATTTCCAAAAGCTGTTAAAAGAGCTTAAATGGCCAAATATTTGAGAAAGCTGACATACTGAGCCTCGCTCGATTGGACAGTGTTATGTTCAGCAATGCTCTCTTTTTCACACACACTTACACAAACACACCGGCTCTACAGGCAATGGGTATTCAGTCTGTTTAAAAGGATGTGACAGCTACAGACCTTGTATGGAGAAGGCAAAGAAAAGTGGTGGCAACATAAAAGCGCACACACACACACACACACACACACACACACACACACACACACACACACACACACACGTCCGATGAAAGTTTGCACCTGAGTCAAACGTGGCGACAGTTCAGACAAAAAGCAGATTATGTTGTTGACCAGGGAGCTGAAACATGGAGGTGACTCACTGTGATTAGACTCAACTTCCTTGCAACTCACATGGAGGGAAGACGATGGTGCAATACAGCGACAGCTGTTGGGACGTATGTTGCTTTGTTCAAATGTAGATGTAAAATATCAGAATTAATGCTTCTGAAAGGTATAAGACGGCCCTATCTTAAAGCACATGCAAGCACGTTCAGTAGGAGTGAGACTTGTCAGCCACAAGTAAAATGGAACCAAAGGCCGATCCTTCACCACCGGTCTGTGTGCTGAAGGAGGGTACGAACAGTGTTTAAGGTCGGGACCTACAGTGTCGAAACAATAACTTGCTGACCTGAGATTTAACACAAAACAAGAGTGTTCTAGCCCGTATTAATGTGTGTAACTTGTGGAATAAAGGATCCAAGAACAAAAAACTTGACACAAAATGATGCCTGATAAAATAGATGCCACTGGGAATACTATGAAGGGGGCTGTAATTTAAAAACATTGAATCATGAATTTAGCTAAGGTCTTATCTTCAATATGTACCATTTGGTACATATGTACCAAGATAATATGCAACAGACAAAATGATGTGTAAAAAAAATTGACAACTCTGACAGAAAATCACCACACAACAAAAGTTGTCTGGCTTTTAAGCATCCTCTTAATGTTGGTTCAGTTCTTACAGAGCCTGAGATCATTACGGTGATGTGAAAGGCTTTGATAACCCATTAAACATAAGATGGGATAACTTGATTTCAAAGTGGACAATTATATTTCCTGTAGATTTCCCTGGGCTCCCTGGCAGGGACCTCGGGGATGTTTAATCTGTCTTTCTACATGATCTCAAATAGCAAAGGAAAAGTACAGTGTCAGTCTGATCGGTAAATCTGACAAGTGAAATTTCCCAGATCTCAAAGCGACAGAAAAACTCCCAGAACAGATATTAAAATAACTCCTGGGATGTAGAAGTGACTAACTGCCCACAGGAAACCAGTGACACACAGCTCACTTTTGAGACAAGGGACTTGGAAAACAACTAAACACACACTGAAAAAATACAGTTATCATTCTGTAATCGTCTCTTCTCTGTAATCAGATCCCAGTGGACTTCTGTGAGGAAATGGTTTGGCCGACCGCTGTTTATGTGCCCCTGGGCCTCACTGTTTCTTCTCTTCAAGAAGACGGCTCTTTACAGTAACTGGGTAATTATAAAGGATGCAGAGTTTGAAAGATAAACAGGAGATCAAGTCTGCTAACTTGAAATGCTGGTGTCCCAGGATACCCCAAATGGGCAGACCTGTGCTGTAGCTGATCTGCTGTTATAACAGCAGGCAGTTTATATCGTGCAGAAAGGCAACAGAGGGTGTTTTTGAATTATTTAACAAACCCTGTAACTGGAAAATACCACAAAATACAGTGAAGTCGGCCTTTATCCACATCATTATCCATTTGCAGTTCACTCACCTCTCCGGTGTCCACCAGATGCTCTAAAGTTATGATGCCTTTGCTTTTGCTCTCGTTGTCGCTGAGTAAGTCGTCCTCCGACTCCACGGCAGAGGAACCCGTGGAGGAGATGGAAGAGTTGGACAGTTTCCTTCGCAGGCTACCGTCCACTGCGTCGTCCCAGTCCTCCTGCTGCATCTCCCGGGAGGAGCCGCCACCCTCCGGGGTGATGGTAACCTGCGGTACCGGGCGCACATCCATCACAGGCTGCACTCCAGTTGCAGACGACGGCGAGATTTGGGCGGCGGCGTGAAGGAGCTCATCGCAGATCTGGGGTGACTTCCCGGCGGTTCTTCGCTGTAAGCGAGACCCCTCGTTTATTCCAGTCCCAGAGAGCCCGAGGTCCTTGGAGGTCTTTCTCCTGAACTCTTTGGGCATTGGAGAGCTCAGTCCGTCGCTGGAGCGCAAGACGAGAAGCGCAAAAGTTTCCTCCGCCTCAGCGTCCAAATCTGGACATTTCACTTTCGGATAGACGCACTCTGGGATCGTGCAGCCTTTTCGTCGGGACCTCGGTGGCACTTCCTCGTTGTTGTCCGAGCTTTCACACACTAAAAGCCTGCGTCTGCATCTGCGCTCTGCGCGCTAACGTTAAGGGGAACCCCTGTCTGGTGGTGGCGTGCCTCGCGCCTTAACGCGGTTTACGCGTGCGCGCCTGCGCCCCTATTTGCGCTACCCTACAAGATTTTCATTATCTTCCGCAAAACGTCGTCCTCGCTTCCTGACTGAAAAGTTAAACCGACTGACAGGTAAAGGGGTTTTTTTGTGTTTGTGTGTGTGTGTGTGTTTTTTTTTTTTATTACAGCGCCGAACTTGCTTTAAATCAAAATGAGCTCCGCTCACCAGGGCCGCAGGCAGGAAGAGATTTCCAGTCGCTGCCAGTCGATATATTTCTACCAAAAGAAAAACACATAACCTCAAACCTTTCAAGCTCCAGCCTCTAAACACAAAATAGCTTCATTTCCAATAAAGTACAAGGTGGTTGTAGACTGCACACCTGACTGCGCAGGGAAATGAAATAAGCACAAGAATAATTCCCGCATACTGTCAGCAGTGTGGTGGGACATTTAGCAAGCGCAACGGCAGCATAAAGAAGAAAAAGAGAACATTTCAATCTTATAAAAATGTTTAATTTTCAAGTGTTTGTTATCCAGGAGGTGACGCTCCTGTGCAGCTCTGGATGTCACACAGCAACGAATCATCACTTGATGAAGTTAAAGTTAAAAAAGTAAAAGTTAAAAAAAAAATCACACACACACACATATACATATACATATAAAATTTAATTAAATGAAATTTAAAAAAAATCAAATACCCAATGAGTTACAGTCATTGTGGCGTCGGGAAATTCATTCAAGTTCATTTTTTTCATGTTCTTTATTGCTTGTAAACAAGCTGAAAGATTTATCAGCATATGTCTTAAGGTGTCTGTGCTACCTGTTATAAATCAGACTACAATCATTGAGGCTATTGCTATATATAGAAAGCAGGGAAAAAAATAAAGTAGGCTATTGTTGTTTGGCACAATGCAGTCTGTTATCACACCATTTTTCAGTGATGAGGGTGTGACAGATAGACTAAAGGTGAGGATACTGAAGGGCTGATGTGTTGGATACACACCGCACAGACAGTCAGAGAGGGATGATGGGTGAGAAGGGAAGAGACGCGTCTTTCTAATGTTCCAGACAGCCATGGGTTTTCATTCATTTGAAATATCATTTGTGCAAAAAAAAATAGGTAAATTAGCAGACTCAGTAAACTTGCTTTGAGTTATCCATCAAAGTGGAGATTCAAGTCGGTTTTCACTTTTTGGGAGGCTATTTTACTAAGAGTTTATATAGTTTACACATAGATAAAACTGCACCACATTTACTCAAACAATATAAATAGGGCAATATAACTCAGCTAAATAGCGTGGTTAAAATTGTCATGAGAGAAAGAATTATTCAAACAAGCCAAATAGTAATAATGTATTAATATCTAGAAAAATATGCTATAATGCATGTTTTACAAAGGGGGCCATGGAGCAAATTTGAGAAAATTTACCCCTGAGGCAGGGGTACTTTCATCTGGGGCCCCAAGATGTGAACAGTAAACCAAGTGTACAGTTAACAGCATAGACGCAGAAACCTCATCACCCACTGCCAAACTGTGGTACATATTGAAATAGAAAAAATGCAAATATTTTAAGCAGAGCAATAGTTCATATTCCTGAGCCAGAGTGTGTTTGAAACTAGATCAAGAGTATTAAATGCAGGGAACATCTGTAATAGGACAGTTGGGTCAGAAAGGAAAATAACCTAATATCATTATCAGTTGTTTATGATTAAATAATTGAGTTGGAAGATTATTTACATCTAACTTAACTAAGAAAATGCTGATGTAAAATATACAGGATATTGCAGCAGATGCAACATTTTTAGCACATGGGTTTTTTTTGACCTGGCGGCAAGTCACTTTGGTTATAGCCAGGATGAAATTTCTTGCATGCAAGTTGATTTTCTCTGAGTGGCTAATTGCTGCTTTTGAAAAAATGTGGATTTCTCTTGTAAACAAATAAAGTCATGTTCACATTTAGTGGTTGGTGCCTAAGGGCATAGTCTTGGCCTGACAAAAATGTTAATTTTATTTAATTTTACATTTCCAATTGTGTGTATTTTTGAATTATACATTGTTTACATTCTTGTTTGCTAGCACATTTCTAAGTTCATTGCCACATCACTATCACCAGTGTTGTGTCAACCAGTAAAATAACCTAAAACCACTGGTGCAGGTTCTGAAATAAACACTAGCCAAGCGCTGAAGGCGAGTATATTTTCTTTTTGTTGAGTAAATCTCAGCAGACCATCCGCCACACTAGTGGGTAGAGTTTTGTACCAAAATAATCATAAAACACTATCCTGAGAGTCTGTACCACATTTTTTTTTCCCGGGTGCTCTGTCCTCTGTAGCACGCACACACACACACACACACACACACACACACACACACACACACACACACACGTCCGATGACACACTACCTTTATGATGTATGAATGAGGGTTGTAATTGTATGCAGCCATTCGATAGTTTATCAGAGTCTCACCTCACCTCTTCTCTTTTCAATCTCCCCCAGGTGATGCAGTTGGAGAGCTGCAGGTGGACACCGGTTCAGGTCCCACTCTGTCGCAGATGCAGAGCTGTTCGGAGGTTTTCCTCAAAGTGATCCTCACAGGCCTCCTGGACATCAAGTATGAAGAGAGCAATTAAAACTACTGTAGCCTATTTTTAGACGGTTGCAAACAATTATAAGATATTCACTCAGATCATTTAAACGTCCGACAGTGTCATCATCAGGGGGGGATTTGCAGTTAAAATGCTTTTTTCTTTACCTCACCTGGGAAATGTTGAGTGATGTCACATAGATTAAAATAATTTTAAATATAACTCCATCAGTCCATCCCCCTTTTCCCTTCCTCTCCCCAAAAAGGTTCTACAGGAGGCTTTGCAAAATCAAAGGAAGAACTAAATGGTTTCATAATGCAAAGTACTTATCCATCACTTCTTAAGTCACATCGAATGAACTCATTTTCAACTCGTGTAGGACTTTCAACGCAACTTGTAGAGTGATATACTCAGAGACCACGAGGGGCCGAAATGAAAAATGCTGCAGGTTTAATGCTTTTGCACATCTGGATTTGATTCGACGATCTCGTCTCAGTTAGACCCGCAGCACGTCGGGTTGCCTCCGACATCCTCGTTGTGTATTTTCCGACTACCAGTCGATGTATACTCCAGGCCAACAGGTGGCGTCACCGCGCCCAATTCAGCTGTTTTTGCCAAGCGCCGAAGAAAGAGTCTGCGCGGCCGACGTCCGCGGTACCGGGACCTCCAGCTCTTACCTTCCCCCGCTAAAGGGCAGCTAGCCCGCGGTCTGACAGCCATCCACAGTCTCGGCGTCTGGTCTGTTTCCCCTCGTACCTCGTTCTCCGCAAGGGAAACATAATAAACAGCCATGTTTGCCGTCAGAAGGACTCTCCGCCTCGGCTCCAGGTTATCCATCCCCGCGGTGGCCAGGAGAGGATGCGCCGGAGCCGCCGTCCCGGTGGATGATGTGGTTAACGGGCTCACCGACGATCAGATACAGGTTAGCCGCGTCGGCTAGCCAGCGGACCGCGCTGAATTCACCCCCCATCTGCGCGGTGAAGGCGTTGGAAACCGGCCCCAGAGTAGTCACCTGAAACAAAGACGGTGGTAGTAGGGTTTCATAAGTTTGACGAGGGGATATTTAAGGTCGTAGTACTGATGGGGTGGTGACATAACGTTAGCTAAAAGCATTCCTTGCTATTAGCCGAACTAGCTCAGCCCCTACAAAACACAGTTTTCGTGCTGGACTGCTACATAATAATAGTCTAAATTGTCCTTTTTTGCTCTTATCTAACTATTAAAGCAAGTAGAGCCGTGTTTTTTTTTATTTCCAGGACCAGCGTTAAAAGCTAAACGAGGTTGAATTAGCACTTTTATCTACAGCTACAACGGCTAGCGTTACCGGAACGACAGTGGGGGCTGAGAGGTCCCATCTAAACATACTTTACAATCAGTGTTTATTCATTAAAAATAAACAAGTTTAGGGGTCAGTGAGACTTTTGCACCAAGTTCAGGAGACTTGACACCGGCTGAGAGGAGGACGGGGGGTGGGGCTCATATAAAGGATTTGATTGGGTGAAAGGAGCTGTCCTCCAATCCTGGTCATTTATGAAACTGGTTATACCCATAGTGTTAACAGATTTCTGAATGATCGTGAAAAACCTTAGCTCATCCACCTTTATCTCAGACAGCACACTTGCCTCCGATATCTCATCTAT
Organism: Istiophorus platypterus; assembly: GCA_016859345.1. Taxonomy (NCBI): domain Eukaryota; kingdom Metazoa; phylum Chordata; class Actinopteri; order Istiophoriformes; family Istiophoridae; genus Istiophorus; species Istiophorus platypterus. Next base: position 13,257,798 of record CM029120.1, read on the forward strand.
AGATAGCCAAACACTGTCTCTCCTGCCTTGCAGTCAAATGAAAACAGAAAGTGGAAACTAAAGCCAGGGTCTATTAATTTTTTTTGTTCAGTTCTTTTAATAAAGTTTTCACATATCTGAAATAGTCGATTTTATAGTCTCTTGCATTTGTTTTATCTTTTGCACAGCTCAGACAGACGGTTCGCAAATTCCTTGCAGAGAAGCTTGCACCTTTTGCTGACGAGATCGACAGGAAGAATGAATTTCCAAAAATGCGGGTGAGTCGAAACACTCCATAGAAAGAAAGCGTGCTTGGAGCCCCCTGATTGGGTTGCACAAGTCAGGAAATGATAGAAACTAAGCGATTATTATCTACACCCCGGATATGCTATATCTCATATGGGAATTATGTATTATATCCACAGTTAAATGTACCATGAAATGTGGAGCAGGATTTCTGTATTGGTAACTTTTTGCATTGTCTCTGCTCCAGGATTTTTGGAAAGATATGGGAGAGATGGGGCTCCTTGGGATCACTGCTCCAGGTATGATAACCTGAGGAAACACTGTCATTCCATATTGTATGTAGAAGTAGTTGGATTGCAGTTGCCTATAACTGGAAAATTAGCAAAACAATTTTTTATGAGTTAAAGATCCAGTAAGAAGCTTGTTTATGTTTGTTGTTGTTATTTTTTTTTTTTATCAAAGCATGGACTGAAGGCTGGTCTTTTGTTGTAGGTGTTTTAAAAGTAATTGACTTTGTCCACCTCTTTCAGTGGAGCATGGGGGCACAGGGTTGGGCTACCTAGATCATGTCATTGTGATGGAAGAAATGTCACGCGTGTCAGCAGCCATTGCTCTCAGTTACGGCGCCCATTCTAACCTTTGTGTCAACCAGATGGTACGCCACGCAAATGAAAAGCAGAAGGAGAAGTACATGCCGAAGGTCAGAACCAAAACAAACCATACTGGTGGAAAAAAACAAATAAAACAATAGAAGAAAGATGATTTAATCCTTCATTCTCCTATGGGTCTCTTCTGTTCTCAGCTAATGACAGGAGAACATGTCGGAGCTCTGGCTATGAGTGAGCCCAATGCCGGCTCAGATGTCGTATCCATGAAACTCAGAGCCAAGAAGAAAGGTAGGACACCAAAAACTGTGAATCACTCCTCTTCATTGTTGCTACATGCTTAAGTTATTAAACATTGTGCTTAAAACTACAAAAATATTGTACACAAACATACCTGTATTCATGCATGTATATGGGAATGTCGTCTGAAGTTTGATTAACTTACCATCAGATAGTACTGTGATTTCTGTGCTGCTGATAAATATTGCAATCCTTGAGAATTGTACTGCCTCAGGGTTTGACATAAATACTGCAGGCATTTAGCCCTTTTCACACCAAATATTGCTTTTGCAAAGTGACTTAGCAGCATTGCATGTGTGTGCTGCATGGCCAGACTGTTAGTCTGAGCACTGGATGTTCATAAAGAGACCTCAAGTGTTCTTTTAGTCATGAAGACAGCAAAGCTAAGAGTTAGAATTAGTTCATGATTGGTCCTGTGAGGCCACAGACTGATATATATTTAAGTTAACCATCACCTCATGTCATATAATGTCACGTACAAGCTAGGTAGCCTGATAAGAAAACTATATAGGCTCTTTATGCAATGAAACTCACATTTCCTCTTAATAAATTTTCATTTTAGAGTTTGATTCTGACATTTTACAGGTTTTTTGGACCAAACATTACAGCATAGACAAATACCAGGTTTGGCTGACTCTCTACAGATGAGATCAGCAATTTGTATTTTCTCCAGAAAATCAGACTCAGTGATTCCCACACACTGCTGCACTCAGTGGAGAGAGTGGGTTGAGCGTGAGCCAATAACCTGAGCAGAGGACAAAAAATGGCATGAAGCACCTCAATGGCCCAAAGCCAATGAAAACAGTGAATGCAAATATACAAACATGAATTTCAAATTCCTCTAAAAGGGAAGAGAGTGAATAAATTTAAGGCAACACGATTTAAAAAGAGTAGGTGTAGGGGTAGCAGTTGTAGGTTGTAGAAGACAAAGACATTGTCAGTAATTGGAGCCTTTTATGTTTCTCAAAGAGCATGATCAAAAAAGAAACTATAAAGTCCTTTGAAGAAGGTGTGCATATTCACAGAGATAATATGCTGCAGCTTATTTGTGCCTCCACTATGAAGGAGTGCATTTCCTAGATGCCGGCCCGCTGACACAGAGGGATTTTGAAATGACTGAGCATTGCCATAGTGAAATCAGCTGTAGGGTGTGATCCTTAGTGGCTGCACCTTAAGTCATGCTTTCTAAATACTGATTTTGAAGTTATTGGTGATTACTAGGTTAATGGTAGACTATTGGTCTGTGTTTTATCCATGCTGGTTTCCTCAGGGAGACTGAGATGTTTTCAGGAGGAGAGAATTTATTGTCAAGCCTTCTGCAAATGCAATGGCATAAAATTCTTTATGGGAAGATAATTACCAAATTTAAAGGGTTGCGCTCACACTTTCCCTCTCTAGACTATTCGTAACATTTTTAAATTTGGGCTCATGCAAGATTATGGTGTAAGGGATCCCGGCAAGTACATCTCAACTCTGCTGTTTAACTCTTTTGACTTTGTTTTTTGTTTGTTTGTTTGTTTATTTTTTAATTTAACAGGTGACTACTATATTCTGAATGGCAACAAGTTCTGGATCACAAATGGGCCAGATGCGGACGTCCTTATTGTTTATGCCAAGACAGATCCTGAGGCCAATCAAAGAGGCATCACAGCTTTCATTGTTGAAAAGGTAAACCCAGTCAAATACAGGCATACTGTATTGTTCTCTGCCTCTGGATTTACTTGTAGCTCAGGGGATGTGATGGGTTCATATGTTTTGCTATATTCTTCGGATCACCCTTGCATTTAGTTGAATGATATAAAATTATGGGGAAGTAACACGAATCATTGTGTCTTTGTTTGTGAATGTGTGCATGTGTGCATGTGTGCGTGCTTTGTAGGGAATGCCGGGATTCTCTACAGCGCAGAAGCTCGACAAACTCGGCATGAGGGGATCAAACACCTGTGAGCTGATCTTTGAAGACTGTAAAATCCCAGGTGTGTGTGAAACCACTCACTCGCCATATGTTGACTTGTATATAGTCCATAGATGTTTTTGGTTTTTTTCCTGCTCATTTCTTTGCATGTGTGCCATGTGATCCTTGCGCAGCTCGATTCTATTTTCAAGATGTTGTTTAATTTATGTTGATCAAGCTTTTTTCCCCCTGTTTGTTGCAGAGAAAAACATCCTTGGTCCCCTGAACAAAGGTGTTTATGTGATGATGAGTGGCTTAGATCTGGAGAGGCTGGTGCTTGCATCTGGACCTATTGGGTAAGTTCATACCCGAACACATAAAATATGATATGTCAGGGGGGTTATTTTTATGTTCTCACACGTGAATATTTAAATAAATAATTGGGTTTTATTATGACCTTTTGGTTTTGAATATTTGTCCCTTTAACTTTGTCTGAGGTCAATTGAGTATTAAAACTGTTCTGGTAAATTGAACCTTGTTGGTTTGAGTGCAGCCAAAAAAGCAAGCATAAAACTAAGTTTGCATATGTGTTTTGTTTATATTTACTCACATGAGCAAAGCAGTGATTACATTTTAATGAAGCTATTATAACTGGAACTGTTTAGTTGTGGTTCTAAATTTAGAAGTGAAACATTATTGCTTTTTTCCCACAAAGACTTGGAGATAAAATGTTTTGACAACAGAATCAGTAAGCCTTTGCAAAGATTTTCACACCAACCAACAACAAAGTTGCTCACCAAACTCACACCTCCTTGCATTTAAAGAAAACCCATTTGGCACACTAAATCAAAGAATGCACCACAGATGTAATTTCCTTTTTTGTTTTTGGCATCTTGCAATTTACATTATGTGGGATGCTGTTAAATGCTCTAATAAATGCGACCTGGATTGACCAGTAATGTTTAACATAACTATTACTTTGCAGCATCATGCAAGGAGTTTTGGACTTTGCTATTCCCTACCTACATGTCAGAGAAGCTTTCGGACAGAAGATTGGGCACTTTCAGGTTTGACCTTCACTTTATACAATGAAGCACATTGTAGAAATTTAAATATGTGCACACTCTTTATAATAGACAATTACTTGGTTTTGAGGTTGGAAAGAAGTTTAGAATAACTTTATTGAAATTGTCCTAATGTGTCTTGTTCATCTGTTTAACAGCTGATGCAAGGCAAGATGGCCGACATGTACACCAGACTGAGCTCTTGTCGGCAGTATGTGTACAATGTTGCCCGGGCTTGTGACAAAGGACACTTCAGTGCAATGGTATTTATTATTTTGAAATTATCTGCATTGATCATTGTGACCAGTGTTTAACACAGTTAATTCCAGGCCTTATATCTTGGAAGAGTTTAAACTTCATTAAACTAAGGAACAATGAAGGATTTATTCTTTTGTGGAACTCTTTGCCTAAGACAGAGGCATTTTTCCGCACCCCTGCACCCACTGACTGTGTTGGTTTGTGTTGTCGTTGCAGGATTGTGCTGGAGTGATCCTGTATTGTGCTGAGAATGCTACTCAGGTTGCTTTGGATGGTATTCAGTGTTTGGGTAAGTGCCAAGAAACTGAGTGGTTCAAATGAAGGTTGTAATGAACTTATTACTGTCAGAAAAGTGTTTTTAATTGACAAAAATTGAGGCATAAATTTAGCCTGGGTGTATGTTCAGGTTTGGAATAAACCTATTTATTGGTTAGTGTGATAACACCCTACTTACCGTACTTACATGTAGTCTTGTTGCTGGTGTGAACAGTTGTGGTTTTGTCCTGTCAGTGTCAGGAGTTTGTAGCAGGGCTCGAGAGGTGCAGCTTATTTGATTAATAAAAGGTAGCGATTGGCTGCATTGTAGACACGAGAGAAGAGGTCCTTTTACTCCAAAATAAACACGTATGTGTGTTTTGTTTTGGGGTTTTTTGGGGGGGGGGGTGAACCTGCAAAAAAGGTGACTGACTCCTTTCCCATCGCCATTTTAAGCTTAATGGTAGTGAGAATGTTTTTAAAGATGTACATTTCCAGATATCTTAAATGCTTTTTAGATGTTTTTGTAATTATTCTCTTTTGCATAGTTACAAAAAATTGCCCCTTGTGTTCATTTCATAGTCCCTATAGCCAATTGCACCTCAACATTTGATGAACAGAGTGCACATGAAAAATATGTATACCGATTCATACACATGGAAAATGAGTAGCAGCTGACAAGGATATTGCAGGGCAATTTAGAGCAGCCTGAGGGAACACTGTGCACATCATGCAAGCAAATCAATTATTTGATATCTTGACATATCTTTTACTTACACATGGCTTCTCTCTTTTGACACGCTAACTCTAACCTGTCTGTGACTTGCCAACAGGTGGGAACGGCTACATCAACGACTACCCTATGGGACGATTTCTACGCGATGCAAAGCTGTATGAAATCGGTGCTGGCACAAGTGAAATTCGCCGGCTCATCATTGGCCGCGCCTTCAACTCCATGTTTAAATAAGCTGAACTAAGAAATGGTGATTGCTGAGGACTGAATGAATGGTTCGCTGTTGATGAACAGTTACTCACACCCAAGGCCTTAAACTGAATGAGTTGTTGCTGCTGTTAGGATGATGTGGGTTTTAAGAATCAGTGTCAACTAGTGTTTTAATTCATATAGAGTACACATGATATCACACAGAGTTGACAGTGATATTACATGCTGGCCTTGACAACAGACATAACAAATCAAACGTCCTTTTAGGGTCTGAGGTTGCCTTGATTTTTTTTTTTTTTTTTTTTTTAGGCTGTAGTCTCTGTAGTCTCAGTCAGTTTGTTAATAACCACTGAAATGCCAATAAAACAATGACCTCATAATTATTGAACCATATAAATGGGCAGTGCAGATTTTCCTCTTCCGTTGTCAAATTGAATTTGGAAATCTTTAATATGGTTCAGTATCATTTTTTTGTTTCTTTGTTTTTGTTAGTTTTTTTTTTGTATTTTACAGTTCATTTGATGAAAACTGATGTATGTGTTGTCCTTAACACTCCTACCAGAGCTCCAAAACTGCTGCCGTAAAGAGGATTAGTGGATTGTGAACACTTTATCATTTATTATGTAAGGAAAACGGCAAAAAGAGGCCAGGGGCTCAATGTTGCACCAGGACACTTTGGCAGGTCACTGTTGCTGGGATAAAACCTTATAACACCCAGCAAAGACTTTTTTTTTTTTTTTTTTTTTTTTTTAAGTCTCCAACAGTCATCAAAATTACAGTTAGTAGGATTAATGTCTCGTGGTTTTACTCCGATCACTCTCTTTAAATATTTGTGGAAATTTTTTTAAGTAACTCATCTGTAAATCAAATCTTCATGAACTTTCAGGCAACTTAAATGTTTCTTGTCATTAAGTAAGAACAGCTGACGTCTGAGTGCTCTGTCATTTAGCATTAGAAACCCCATTTGTTCCCTTTTGGGAGCAAAGATTTTCCACTGTTGTATACTGTTTAAATCAACCCCACTGGAGAAACCCCCCTGTAGGACTTGTCTTCTCCTCTCTAAGTGATTTGATTTGAAGTATTGTATGGAGCTGTGCAGCATGATACTGTATGACATACTGTATATAGTAATATTGTTTGCAATAAATGAAAAGTAAACCTTTTTTTTTATTTCTGGACTGCAGTTTTTAGGTACTTCCTAACAGATCACAATTTATGTTTAAGTGCTTGATCATTTCATGATAATTCAGAATTAATAATCAAAGCTAAATTTTAAGGAATTAAATCTGCTTTGATTCATAATCGGCCTAAAAGTAAAGGGGGAACCCAACAGATTTGTTCAGTTTACTAAACATTGGGGAGCACTGCTCAGCCTATTAAAGACCTGGTTCCCTGACGAAGTCATGAAGGGTTGATGAGGTCATCGGGGGATTATCTGAAGTTGGCTTTGGGACTACAAAATTACAAGAGCAAGCTTGCATTAGAAATTGAGGTTTGGGCATGTATCAGGCATAGAGTGTCTAAAGAAAAGATGCTATTGGTTGAATTATGGGAAATGTGGGGTTTGACAATTGTGGAATTTGAACCATAACGGAGACTAAAAATCAGAATATCTCAGCCTCTGCTAATTTTGACCGTGTTTAATTTTTTTTTTTTTTTTGAGTTATGGACGAGCAATGCTAAAATGCTGGGCCAGCTTTTTTTCATCTGCTTATACATTACCTTCTCCATCTGTAATCAGATACAGACTACACGTTAGTATGCCTGATGGCAACAATATACCAAACTTCAAAATAACACTAGTGTTCTTACTGTTCATGCAGTTATACCTAGAACCAAATTTAACATATTAGTAGCTGTCAATGTTAAAAATGCTCCAAATTTAATGTACTGCAGTGGAAATCATAGCAAAGAGTATAGACCAACAAAATCCGTGACAAAAGATACACTAGATGCCAACATCCTCATTAAGCTCTCTATGGTATCAGCTGAAAGCTCTAGTTACACAACAGTTTGAATGATTTCTGTTCCCTGCACCAATTCTACTAATTCCCACATTTTCTTAAAGTATATTGTACTTTTAACTTAAACTGGCCACCAGCACTGCTATAAGATGAGATAAATAGTGTGTGCAGCCATGTTAGAATCTCTGTAAGCTGCACAGCAGTGCTTTGAGCTAAATGTTAATGCTAGCATTGCAACATGTTTACCATGGTAACTCTTACTTTATTGGGCCAGCAAGCCAACATTTGCTCATTAGCAATAATCATAAAGTACAACTAGGGCTGATGGGAATGTCATTAGGTTTGCACATACTCAGTAATAAAGCAAAGTATTGGACAAATTCAAATTTTGCTAGATTAAAAGATCACAAAAGTTCCTCCCGGGGGGAACATGTATGTCTCTTCCTAACTGCATGACAATCCAGCTGAAAGCTGTTGAGACATCTAAGTCAAAACCACCTCCTGGTGGCACCTGAAGAAAAAAGTAAGAGGATCACCGATGTCATTAGGACTCATCATCATGGGAATGTCTGCAAAATTTCACAGCAATCCATCTAGCTGATGCCAAAGTATATCACAGGGTAAGTGACAGCATTATCCTGCTGGTGGCACTACATGAAAAGTCAGTTCATCCTCTGAGAGCAATGAAAATCTGCATAAATTTCATGGCAATCCATCAAATAGCCATTGACAAATTTTAGTCTGGTCTAAAGCGATGGATCAACAGAACCAATGACCCACCAGCATTGCCATCCACTGAACCATGCTGCTAGCATGGTTAGAAACAGTTAAATTACCCTGAAACTGCACAGAAAGACACTGTCAGTTGTGGAATGACAAGTAATACAATGGAAGATGAAGGTTTTTTCTAAAGGCAGAGAGCTTCTTCACAAAGCTTCTTTTTTTTCGTGAAACCCTTGTTTTTGGACTGAGCTCATTCAATCTATGTAGAAAACCAAAAGGTATGGACGTGAGTAAAAAATTATAAAATAAAATAATAAAATAAGATATTAAAAAAACCTTTAAGAAGTCTTGCTGTCACTGTGACACATTTTGAAACATTTTTTATCTCTTAAAATATTTTTCCTTGTATGAATACTCTCTGTAATTCCTACACTTTCTCATCTATCTCTCACTAACCTGCTGCTGAAACCTCTCTGTCCGTCAGCTGTTAAGATGATGGATCCGCAGCTCATTGCCTCCAATCCATCTACCATCGTTTCAACTCTGTCACGGACTGTGACTCAGGCTGATTGATGTACGAAAGATTGTTTGGTTTGACTTTGACAGTTGTCCCGCCGTGTGACACAAACACTGCACTGAGTTGGGGGATTAACAGCGTTCTGAGTTCGCTGATTTATTTCTTAACCCTCCGGTGGAGATGAAAGAGTGGTGCTTTGGATCTGAAGATGCTCATCAGCTCTCTGCGGAAAGATTTAAAAAGACACTGTGTCTACTCTCTTGACTTTAATCACTGTGCTTGTCCTGAAATATGAGTGCAAATATGGCTCAGATGTATCCTCTGATTAAAAAAAATGTTTGAACAACGGCAGAGAAAAACACTGTAAACAAAAAATACACGTGTCTATAGTCTCTCTGTATCCACTGAACATAGGGTTCATTGTTTCTAGGAAAGCCAGAGGGGAGACAGCAGCTCAGACAATGACTGAACTATCCCACTGCATTTGAATAATACATGGGGGTTCTGTTTCAGGGTGGATTTTCCCTTTACAGGAAATGAGTCTGCTTAAAACATTCATATCTCTACCACACTGAGCTAACTGCTTTAAGTTGACTGAGAAGAAATGTTGTTATTAAGAAAATAGATTCAGTCTTTATCCTGTGGGGATACAGCCTCATAAATCCAACCTTGAGCCTTCACATGTTTTATTGTAACACGTGTATTATTATAACAGTGACATTAATGAAACCTAGCCCTGAATCTATACTGGGACCAGAGATATTTTCTGGAAGTGGCTAGGACAGGGCGCTTTATCAACCTTCTAAACAGTCATACTGTAATACTGTATTTTTTTCCTGGACCTTTCAATTTTATCCCATGGTCTTCCACAGCGCATGGGATTTGCTGAGCCGTCATGAAGATGGCTCGTTACAGCCAAACACTTCTCCGGTTTTGATCTCCAGTGATGGCAACCTGTCTCCATGACAACTGAGGTAACTGCAAAAATCTGCCGATAAAGACCATGAGATGCAGCTGAAAGCTGACACGAGAAACCACCGGCTATGAGCTGATCAGGTTAAAGATTGGTCTATAAATCTGAAGTGTAAAATTCAAACTATATGGTCGGGGGGTGGTGATTTTCTAATATTTCTATTGTGGATAGGAGTAGGCTTAATACACATTTCGGGTCATTGCTATAATCCCACCTGGACACTGATATATTATTTTGTGACCGTTTAACCACTTGTGCACATATCTGTTTCCAGTCTTTGCTGATATTTATTTTAATGTAAAGTTCAAAATACAGTTTGATCAATCAATTGATATCCAAGGAAAAGAAGCAAGTTTAAAACAACACAAACAGACTAAGTTCCCCCCTTTTCGCCTCTTTTCTTTTTCTTGACACTGACCTAAAGCGAAATGCCAGATTTATCTGTTTACACTTCACAAGACCTCAGATGTTCTCAGAGAAAGTCAATCACACTATTTCTGTCAGTCTCCTGTCCTGAAGTGGTGGGGGGCTCTTTCTCCCAGCAAAAAAAAAAACAATGACAAGATGAAGGATGATAGTTTAGTGTAGAGATAATCATGCACCTGTGGCACGGCTTTCAGTTTATACAAAAGTAATTGTGTATGTTCCTTATAAGATTATTATAACTGTACAGTTATATCATGTAAAATGTGTCTAAATGTACACAAAAGGATACTAATATAGGGCTCCATTGATCATTTATGATCATTAATAACTAGACATCAGTAACAAGGGATTAAAATGTGAACGTCAACCGGCCTCTGGGATTCCAGGGTGTGAGTCCACATCTCAGTGAAGGAAGCTGCTGTGTAACCTCTGTCAGTGAGCTGTGCTTCGGCTCCCTGGCTGTGGGGCTCCCCTATTAAGCAGGAAGGACCCCTCCCTCTAGGGGAGAGGTGAAAGCTGAGTGCCTAATTGTCAAGTGAAGGTTTTCAACTTGACAAAAAGCATCGAGTCTGAAGTTGATGTAAGTATGTAGCCTTTTTTTCATTAATGCAGGAAGTCAACAGTCAGTGGGGGAAGGGTTCTTCGAGATTAATAACACACGGGCTAAAAATAAAATCAGGCTCTGGAAGGAGAGACACACAAAAAAAAAGGATGCATCGTGGAAATGTGGCTTCACAACTCACCAATAATAGTCACAATATCTAATAAGACGTCAAGGGTTTTTAGGTTGTAACTAATGGCCGTAATACATTTTTTACCAAAATTTTATTGATCAGTTAAAAGCCATTAATAAGAACAAATTCTCTACATCCTATTTCTAAATGCCATTTGAGTTTGACTGCTTAGTTGGATCAACATGTATTTATCAACAGCTAATTTAAAGCTTACTGAACAAAGGATTTGATGGATCAAACCTCTTTATTAATGACTTATTAGAGTGAGAAACCATTATAATGTATTGTCCACAATCTGGCAACTTTGTAGTTATTACTGTTGATGACTTATGACTTAAATGATCTATAGAGCATTTGTAAAGAATTTATTACACTTTAAAACATTTAGTTGCAATTTAGAACCACTTTTAAAGGGTGTCCTGGTAGGAAGCGCTACTGGGATAATTAATGTCTCTTAGAAGGAAACAGGTGAGGGGAGAGTGGAGGAGAAGGGCGGAACTTGCAAAAATATTTTCTGTCCCTGTCAACAGATGAAATGCTAATGTATGCAAACATATGTAATATCAGCACCTGTTTGAGATTAGTGTGGGTTTCAATCATGCACAGGGTCTGTCAGATGACTGCTTATGTTGAAGTGGCCTCCATTTCACAAGCGGAGAGAAACGGTGATGCTTTCCCTCTTCATTTTCCTTATGATAGTGATGGGCCTTTCTTTATCGTTTCTGTGTAACTTTTTAATTTGTTTTATTCTTAGGTTAGTTTAGTTAGGGAAACCAGGAAAGGGGAGCGACAACATGGGGCAACCAAAAACTGATGACCACTTTCTGCACACACACAAAAAAAAAAAAAAACAGCACAAAAAACAACGGCATGGCTGAAAAACAAACAAAAACAAAAAAAACCCCAAATGACATAATTAAACAGACAACTAACTCCTGCACATCAGTATCCGGGAGGCACCGCGCGGTCACATGTCAGAGCAGGTTTTTTTTTTTTTCGCTCACGATCCCGGGCCGACGAGCCCACGGTCCCTCCGAGCCGCCCCGCTCCTCGCTTCTCCGCCGGCGCGCAACCCCAGCGAGGGGAGGCCCGGGCCGCGACGCCGCCGCCGCCGCCGCCGCCGCCGCCGAACCGGAGGGAGGGGAGAGAGAGAGAAAGCCATCTGTCGGCCGCAGCGGGGGCCGCCGGGGGACGCCGACATGTGGACGGGCGCGTCCGTGGCCCTTTAAGAAACTCCATGTTTTCGCTACATGATGCGTCAACATAAAAAAAAAGAAAAAAGAAAAGCGGATGATGCTGTTATGTAAAAACACGCTGAAGTGAGCGGTAGTTTGCGGGAGCTCGGCCCGCCTCGCCTCGTCCCGTGAGCCGCCGCCGTAGTTTGGAGTCCGCCGAGGGGGGGGGGATCTTTTTTTTTTTTTTTTTTTTTGGACGCGCACGGAGCGGCGCAGTTTGGAGTAAAAAAAAAAAAAAGGAGAGAGAGAGAGAGACACACACACACACACACACACACACACACACACTAAGGGCTGCAGCCGATCAACTCAACATGAGTCGCCTCGCACCGTTTTCCTCCTTCGCTTGAGGGGGAAGCGTACACCTGACGCGTCGCCGTCCCCCTCGCACCGTGGGAGCGATCTTTCCGCCCTGAAGCGACCGACCCGACCCGACCCACCGGGGTCTCGTCTCCCAGGCACGCCGGAGCGGCGAGGCGCGACGAGCCGCCAACTCTCGCCGTCTCTTCGGGCAAAACTGAAAGTGTCGGCGGCAGGACGGGATCGAGCGATGAGACCGCTGGGGCTGGAATAAAAGCGTCGGCTGCAGACCGATGAGTAGATCCCGGCGATCTTTACGCCTCGGGGGCAACTTTCCGAGCGGTCAGCCGCGCTCCGTCGACGCCGGTGCGACCGGGCCCGTCCGGTCCTTTTTCGCCGTAAAACGGTGAGTAGAGCCTCGGTCGCGGCTCCGGCTCGTGATCGCAGAAAATGTCACACAGGCGGCTTCTGTTGGAGACAAGTTTGAGGCTCGACTCCGCTGTGGGGGTTTGTTATTGTGCCAGTGGTGCATCTACTTGAGGACCGTTTTCGACGTACTTGTAGTTTTACTGGAGTGATTCCGTTTTGCTCTACTTTAAAGTTACTTTTCAGAGGGAGGTGTTGTTATTTTAAAACCTTAAATTAGCTCCATGTTAACCAGATATGACATCTAAATGCTGTTCATCCGTTAATACACAACTGATGATATAAAACACAATAACACTGACACGAGAGAGAACTTTTCATAGTTTAAGTGAACTTTATAGACACTGTCTGTACTTTTATTTCAGTGAGAGTTCGAATATTGGACTTTTACTCACAGGAGTATTTTCACACTGTGGCACTGGTACTTTTTCCTCAGGTGAAGGGTCTCTTATGTCTTCCATGATTGTTTTTCGGACAAATGAGAAGATTTGAAAGCTTGTGGTGGATATTTTTGACATTTTGTGTCAAATGTTTGATCAGTTGTTAAAACTGATCAGGGAAATAACCAGTTCAATGGAAAAATAACTGATATTTGCAGGTTTTATCTGGATTACAGACCTGAATAATCTGTGAAAAGTTGATCACCTCCTGCTGGAAAGTACAGGATTTGACACTACATCGGGGTTAGAATGCATGAAATACAAGTTGCCTGGTGAGTTCCTCGGCATAATGGTTTTTGTAAAGCCTCTTGTGAACAGAAAAAGCCTGACAATAGTGCTTCAGTTTTGGAGGTCGTGGTAGATTTGTGTCCAGTCAGTTCTCCGCAGGCTGACTTGACAGGCCTGTCACAGCAGCATCTTGAATAGAGGTGTAGTGGCCACACGTGAGCCATAAAGCTGGATATCAGTCCTAGACATAATCTCATTATTTCTGAAGAAGTGTCCTGTTGTGGCCATAGGGAGAAGGGGGAGGAGGAGGAGGAGGAGGAGGAGGGGGAATGTGCCTCATGTCACCCAAACACACTGTCCTCCCTGCTGCCTCAAATCAGACAAATACTTCCCACTCAGATACAGGCCACATGTGGTCAGAAGAAAGGACAGCAGGGACTAGAATATAGTAGCCGTTGGCAATGTAACTAACTAAATGAGGTTTATTGTTTCCATCTCGCAAAATAATCCATTGAAGTGTATTTTAACATAGGTGAAGATTTTCCAAAAGTGAAAATAACATCCCACCAGGTGTGAATAACAAACTGTTCATGGAAGCGCATAGGAAAAGTACACAGACACATCCTCCACCTCTTTTTTTTTTTTTTCCAAAACACTCGCTATCATCGCACTGTTGTGCTCTACAGAACGATGTTAAATATTGTCTAACGGGAGCTCAGATGACTCACTGGGCTTGACTTGTCCGGCTGCCATCCAGTACAAGCTATCTTCCTTTACCTGACTATTGACAATGTAGCTGTCAGCCGTTTATGCTCGCTCTGTTTTTCAGAAGCTCCCGTTGTGGGTCGGACATTGTAAATGACTTAATCTGGGTTACATTTGCATAGCTCTGGGAACCTTGTGTATCCTAAATTCAGCGCATCTCATGTGTCCGAGCTGACTGTATTACCGTTGTTAAAAAAAAGACACATATTTTTATGTAAGCATTTACATGCAAGAGTGAGAGCACAAAAATAAAGGAAACACGCTCAAAAAACAGATCTGCAACACATGCAACATACTCCATGACAAAGGTGAACTGTTAGTCTCCTTATGAAATGCTTTTTCTCCCACATTCATCCAGGAATATACAACATACAAGCACAAAATCTGAAATAATGAGGGCAAGGGTGTAATTTCCACTGGGAATGGGCGGGGGCAGACATATCACTCTCACTTGAGCAGTTTGTTGATTTTTCTGACTAAAACCCTGCTAAATATTGTCCTCTTACTGCCAAGCTTCCGTAATCTATATGAAATGAGTGGAGTTGATAAAATGCTGCCTAAACGCAGGTGACCTACACCCAGTACTGCACCCAAACAAGTCCAACTAGGTTTAGGAGGATCTTTTGAGATGATGAATAAAGCAGGATACGCCTAAAGGCCCTTATGTCATTTATGATATTGTGTTTTAATAATGTGCAAATGTGCAAATGTTCATTTAAATTAGCCCAAACCAGTTGAACCCTGGTACTATAACCTCCTAACCCTGACCCTGAAGAGTCCTGGAGCCTCAGGACAGATACCTGCTATGCCCGGTAGGTAATCAAGGCTAAGCTGAGACATGAAAATGCGGTTACATTCCTAAATAGAAATCCAACAGGGCAAGAAACACTAGTGGTCAAACGATATAAACCCCCAGAATAATCAGTCTTATTTGGGGGAGTAAATGAAGGCAAACTGTAAAATTATCTTTGTCTGTTGTAAACAAGCATCACAGTTTACAGACTGACTTCCTGGCATGCCTTTGACCTACTGCACTGACTTAGTTCTGTGTGCACATTGTCTTCCTGCAATTTTGGATTATTACCGTCATTTTGGCTGCCCTCGCTTTTGGTTTTACCTCCGAATAACATGGTTTGTTAAGGCTAAACTGTTGACCTCACTACCACCTGTCCTATTATCTGACTTTGTTGAAGCAGCGTTGGCGTGTTCTCAGATTTCAGCAGCAGCTTTTTTTTTTTAATACAGTGTCATAATGACCAATAGAAATAGTAGTCAAACCCACAAAAATTAGACCAGATTTGCAAAAAACTGAAATCGTCTTTAATGCCTACCATAGAACTCGCAGAACGTTGTGTTTTTTATGTTTTAAATTGCTAACGAGTTTTGCAGTTGGATCTTAATCTTGTTCAGTTTTTAGAATATGTCTCTGGTCTGAATGAACTGTGAATCTTGAGTGGCTCAGGATTAACAAGGCTGTGTTGGAGCCTATAGTCCTCTAAAAGCCATTAGCCAGCTAGCCCCTCACCCCCACCCCCAACCCCACCCTCTCTCCCCCTTTCTCTCTCTCTCTCTCAAACTCTCTTTCCCTGACTCACCCTGGCACAATGCCTGAGACACAGCTGTGAAAATTACAGGTCTGTTTCATGGAAACATAGAGGAAGAGGAGGCAGGACTGGTGGAGAAAGAAGGAGAAGGAGAAGGAGAAAGAGAGCGGAGACCCACAGACTGGCGTCAGCTGTCGGCTGGCCCACAGCTGCAGTGGATGTAGAGCCGGGGTCTTGCTCACTTTTCACACACAGTGGGATTGTTAAGATGGGGTAGGAGTGTGTGTGTATGTGTGTGTGTGTTGGGTTTTTTTTTTCCTTTTTTTTAGGGGGGCATTAAACCCTGTTCTGCTGAGGCTGAACAGAAGCCCTCACTGTGACTGACAAACGTCAGGCTCCTTCAGTGAAAAGCACATGGCACCAAGTGTCCTTCAGCTTGGCAGATGCTAAAAGCATGACTGAGGCCCTGGCAGGTGGGCAGGCATCCCCCCCTCCTCTCCTTCCTCAGCTCCTTCCTCAGCTGGGTTGAAAATCCAGGGAGAGGCCTCCTATCAGAGAGTCATTGTTCATGATGATGATGACAATCTCTCTCTGTCTCCATTCTCTGTGCTATCTCAATCCATCACTCTCTTGTCTTTTCAACCCCCCCCCCCCACCCATCATTGTCTCTCACACATTCTCTTAATTTTTCTTCCCGCTTGTTCCTGCCTGCTTTCTCTCAGAGCATCTGTGTCAAACGACGGCATCTCTGAGGAATTGTCAAGCAAAGAGAAGCAGAATGATGAAAAATTGTCCCTGTGATTTCCACCTAGTTTGACTTTTGTGCTGCTCGACGACATGTGAGGTGTGAGATTCCCTCTCCATCTTCCCACTTTTCTCTGCTGCTTCGCTTCAATCTTTCTGCAGTTCAGTCTTCACCACTCTCTCGCTCTAATCTGACTCTCATTTCTCTTTTTTTCCCCCTCTCCTTTCCCTCCTTGCCAATCAGGCTGTCTGGCACCCTGCCTCATCTCTTTGAAGAGGAACAGTAGAAGCGGATAATTACACTTTCTGTCCTGTATCTGCTCTGTAGTGCTGAACTATCATCTTTACATCTGTAGGCTACGCACTGAAGCTGAGAAATAACAGCTTACTACCTGCTCTGTTAAGTTGCAAACTTAGGTTTTCAGTGAGATGTGCTTTTGTGTATTTTACAGTTTTTGTGTGTTGATTCTAAACATTTTTTTGGCTTTCACCCACTTTTTCCACTTTTAATGACTCCGTGTTTTTAAGGCCGAGACATCAGCGTGTGTCCTGTTAGTTTCCTCTCTTCCTCACATGTAGTGTTTGCTCTATTTATTAGTGTTCATGCTTTGTCCCTGGAAAATCCCCCAGTTTTCCTCTGATGCTGCATTACATTTTACTTCCCTGTGTTTTTTTTTTTCCAGTTTTTGCATTTTGATAGTCTCCCTTAAAATGATTTTTAACTCACACAGACAGTATTTTGTGTGAATAAGTTGTCATCAGACACAAATGCAAGACACAGATACTTCGCTCTGTTACACATTGTTAAAAAAGCTGTGGTTAACGTACACTTTTCTCAGGCCTCCTGAATGACTTCCTTTGATTATTCATATACTGTGGGAATAATCCCTTTAAAAATAATATTTCGGTTTAATGTCAAAAGATCGCTATACACCTCACTTCCTCTCATACTGTATTGTGAAATTGACTCCAAAAATTTGCTGCTTTTCTTTATGTGGCTGAATAAACCAAATTGGTTTACATGTTTTTGAGTGTTAACAAATTGTTGCTGTGTGTGACCACAATCACAACACCTAGGAGGAGTATTTCACAAGAGGCAGGAGTAGTTTGACTGAGTTGCGATTACCATAGTGTTGTATCAGCCACTTTTACCACTGATAACAGCGATGGCTCTGAGGGCACTTTGGTCACTGAAGATAATGTTGATGGTGATGAGGAGGGAAATCTTGGGGGTTCGGAGCCCGACCAGCATTGCCTGGTCCTCGCCTACTGTACCTGAGGCCCTGGCTTTGCTCTGGAAACACTGCGTCTGTGGAGGACCAAGAGAGAGGACAGGAGATGTCAGGGAACAAACCTAGTGTTGGATCGCCTTAGTTCAGGTGACAAAAAGAGTCAGTGTTCCACATTTTTTCTACCACGGCTCAGCAACAGCTACCACAGTTTGGGGTTTTAGTAAAAGAAATGTACCTCAGAGTTGTAGCTTTTTCATCAAAGTTAAAGATTGGCCACAAAATTTTGGCTTAACTGACTTTTAAGTAGCTGATGTTTTTGATATCATCAGCTTTTAAGTTGAAGTACCTCTTAGCAAACATTAGCTTATGGACAGATCCAGTGGTTAATGAGCAACATTGTCATCCATTTGGGGTCATTTTTCTGGCCACCTCCAATATTCACTCTCTTTCGGTTTTTACACCTCCTAAGGGAAATATGAGGCTCTTTAGCTGCTAAATGCTCCCCTGTGTTCACCAGCTAGTCACTAACTGTGGCTGTCTGCCTTTTGGTGCTGAGCTGCTAGTGTGTGGTTGTTGTTGTTGGGTTTTTTTGTTTTTTTTTTTGAGCTATCTCACCGTAAACAGCTGCCTAATTCGGATGAAACCAAAGCCATGAGAGCGGGAGATTGAACCGAAACAGGAAAGTTGCAGATCAGGTGATAAAGTTCTGTATGTCACATTGTTTCTACATTTTCCATTTGATACATCGTCAGTAGAAAAATCCCGTTTGTTGCTGCATTAACGTGTCATTGTTAAAAAAAATTCCTGTATTTACACAACAACTAGAAAAAACAAAATTTGTAGTTCTTCATCAAGGAAATAAATAAAAGGGGAAAACTACAAAATGTTTCTACTAACTTATTAGTTGCACATCAGTTGGAGAACCATAACATCCATGAACGGACTCAATTCCTCTTCAGTACCTAGGCTATGTTTTCTACTAATAGCTTACATTAGCCACCATAAGCTACTGGTCATAACAGACCAAATAAGGCTGTAGCGGCAAAACCCCGAGTGAACTGAACTGAGTGAGAGTGTGTTTTAAAAAAATCTTTCAATCCAAGTACAGACTGTAGATATTTTTGTAAACTTTTCGTTTTGTTTTTTTTTTGTAGAAGAATCTGAGGTCGAACTTTCCAGGCATGGGCAGGTGGAGAAAGGGATCAATAAAGTATTACCGTATTATTTCATTCACCCTGATGCTATCTCTCCACCTCCAAAATGAAAAATTCATCATCTTCAGTAAATATCTCCAGAGATATGAGGCCAACCGCGGCAAGATCTTGTTGATTGGCATTGAAAGGACACGTGTAGATGGGTTGGGAGATATCTGTGATAAAAAGCTCTGGAACACACTAAAACAATACAGAGGACAAGAAGTCAGAAGAAAAACTGTTGAGTTTCTAATCATATTACACATCATAATCAAGGACAGCAACGTGTCTGACATGAGGAACCGTCTCCCTGCACATGGGGATAAAAAGTGGAATTAAAACCCTTCAGTTTCCTTGAACTACTCGATCTCTGTCAGGGAATCTGTTATGTTAGCGGTTGGGTTGTGATGTTCTGTTTTCTCCAAAATCGTGCAATTTTCCATTTTTAAGAAATGTTAAATCTCTATTTTTCCTCCTTTCAGTGTTGATTTCTCATGTTTACTGATAAGTATTTTACACTTGTCCTAACTGATTGTTGTTATCTTAAAATTATTTTTGAAAATGATCCCAAAACAGAGAAAAATACATTGTTTGGCTTGCTTTGCTTCAGCTGGCATTTCAATGATGTTAAAACTAAAAGTATTCACAATGGATGCCTTTACACACTCACTCTGCAGAACATGTTCCAAGTATTGAAAAACCGTCCCTGTTATGCCAAATGGAAATTTGCCTTTCAAAAAGTCTTTAAAGAAGCAATAATCCATAATTTTATAACAATGGATGAAATGATTATATGTATTTTGAAAGGCATCGCTAGTGTTGGATGAACGCATAGAGAATTAATACCCGACTCTACAGTTAACCTCACTTCTGCTGAGCTTCACAGTGTCTTTCAGGTCATTGTTTTGTTTTTTCTAGCCCCCAGACTTTAATGTTAGGTTTAGGTCTTGGTAGAGACTCGAAGCAGAGCTAAGAGAAGAGTGTATATCAAACAGGTTGCCAGAAACACATGAATGTTTATGCTGATCTGTGTCTGGCAGATGAATAATAGGGAAGCTGTTTGCTAAAAAAGTTGGCCATATCAACATAAAAGGTGAAAAAAAAATGTTAGTGTTGTGCTCATAGCTTTTTTCTGCTCCCCTCAAGTTTCCCAAAGGAATCGGTTGCAGTGGTGAATGTGCATAAGGGCAGACAAAATGAATATATTACTTGAGCACGTGAAAGTGTTTTTTTGACCATCCGAACATATTCACCCGTTTTGTAGAAGATTTTGATCAGAATTTTTTCACTTTCCGACAGCGATTTAGACAATCTGCCCTATGTGTGTACCATAACCAGTAGTGTGTGAGTGAGAGAGCGAGTGAGTGCTTCCTGCTTGTAGGTAGCATTTAGTCAACCTGCTCATTTAGTCTGTAGTCGGCTGTAGGCTCCTGGTCGACAGGTCCACTGGTTGGGTGATATGTTTGATATGCTAATGCTTGAGGCTTTCATTGTGTATTCTTCACAAGCTCTCGTGCTGGGATCACCAGTTGATATACATAGTTCTGTTTTTGCAAACATACGGATATGTGCAGATGCAAGCTTTCACTATAAAATAATTAGGTTGAAATGATTTAATATTCTGCAAATAATTGTGTTTTATGTTTCATTTAGGCCAACAAGGCTACTAAGTAGAGTGCACTTAGTGGTCTGTGGCCAATTTACTTCATTTAGAGATAATGTGCTGACACCCCCACCCCTCACCACTACCACCATCACCACCACCACCACCCCCAGCCACTCAATTGGTTGAATAGCAGCTACGATTTCAGTCGACCAAATTTTTCTTCGAATGACTACAGCCCTACTCTGCAGTGCGTTGCAGTGTGTTTATTGCAGTGCAGGTCAGCTCTCAGCAGTCTTTACTCCGCTCAGCTTCCTTCGATGCTCATGGCTCATTAACTCAACACACGCAGCTCGTTTACAGCTGTTAATTAAACACTATAGAGCTGATATTGATGAGATCAAAAGCATTTATCCCAATTAAACTTGACTCTGACTACATGCTAACTTGATAACACAGTGGCTTTCGTGTCGGTCCGTTGTCGGTCCTGCTTTTTGTGTATTGGATATTGAAGTTTTACTGTAAACTGAACGCCCACTGAGCGAGTCCAGCAGCTGAGCGGCCATCATTGACAGCATGTGTATTTCTTGTGTGTCATAACAAGCCGTTCCTGTCTGCGTTTCCTTAAGAAGAAAGGTAATAAATGACAAGCGGAGACCAATCACTCATCCACATTATTAGATTGTATGTATCATTAAGAGAAGAGGATACACAAAATGAGACTAATTAAGAGGAATACATGCTTCTATTGTCTGCTGTCATTAGTCTGATTGGAAGGGGGGGGGGTTCCTGAAATGTTCCTTCAGGTATTCATATTTTGGATTTAGTACTCATAAGTGACTTGACAGTGATCCTTTACTTAATAATATTTATGTTGCCATCACACTGTATAGGGACTTTGCGTGGTCTATAGTGAGTTTATGTACTTATGTCGTATAATCATATTTTATAGTGTTAAAACTAGGGCTCCAACTAAATGTCATTTTATTGATTAATCTACCTTTTATTTTCTTGATTAACAGTCTATAAAACGTCACCACATAGTAAAAAAGCTCTCAGAGCCCGATGAGACCTGTCATTGAGAGGCTGGAGCAGGTGCATTTTTTTTTTTTTGCCATTTCTGCCTAAAAAAATGGAACCAAACAATCAACTCATTATCAGTATTGTTGCTGATAAATCTGTGTAGGTTAACTCATCAGTTGAGCTCTATACTTAATATTGTTGCTGTTACCTGCCCATAGAGGGACTAGAGTGTCCTTTACACACGTTGAGTCTTACAGCATTATATATAGTTTCTAATATATTTCCATATGGACTTCAGTATAGTGAGTTTAAAGTGATCTGACAGTATCCTACCACAACCGTCCTGTTTAGTTTTCTTTCATGTGACAGTTGTAGTCTTGTCTCCTTATATTTCTTATCAAGAAAGAAGCATGAAGTAATTCAGTGTAGTTAAGATGAATTCATGGCTGTTTATTTGATTCGTGTAATACTCATCAAGGGGTTGACACATACTTCACTTTACCTTTAACGACATACTATAAGTTTATAGTGATCTTAAGTGTTTTATGACTCATCTGTCATTTTTGAATATGGAGTTGTTAGACATTCAATAAAATGAGTTTAAGTTATCCCGCAGTAGTATCTTAATTTGATATAGATGTTATAGTTTTCATGCATTTATCGTAGGCAACCAATGCAGTTGTCGTCACAGTTTCCTGCTTTTTTTTCCCCGTCACTTTTGTCCTTATTTCCTTTACGTTTTAAGCTTCTTTTAGGGGGGAAAAAAAAATCACTTTAAGAAGTGATCTTACTGGGGGGAAGTTTGGAAATTTCCTCGGTGGATGTTTCGGCTCTGGACAACATTGGGCTGAAAAAAAAAAAACACACACACACACAAAAAAAAAAACCCCAAAAAAACCCCCAAACAACAAAATATCCTTATGATTCATTTTAAGATAGATATTTTAGGAGATATTGTAGAAACAAAACGAGGTACAAGTGCACATTTTAAGCTTGTTGAGAAACGGGAGATTAAAAAAATAATAAATTAAAAAAAAATGAAGTGTTGAAGAAAAAAACCAAAAACCAAACAAATAAAAGCAGGAGTTTAGTCGCTGCTGGAGAGCGGCCGTGATTTCGCGTTACGGAGGGTGGTGGTGGGGGGGGGGGTGTCCCGGTGCGACGGCGAACGTGAACGCAGGCAGCGCATGGATATTCTCTCCAGCCTGCCGCTTCGGAAGTAGGTCACCGCTCGCCGATTTGTTCACCATGTCTCCGGCTACCTCTCGCTGCTCGGTCCGCCGATCGCTCTCCGGGTCCGCAGCCCGACCGAGCGGCAAGAACTGACCGAGGGATTACGAGCTCCGACGGGGGGACATACATACATACAGACGTATATATATATATGTGTCTATATGTATGTATGTTAATTTTTCTTTTTTTTTTTTTTTTTTTCTTTTTTCGGGGGATGGCTTTCCTTTCCGACGGGACGCACAAGGTAATGATGATGAATCGCGGCTGTGATTCCCGTCTCAGCCGGAGGCGGTAGGGTCGCTGGGTAGGCTGCATCCAACGCAACTCGGCTGCAACGCCGGCTCCTAATGATATCGATATTAACTAGCGGCTCAGCTCTTAAAGAAAGAAGAGGAAGAACAACACACACACACACACACACACACACACGCACGGAGAGAAAAGGAGCCCGCGGTTGATCGAGGACGGTCGGATGTTCCTGACTCGTTTCCCTCCGCTGTGGAGCTTTTTCCACTTCTCGTCTCGCAGCCTGCGCTCCTCTGCTACGGCATGCTGTCAGATTAACACCGTCCACCACCATGGCCAACTACACCAGCTCCAGTAGGCGAGTCTGGGCTTGTTTCCCCCCCCCTTCTTTACACAGCCTGGATACAAGACGTGCACGGCGTTGGCCCTTAATTGCAATTTTTGTTTTTTATTTTTTGTTGTTGTTTTTTTCTTTGCGTTTTTACTGCTTGAAAATTAATCCAGATCCAGATTCACCAGTGGATGTGGGTGTGATTGTAAACTGCTGGCGCCTGAACCTGCATAGAGGTGAAGGGAGGCGGTGTAGGTGTGTGTGTGTGTGTGTGTGTGCGCGTGTGGAGGATGGTTAAGTGTTGATGGTGGTGTAGGACTGTTGAACTGCTGATTTGCTCCAGGAAAGTGGACTTGGTGATATGCGCTATCTGAAGCTGCACACACAGCACACCCGCTGCCTCAGGGCTTTTTCTTTTTTCCCCTCTCTCTCTCTCCCTCTCTCTCTCT
Organism: Istiophorus platypterus; assembly: GCA_016859345.1. Classification (NCBI taxonomy): domain Eukaryota; kingdom Metazoa; phylum Chordata; class Actinopteri; order Istiophoriformes; family Istiophoridae; genus Istiophorus; species Istiophorus platypterus. The sequence continues at coordinate 13,281,671 of CM029120.1, forward strand.
CTCTCTCTCATGATGAGAGCTCTACACCATGTCCTTCTTCTGAATGAGTCTGTGTGACAGCCAGGCAGTGCAGCCACCTCCTCCTCTGTCCCACTGACCCCTGGTACAGATGAAACTACAGTCAGTTAATATGCCATCAGGAGGAGAGGGAGAAATCCATGACACAGAATTATCATGGAGTAGGATTTTTGTGTCAGTAACGCTGGTATGCTTTGTGTGTAAGTAAGATTTTTTTTTTTCTTTTTAATTTTGGTTTAAAAAGAAATCCTGTGTAATTTCAGGAGTAGAAATACACCTTTCAATTTGATCTTCTCAATCGGTGGTCCCCAACCTAGGTGTCAGGACCCTAACATGGGTCCTCAGATAAATCTGAAGGGCCACTAGAGAATCATTATACATACAAATATACAAAAGGATACAAAAGAAAAAGAACCTCTCTGCTAAAGATGATTATGTTTAATTTTTCTATCTTTTCTATTTGCTTTTTTGCTGCTTTCCCTCGTGCTTTTTCTTGAGTAAATTTACTCAAGCATTGTACTAATACTCCACTACATTTAAGACAAATATTTTACTTTTTACTCTTGTTTGGTAGCTATAGTTACTTTGCAGCTTAGGATTTTAAATACAGAAGAAAAAAAAAGCATTTCTTAAAATATGATGCATTGTTTTACGGATGAAACTGCCCAACAGCACATAAAGAAGCTAAAATTAGCTCCAGCTCAACAAGCAGCAAAATGTAAATGCTGCTTACATATTATCAGTATTGTTTAAAAAAAAAAAAAAACACACACACACACACACACAACAGTTGACGCCATATTTCTCTAATAAAACTTAAATGAAATTTTGAATGTAGGACTTTTAATTGTAATGGAGAACATTTTAACTTGTATTTTGGTTTTAGTAAAATATTTGAGCTTCAGTGACTTTCACCTCTTCAAGCCTTTAAAAACCGTTAAATTAGGTGCCATAAATTTAGACTGCCTCATTTAAAGGGTGTCACAAGCAAAAAAAAAAAAAAAAAAAAGTTGAGAACCACTTTTTTGAATCACCCGTTTGCATGTGTGAATGGGAACGAGTGGGTGTAGGTGCTGCTGCTGTGCATAAGGCGAGTGTGCAAAGTGCGTCTGAATTTGCCGTTCTAAGTTGATTTTTTTTAACAGCATGGAAAAAAGCAAATATAAGACAACGAGATTAATTTTAACCTTAAAAAAAATCAATCCTGTTGGTTCTTGTGGTGAGTGTGGTGAAAGACTAACTGGGGGAAATAATGACACTCTTCAGTGTCTTTCCACCATGCATGCTTGTCTTATTTAAATGGAGCAACTTGATTTGATATCCAAAGACAGAAACTCAATGCAAGGCTCCTTCTGTCCTCTTGTTATCTGGAAATTAAATTTCTCTCTCATGGATTGCATTTCACGGTTCACCGAGTCATTCGGCAATAAGGGCCGACCGAGCCATGAGACGGTTTGAAAATGCCCAGCTTGAGAGTTGTCTCCACTTCAGAGTCAAGCTGAATTTGTATTTTTGGTTCAGTTCAGCTCTGGGTATGTTCTCAGTCATTTTAAGAGGGCATGAAATACTACGACATATCACAGTGTATGAGAGTCACAAGTTATATGCAGGTTTTAGAAATATCCTTTATAAGGTTTACAGTTAGTTTGCTATAGTAGATCATAGGCAGACTGGTATATTGTTGCAGACAGACGGGGAAAAAATGTAATAAAATAGAAGTCACTCTGTATGTACCTTGTAATTAAAGCACAAAAAAAGCACACTAGCCTTTCATTAGGTGTTACATGATAACAAGTTGTCATAGTTAAAGAGTAGCGGATTTGCTGCACACTTGATGAGATGAAGACGTGTTATTACTCGACTGCCTAAATAAGCTGTTAAGTGAATCTGTTACTGTCATGCAGTGTAAAAACCGTCTCTAGTAGAACCTGCATGCATCATTGAGTCATACCCAGTCATCAGTTACCTTTTTGTATGATTAGAATTAAATTTTCATGACTGTTACCAATATCAAACTCTTGGGAAAGAGCAGGAAGCTTACTGTTAAGCAGATGTGTGTAAAAGCAACAACAACAAAAATCCGTTGTATGTATTCTAAGCAAATGTGACTCATTGTACAGTGGAAAAACATTACACACAAACACACATAAACACACACGCACATTATCCTTGACTATCCCTCTACAGTCGGTTAAAGCCTAGTTGTAACTATGAGTTGCTCACTGAAAAATAAAAAATCACTTTCAAACACTGTGGGATCCACCATCAGCATCATTTGCAGTGGGTATATAAGAGCCTCAAACATTGAGCTTCAGTCAGCTACTGTCATTACCAGCTCTGTGCCTGGAGTACCCAGGAGAAATTGCAGAGGGTCACTTTTGCCCTGATGAAAAATTTAAAAAAAAAAGAAAAAGAAGTTTGTCCCACCTATCCGGTGACTACTGGTTATGTGGTTCTCACAGTAAGGATGCATGTGGGTCAAAAGATTTTTGAAGAAAAAGCCAATTTTTAAAATGAACTATTGATTTCATATGTGAGGAAATGCATTTCCCCTCAAAATTATGATTATATCACTTTTATATTGCTTCCTATAAAGGTCTGAACTTGTGGATCATAGAACTTTTTCTGTCACATTGCCTTGCTTTTTTTATGTACTGCCATGTATGCATGTCTCATATGTATCATGTTGTGGTAAAACAGTTGATTATTGGACTTGTTTGATCAACAGAACATTAATCGGCAACAGATTCTCTATGGATTTTTTTCAATTGATTTAAAAAAAAAAAAAAAAATTTAGTTCTTTTTTTTTTTTAAGCAAAAACGCCAAAAATTCTGAAGTTCCAACTTCTCCAGTGGGAGGATTTGTTGATTTTCTCCAATTTATATCGCCATACACTGACCTTTAGCTGGACAAAGCAAGACATTTAAGCTAAGCCTCTAAATAATTGTGAGCAGCATTTTCACTATTCTGACATTTTATAGACCAAGAGGCAGCAATTTACAGCTTAATCAATGCTGAAAAATTAGTTGGAGCCCTACAGTCATGCTCAACTTGTAATTGTAATGTTTCCTACCTCATTGTGAAGGCAGCATATGGATGATTTTATAAACTGACTTCAAACAGAGCACAAAATTTGCTTGTGTAGAAAGATTTGTGAGTATATGAAATATGGTGCCTGAGACAGAGTGTCTGTAACCCAATAAGATGTTGGACAATTTTGCCCTGAAAATGGACAAAAAAAGAGTCACCCCCAACGTGAGTGTATAGAAATGCACAATTTTACATAGCTTGCTAGATAGCAATCAGCCACTTCATAAATCATGTGCAGTATATATCCGGTATTAATTGAACATGAATTATTTTGAGGATATGTGTGGTTGTGAAAGAGCGTCACTTAATATTAAATGGCTCATGCTTACTTTTTTTTTGGGGGGGGGGTCAAGTAGCATAATTGTGTTTCAGGGTAGAAGGATGATCTATCTCTTTATGCTCCACACAGGAGTGTCATTGCTTAAAGGTCACCGACAGTTGAATCTGGAACTTTGTCCATCAGTGGACATGTGTGATCTGCATAAGATCTTAAGTCTTATTGAGTATAATTTAAAATGATGAAGCTGAAGATGCTTTGGTGGAATCTGTAGCAGCTTTTTAACATGGTTGTTGTTCCTTAATTTCATACCTCACAGTGACTTGAAAGTTACAAATGAAATACAGTGGCTTCGGAAAGTATTCAGACCCTGTAACCTTTTGCGCACTTTATTAAACTGCATTTTCAATATACTCTCAAAAATCACATAATGATAGAGTGGAAACATTTTTAGAATTTTTGCAAAATTATTCAAAAACAAGAGCTGAAATTACTCATTTACAAAAATATTCAGACCCTTAATTCAGTACTTTGAAGAAGCCCCCTTGGCAGCAATTTGGGAAAGTTTACACATCTTTGCACACTGGGATGTGGGCAGTTTATCCCATTCTCCCTGGCAGATCCTCACAAGCTCCATCAGTATGGGTGGAGAGCATCTATTAACTGCCGTCTTCAGGTTTCTGCACAGATGTTCTAGGGCTTTAAGTCTGGACTTTGGTTGGGCAAAGTCCGGGACAGTCAGTCTTGTCCTGAAGCCACTCCAGCTTTGCCTTGGCTGTTCACTTCAAGGCTAAAGTTGTGCAGAAAGGTGAACTATCATCTTAGTCACAGGTCGCATTTACTCTGGAACGGGTTTTCTTCAAGGACCTCTCCTTATACTCTCACCCTAATCTATGCCTTGCCCCAATTTTATCACAGAGGCCCACAGTGAGTTCCTTGGACTTCATGGCTTGGCCTTTGCTCTGATATGCAGTGTGAATTGTTGGACCTTATAAAGACAGGTGTGTGCCTTCCCAAGCTATGTCCAGTAAGTTCAGTTTGTCACAGGATACACCTGACCACAATTCCAGGTGACACAGCAAAGGGCCTGAATACTGACTTATAACAAATTTGCTAAAATTGGTTGAGTGTAGATTGATGTGTAAAAATGGCATTTGTATCTATTTAAAATTAAATCTGCCACACAATAGAGTGTGCAAAAAAAATGAAGGTGTCTGAATACTTTTTGAAGCTACTGTATGTCCTCTGACTGTTTTATCCTTCAAGATAAAACAGTCTTCACAGTCTCTTCACGTTTAATCTAATTACCTACTCTTTGGGAAGCCTTAGTACCACTTGTGGAGATTTGCTGCAGGCTGTACTGTAGCCCATGCTAAAATTAAATTGATGTGGCATTGTGAATTAAACATTCAAATCACTTCTTAAAGCATCTATCGTATTGAGCATTAAATAAATTGCCTAAATGCCTCATCTGTTCTAGTTCTGTGCTTCTGTATTTTAGTTGTGAGTGGGTGAATGCTTGTAATGTTGGGCTCCTAGTGGATTTTATGAGTCATTAATCTAGTTCAGCATTGGTTCAAGGAGCTGAAAATTGTCTTTAATCATACAAAGGGTAAAAAGGCAATATTTTGTATTTTTTTTATTTCAATTGCCATCCAAACATGCAGTTGCTACAGCAGAATTAATACATTATGATCTAGGAGCAAATTTTGATATGAAACAACAGTGAAAAGAAGGGGAAAGTGGTTTGAGTACATGTGGCCTCAGGCTTAGACGTAATACTATACCATAATATGCTCTTTATATCAGTATCTCCTCCATCCTGTGTGTGCAGTGTATTTTCATGTTAAGGAGTAGGGTTATCTAAGTGTTAGTATTCTCTAGGGATCTCGAAATTGACAGCAAACTAAGTAAAACTGGTTGTTAAATAATGCATCTGAAGATCCTGTCTGTTACATTAAGTCACTCTCAGGTTTTACAAGAGTGAAGTGTGTATGATTTAATGTCTGATCTGTGTCTCCCCAGAGAGTGTATGGAACTATCTGATGATCGATGATGGTGCTCAATGAAGTCTGTCCTCTGAACTGAAACACACCATCGTAAGACCCCGTGAATGAAGAGGAGGTGGTGTATCTGCTCCCGGACACTGAGACCATGGTTAAAACTAAGCGGAGCCAGCCAGTGAAATGTGGGAAGCCTTGGAAGGAGAAGAGAATCAAGGAAAAGAGAGATGGTTTAAAAAAGAGGAAAGAGAGAAAGAATGAGCTTGAAGGAAAGAAAAAGAAAGATAAGAAAGAGTCACACCGACGTAGGAAGAAGACAGCAGTGGTGGGTGACGGAGACGGACTGGATTGTTGTGTCCTGCTCACCCGTCTGGAGGAGAAAGGAGCTGCAGGTAAAGAAAAGGATGCCCCGAAAGCTGGGAAACAAAAGGGTGTTAAGGTCAAAAAGAAGCTCCACCCGAGCACCATTCAAAGAAGGACCAAATCTGGGCTAATGAAAACTTCCACAGCCAATCAAGAAGCACTGGAACCAAAAATCCACCAATCTGACGCCTTACTCAAGTTGCCCGCACCTGCCCTTGAGCCACGCAGGCGGAGAATGGCTTCCCTAAACGCTGAGGCTGTCAACAGCTTGCTTCTTTACAGAGATGACTCTCTTGTGTCAAATCTCATGAAGAAACGGCAGTCTTCTAATGAAGATCCAGCTAAAGATGATCTCACTCCAACTGAGCAGAGAGGTCATAAAACCAAAAAGGATTCTTCAGGAGGGAAAGCAGCACTGAAAGAAAAACCTAAAAAACAGAAGCGGTCATCAGTGGAGGCTCTTAACATTGACTGGCTGAGTTTGTTTGCACCAACCCCTCGGCGTCAGGCGGGCCTTACTGCTGCAACACTGCTCAAACTCACCAGTGCCCAGTATGGAACCAAGCGGCAAAAGAAGTCGGAGCCCAAGCCAGGCAACGGAAGTGAAGCAGCAGCTACGTCTCAGGCTGGGATTAGCTCCGAACCAATATCTGGAGGAACGAAACAGACCAAAAGAACAACGCATCCTAAACACGAGGAGCAACTAAAGCACAGACAACAGGGTACAGAGGATCCGGCCCGTTCCCAACTGGGCCCTAACATCCAGGGATGCTGTAGTTTATGTAAGACGGAGGCTTTGGATCCCAATTGGAAAGGTGCCACAGGGGGGCAGGAGTGTCTCAGGCGCACTCTCCATTGTGGCTCTGCACTGGGATTCTCCGTAAAAACAATCAAAGAGGAGCAGGTGGAGACCGAGGTGTCTTCCTGCTACTGCTGTTCCCAGGAGAGGTGTGTCGAGTACTGTCACAGAATGGCCCTCTTCCTGGAGGACAAGACCTTTAAGGAACCAGAGGATGGCTCGCTCTCCGACGTGTTCCACCACCACCATCACCACCATCACCACCATCATCACCATCTTCAGTCTCCTCATTCTGTAGCCCACCCAGCGGCCATAACCATCAGCCCGCACACGTATACCTGTTTCCCTGGCTACTACGTCCACTTTAGCCACCCGGACACCCCCCCCTCTCCTGTATCACCCCTCGCTTTATGCCCAATGAGCAGCAAGAGACCCAAACTTCTCCCCAGCACAGCTCCGCAGCCCTCAGGGATTAGCCATCCAGTGTACTGCTGCACCTCAGTGGAGGCGTGTTACGGAGAGCCCTGCAGGATCAACGGCTACTCTGCTTACACCAGTGTGATTCCAGCCATCCCCAGAGGAGGGTGCTCCTTCAGCCCCGCAGACTGCACCAAATGTAACCATGGCATCAAAAGAGGTAAGCAGGCTGGAGATTGACATTGCAAGCTTTACTTACTTACTTTTTCACTTACTTTTTTCGTATTTCCAGAACTGTGTCAGAATTGATTTGGCAGATATTATCAAGATGAGTTAACGCACAAGTATCTCCTTGTGGTGCTAATGCAACAATATTGACATCTTCCTGAAGTAGCTCAGATATAATGCAAAAGGACAGCAACTTACCTTCAATCCTGAGTTTGAACATTCATTTCTAATCACTAAAATTTCAGATTGACATAAACCTTTGTGTCCTTTCCCAGTGTATCTCTACTGCCAATTGTCAGACAGGGGCAAAAGAGCCCAAACAAGAATTAAGAACAGAAAAATAAAAAACTAGTAAATTAAAGCTTGGTAGGGGTAAGATTTTTGTAGTGTTAAAACTCTTATGTTAGATGGTGATGACCAGAGATCACAGGGATCGGTTGAAAAGGTAACTCCAGCGAATTTAGTTTTGCACTTTTACAAAGTCGGAAGTTTGCAAGTGACAGATTTGCAAAAAACACTGATCAAAATCATTGGAGAAGATGAGATAGGACTTTAGTTCGTATTACAGGTCAAGTTCAAAAACACTGGATCCTACATTTCCCATAATGAAATCAGCGCTATCTTTTTTAAGACTTCCCCTCCCTGGTAAATGAACACATCTTTCAAATCCGTTGCCTTCCGTTTATGACACTGATTCTTTTGTGTTATAAATTCTTAGTTTCCTAGCCTGAAGACGCCCTTTATACTATGACATTTTAGTTTCTCAGACTTTAGAGAGCACCCTCGAGCGCCGCAAAAGAAATTAAACAACTTTTTTCACTAGTCCTTCCCAAGATGAGTAAACTCAACTTCATGTGAAAAATCAGTGGCTGCTTTAAGTAAGACAAGAGGGTTTCCTAATAAGTTTAAGTAGTAAATGAGCACACAGTGCTTATAGGATTATTTTGTACGCAGTGTCCCGCTTAATCTGGCTGCCAAAGCTGTACAATGTGCTGAGAATAACTATTATGTCAGGCATTTTAATTTCTAATTTTGGAACATCACTTAACTGGGAGGTAAATGAAAAAAAAAAATCAGATAAAGGGCAAGAACTCTTTTGTCTAAGTCTGAATACAAGCTGCTGGACAGTGAATACGAGGCCTTTATGGCTGAAACCTAATGAGCTGGTTGTATGACCTTGAGTGTCAGCAGTCCGTTATTGTGTTCAAGTCTGGGATGTGAACCAGATTAAGAAAACATTTAGTGATGTCTGCGATATAAAAGTGTGTGTGTGTTTGTGCCTCAATGTGTGGATTTAGGGATAAAAAACACCTGAATGTGACCTTAAAATGACATTTGATTACACATGAGCAAACACACACACGCACACACTCTGTCTCTCTTTCTGTGGTCCCCAGCAGGCAAAACCAGGTCAGGCTGTGAGGTTTGAGACTCTTGCCTACAAGACCATTGTCCATCTCAGCGGAAATCTTTACAAATAGGCCTTTTCCATAGCAGACATTTTGACGAGTTAAAAATCTGTTGTGGAAAAGGCTTCTGGTCCATCCGCATAGGTGCCGCCTCTTTTCTGCCCAATTTAAACTCTTCTCAGTACAATACAGGCGTGTACAAATCAGGTCTCCAGGTTCCACCCGACTTCAGCCTGAGTAGAGGCAAGTAATTAGCAAGTATAAGTGCGTGTGTGAAGCAAAGTTAGCAACTAGCTGTCGAACGCAGCGGAGCAGTAAGCAGTGAGAAATTTCTCTGAGGAAGTGGTGGAGACATAAACATTGAGACTGAATATTAGGCTTGTCCACTTAAGCATTCGTAGCTGGTCAGCAACACAACTCTAAATGAAAGACAATGTTGTTCTGTATCTGCGGGATGTGTAAATAGGCAGCTGGTGTTCTGTTAACAACTTTTTTTCTGCCACCTTGAGCTGTTTGAAAAGAAAGTTGTTGCAGGTTTAGGGTGTTAAGAATAAAAGTGGTCACTGCATTATCACTAATGTATAAGCGGCAGTTTAATTGTTAATGCTAATTCTGAGCCATTTTACGTTGTTGGTACGCTGCTGGTGCAGTGTATTTCACAACTTCATGAAAGTAATTGTACATAAAACCTTAATCTGCAGTTTAGCTGGTTACTAGTACAACTGGCAAATACATGTAGGGGAGCAAAAAGTGTGTTGTTTCCCTCTGATATGTTCTGATATAGAGTAATAAAGGGGCAGAAAATGGAAGTATTGAAGAACTGTGAAGTGCAGGTAGCACAAAACTGTTCTCAAGTGACTAAAATGACTAAATGACTAAATGTATTCAGTTGTATTCCGCCCATGTGTCAATGTATGTATAGTATCTTCAGTAGCCTAACTCTAAAACCAGGTAGCCTAATGATGAGCGTAGTCCAATGTTAATGTATCATCCAGGAGCAAATAAAGGCTGCTGATGAGGTTTGGATCCACAGAGCTGGGAGATCAGGCTGAAGGAAATTGACCATTAGCTTACCTTAATGTCATCACCACAGCTGTATCATGGCAGTGTGCACAACCTTTTCTTTTTATCTCACACGCAGGACGATGTTGGGGTTTTTCACTGTCGGTTTTATGTGGATCCCTGTTGTGTGTGTGTACGTGTTTATGTGGCTGCTCTGTTAAAGGCCATAATTGACCTTAATTGAGCCCATGTTTGTTTTTTTCTGCTGCTTCAGCGGAACTAATAACAACTGAGTGCACTTCATGTCTCTATTGTATAACCTTGTTAAAGGTTGTTGATCACTGTGGCTGTCCCTTAAAGGACTTTGTGCATGTTTCACTGTGCCACTCTACTTCATTGTCCTTCCTTTTCTATTCCTTCCTCAGACTACCCATCAGCCCTCAGTGACCATCACAGCCACTCCTCCATCCCCATCTCTCCCAGCCCCAGAATCCTCACTGGCTGCCCCATTCCCACTGTGCCTCCAGCCGGCCAATCGGTGCCCCACGTTCAGACTCCGCTGTCCGACCCCAGCCAACCACAGCCTCCGCTGCAGGTGGCGAAGGAGTGTCCGCAGAGTGCCAAGCCGCCCAGCGGGTCGAGGTCTGGTGCACGTGGCACCGGCAACATCAGCTCGGCTGTCTGCCCTCTCAACAGGGACAAGAAACAGAAGCTCAGCTCAGCCAGTGTCAGAGAGCGACCAGTTGCCAAGCAGCCGAAAAACAGCCGCCAAAAAACTACCAACGGCTGGCGGCCAGTTGGCCTGCCCTTTCAGAAGGAGGTTTTCTCTGTGGTATGTTAAAAAATCATGCTGGTGCTTTTCATTTCAGCCATGATGGTGCCATAATTACATTTGGTGTAATTTACCTTGACTTGAGTTTAGGGTAATTTATCACACATGCATTATTTCACATCAGGGATTATTCACAGTTTCTGCATTTCCTCCAAACACCTGACCGTCTACATTGCTCTCAAGACACAGAAGTCATTCAATACAAATTACATTCTGCAGCATTTTGCTCCACAGCCTGTCACAGCTTATCAGTTTGTGGCTGCCAGGGGAGTCAGTATTTCCTGCTGCCTTTGTTCCCAGGGAGAGGAGGCTCTGGTGCTGAGGAAATGTTTTGAGGGAGTCCAGAGGGACAGGGAGCTGATTCGGGTCAGAGACACTGTTCTGCTCAAATCTGGACCTAGGAAGAAGTCTCTGCCTTATGTGGCCAAAATCTCAGCTCTGTGGGAAGAGCCGGAGTCAGGTAGGACACACACACTGCGCACAGTGTTTACTTAGACCACAAGAGAAGCCGAAGTAATGCAGGAATAACCGCCTTAGGCGCTGAAGTGAACTGTGTGTTTGTGTGTTTGTTTTCTTCAGGAGAGCTGATGATGAGTTTGTTTTGGTACTACCGTCCAGAACACACACAGGGGGGACGCAACCCCAGCATGCATTGTGAGGTGAGAAGGAAATCCTTTCATACCACGGACATGAAAAAAAATTGGTTTTGTGATTGGTAGGCAGGTGCTTGTAAAAATTATTTAGCACAGGTCAAAAGTGAGCAATGTGTATATAAATCAATGTGCAAGGTACAGTATGTGAAACTGCATGGCTAGAATATTCTTGCACACCACCTTAGCTTTTAATTCTCTCTGGTGAAAATAACAAAATGAAATACAACAGACAAAGGAGCTCTACATCATGTTTTCTAGTGCACATGTGCGGAACATGTCGCATACCTCGATTGACGTATGCATAGAAGCGCATGCATGTGTGCTTACACAGCCTGCTTGCACATCTGCAGCTGTCCAAAACTCCATCTGGCTTGGAGTAGGAACAGGGCTACTCAGTGGAGCACCAAGTATTTGTTAATCCACAGCTGGAAATAGCCCCCAACGAATGCACCATTTACTGCTTTTTGAGTAACGATTGATAAAAGATCGAGTGCCCTTTACTTACCCTTTATCCAGAATTAAAATATATGTTTTTGATGCATTTTTTAATATCAACAAATGGTCTCGGGGTTGTGAGTATTGGACTTTTCATGAGTTTTTTCTGAGAATAAGAAATCATAGAGTAACACGTGTCTAGAGTCAAACCACTGTAAGGTCCAAGGTATTCATTCCAGGGTAAGAAAAAAATGGTTTCATTGGCGTTTTTTTCACATTGACCATTTTGTGAGTTTGTATCAAAATGAACACATCGGGATTCAAGAAAAGACTTTTTAGATTTTAAGACATACTCAGTAACTGTGAATGTGTCTCAATCACCGGATAATACATAAACTCACCCGCACGAACACAGGCAGACACACATGTTGAGGAACAGCTTTTGTTGTGCTCGCTTCCTGTTGTCAGTAATCTCCCAGAGGAACAAGTTGCATTTTATTCAATCTCTAGAAACAATAAACCACATAAAGTCTGTCATTTCCTGGCTGCACTAACAACAAAAACTTCAGAGCAGCAGTGTGAGGACAGCAACAAAGCTCTGGCTCAGAGGAAGCACTGAAACTTCTGCTTGTGTACAACATAGCAGACAGATGTTGTCATCTTCTCAGATCCAACTCAATCAAGGATCCTGCATAGCAACTGTGCAGCTTTATAGGGCTCAAATATTGCTAAATTACACTTTTTGTTTGTTACTAACACATGAATAAAACACAACTCTCTCTCTCCCTAGAATGAGATCTTTGCGTCTCGTCACCAGGATGTGAACAGTGTGGCCTGTATTGAAGACAAATGCTATGTCCTAACATTGGCACAGTATTGTCGGTAAGAAATAGAGGGTTTTTACACGTTGTGGTGACTAGCATTTTTCTTTCAAGCGCATTTCTTTTCTAGTAAACCTATTGCCTTTGAAAGATTACATGGCCCTACTGAGAAAATTCTACAGTAATTGTTTATGAAGCTCTTTTTTCTTAGTTCTCAGTGAGTCTACACAGAAACAGGTTTCATTATTTCTCAACGTTTTTTGAACCCGATTGAGCCTTGATGTCTTGTGTTGTGTGCTGTGTCCAGATTTTGTGCCTTGGTAAAACGTCGTAGGGAGGGTGTGCATGACAGTGCCGCCTCCCTCATGGTGCCACCCATTGTTAGCAACGCCATGCCCAACCACCACTGTGTGCCCGATGACATCGACCCAGAGCTGGTGTTTTTCAGTCGACACGTCTATGACTTCCGCTATGGACGCCTCCTCAAGAACCTGCAGTAGCATCCCACGGGCATGGCCCGGTGCTTTGGGATGTCAGATAATGTTACTCTGGTTTCATCCTCCACAAGTTTAATCAGCTGCAAACCTACCTGCTGCCTCTGTGAGAGAGGACCTGGAAGTTTAGGACAAAGGAGACAAGAGCTTTTTTTGATTTAAATCTCTTGTTCATACTTTACATGCCACACATTTATTTAGTTAGAATAATGGTCTGACATATTGTATAAGAGTTATTATGGGAGTGTAAATGGTCTTTGTCATACATGCCTCTCTGGTGTTGTAGCAGCTGTGTGGAGAACCTGGAACGTACCCTGCTGTAGAAAATGCTACTGTAGCTCTTAGAAATGTGACATTTGATAGATAAGACGAGATGTTGATGTTACATGTGAATAATGTTACTATCTGCCTGCAGATATTAGACACGCAAAGTCTCACTGATTTGCTATAGAGGCATATAGTGCTGAAACAGAGATTTCCGAGTGGCTGAAGAATTAATCACATTCATCATTAGATTTCTCTGTAATTTGCCATTAACTGGTGTTTAAAGGTAGAAATATGCAGTTTTCTTCAAGGCACTGTACACCTTTTAAAGCCCTAGAGCAAACATCTATGTTCAAGTTGTTTTTAAGAAACAGTTTGAAATCATAGATAAATGTGCTTATTTGATTTCCTGCCAAAAGTTAGACGAGAGGATTGATACCACTCTGATGTCTGTACAAGAAATATAAAGCTTCCGCCAGCGGCGGTTTAGCATAGCTCAGCTTAAAGACTGGAAACCGGGTAGAAACAGCTAGCCTGGTTCTGAAAAGAGCCAGGCTAGCTGTTTTTGCCTATTTCCAGTCTTTATGCTAAACTAAGCTAAATGGCTGTTGGCTCAAGCTACACACTGTATTTACAATCGAGATGTAAACCTCAGCGAGAAAGCAAACAAGCATATTTCCCACATCTTGAAATATTCTATTATTTAACATTTCCTTTTTCATGTAAGTGTAATTGACTCATAGGTTCAGTTTAGTGAAAGGCAGCTGTGGAGAGAGGTCTTGATCAGATGATTTGACTAAACTGTCCTCAGTTTTATTACGACAGACTAATTTTCATGCACGGCAAACAATGAAATGTTGAAGTTTTATGGCTACATCTCTTGTCAGCTTCTAAGATTTGTCATATCTGTAACTCTGAAATTCACCTCAGTGGTATTTTCACACTGTAGGACAGATGTGCAGTCTACACAGAAAGCACAGTTGAGTTTGCTTGGTTTTTGCAGTGTGAAGATGTCCAACTAGCCGAGCGTTGAGGGGATTTTTGTTACATCAACGCTGAGGAATATTTTCTTTCTTGAAGCTGTTTGCCAGAAGTGTGATTTGACTTTGGTGTCAGCTAACTGTATATTTGCATTTATATGTCTGGACGAGTGTCAGTTCTTTGCAGATGGCATCAGTCAGTCACCTATATTCTTGTTTCTTCACCAGTGAGATGGTGAATAATGTATTCAGTGTAGCCTTTAGATCTGTGATGATTCATTCCTATGTTTGAGAGAAGATATGTATTTATTTCTGTACTGAGAAATATAATTTATTTTCAAAAGATAATTTTAAAGAATAGAGTTTTAGATAAGTGGCTTTCATTCCTGATTAGAACGAAGGTCAAAGTTGTCTCCCCTTCTTAGCTGCATTGTCTAAGATGAAAAGTGCGTGAGTCATTTGCAACAGTCTATCTGTGACTGACTGAGCTTGCTTGCCCAATACAAGCCTATTCAATGTTGTGTTGAGATGTTGAAATCCTCCAGGCAGATTAGAGGACACATCTGGAGTATTTGGAAGGATATCAGATACAATTTGAAGGACGCCTACTAACATGTGACCAGAGATGCTTAACCTGCAGGACCAATACTTACTTTGGCCTCTCCCAGCTTCCTGTCATTCTCCTTTTCACATCTCCTCGGATGATGAAGCTTTGCCCGTTCACCTTTAAATGCTGAATGCTACAATGGTTTAAACTTACCTTAGAATTAACCTGTGCCCTTGATCTTGCTGCCTTATAGGAACATTCCCAGCCTTTCATTTGGAAAAGTGTACCCAATCTCAGCCTGGGGGTTATGAAGCATCTTAGTGTGCTGATCTTGATTCCTAGATGCTTGAAATGCATCTCAGGTCCATCTCATTCATCTAAAGTGTAAAACTGACACTTGATGAACACTTTACTTTGAAAAAATATCTGTGCTTCTTTGATTCAAACTAAAAAGTTATCTCTAGAGTGGCCTGCCTGAAGACTAGATGGGTAAGAACGGTCTGACATTTTGGAAAATGCAATAATTCACATTCTTGCAGAGTGTTACACAAGAGGATTAATACCACTCATGTATGTGTGTGCCAAACATGTAGATGGAGCTAGCAGCTATTAGCTTAGCTTAGCATAAAGACTGGAATCAAGGGAAAACACCCTCCATACAGTTTTTTTTTAAAACCACCCTCCAGCACATATAAAGCTCCCAAATTAAAATGCTCTATCTTGTTCCATCAAGTTTTAAAAATACAAATGAGTAATTTGCTGTTAGTGGTTTCCCTCTGCCTCCGGTGGCTTCATTTTTGATATACAGCCATGAGATTGGTCTCAATCTTTTCATCTAACTCTCTACAAGAATGCATTTTTCCCAAAATGTCAAAATTTCCTCTAAGTTTGTTATTTTATCCTTCTCAATCTAAGAGAAGCTTCATGAGCTTGATTTGTAACAGTTGCTATGAATTCGCTTTGTTTTTTTTGTACAAAAAGTGCCAAAAAGTCCACAGAAATTTCTTAAACCACTAATTCACCATAATCCACCTCTTAACAGTCCATCTACATGCTCATTATGATCCAAGCAATCCTATTTCTGCCAAAATATTGCTAAAGAAACTTTTTTTGGTAGAGCTTTGTGGATGGTGATAGCACAACACAGAGGTGGTGGTGAATAAATGGATTATGCAGGAGTATTTGAGACATTACAAGTCTTTTAATCTGCTTTGACACTCGTCACCATTTAAATACTTAATGTTCAACATGTAAGCCGCTGGCAAGCACTGTTTTACACGAAGGAGGAAAGTAGAAGCTATTAAAAGCCACCTTACAAGCACAGGGGGCGAGTCTTTATTAGTCAAAAGACTTTGGGTGGAATATCATTCTAAACTACCTAGATCCTGTCTACTTATGATTTGCTGCCTGCACAAAGGGTGGGGTAGATTAATTTTGTGTGTTATTTTACAAAAATGATAATTCGCTATACTTAATTAACGGAATAATAGGCGAATTGACTTTCAAACAAGTCTCCTCGCATGAATATATTCATATTGGCTAATTAAGTTCACTAGGCTAAAACGGAGAGATTAGGCCCTGCCGTATAAATCCACCTTTCTTGGTAAACTACACGTGAATAGTTCTGTATCAAAACAGTAGAATGATCTCATTGGTTGAAACATGTTATGGATCACTGATGCATGATGGACGTAGTAAAGCCCGCACAGCACAATAATGCAATGTAGAAGAGGGTAAACTACATTTGGTTTCATTTTAATTTCAAAATCCACTTTACTGTTCTGGATGAGCGTTAGAAACCACATACAGTACATGTTATGGTCTTAGGAATCACTCAGCAAACTAATTATGTCTATTCAAGATGTGTGATACTTATGTCTTAGGTGGTCCTCTGTGCCTATTCCCATTAACCCGTATATATTCCAAGTGTTTTCCATGAAGGGGGATGAGTAGTTGCTTTTGTTTTTACTTATCTTCGAAATGCCTTTCATTTTTGTCAAATGATGCTGGTCTGATCTTGAATGACCACAATGAAATGTTTGCACCAAAAGGAGAGAGAGAGAGGAAGAGAGAAAGAGAGATGAGGGCATTGAAAAATGAATTAAACTTCATTCCCAGGTGTACAAAAACTTCAACTTTGGTTCTTCTGATGTGAATTTCTGTTCATATTCTTTGCATGGCGTTTTGGAAATATTAATCACAGCACAGATTATTTGTATGATTTCAAATGGACCTCTGTAATATAAGAAAAATATTTAACTGTAATAAAATAATATATGAGTTTGAAGATATTTGAGAGATTATTTTTTTTTTGCTGTGGTTTACATCTAATAAGCAAGTACTCTGGCCAGGTCGAGAGCTGTAGTAATGGTTGTTGCCCACATGGTGGCTCACTGCCACTATTTTTCATTTTCATCCAGAACTGGAAACAAAACATGTTAAAAAACAATTATGATATACAGTATTTAGTCAATATTAATTGATCACAGGCTAGAGGGAAACTTGAGGGAGCGTACTGTATCCGCATTACAAACTTAAGGTTTGTCAAGCTCCTTTGTAATCATGACTGGTTTGATTCAACTGATCAGTTCTCCCTACATACAGCTCTCAACCCCCTCAGTTAGGGACATGCTGAGTGTATGTTTCTTTACAGAAAATTTAATTAGTGATATTTGTAGATTCCTGTATTGACCATGACCTTTTTATTGTGTCAGTAATTAAAGGAAAAATTCCTTTTGGCTGCATGAACAAAATCTAAATACTTCACATCAGTAGTTATTTATCTGTCCTTGCAATTAGATTTACAGAGGAAAACACTGAGAACAATAACATTTCATCTGCATAAATCAAAATCACTGTTTTCTTTTCAAAGCACCAAGCCTTTCCCTTTTGTTTCTACTTTTGAAATTCATTCAGCTCTTTACCCCTGAAGAGATTATGTCCCCATTTATTTGGTGCACTGCACAGATGATGACAGGAGATACAAGAGTGTGAGCATCTTGAAAGCAGACGCAAGGAGACATAAATCATCTAACTTCAATAATCAGGCCTCTGATGAATATGTATAAGGCCTCTGGCACTACTCAGTCAGATTTGGAGAATTTAAATGGCATGAGCAGGTAAATCATTTGCATTTGTAACAGCGAGCATGTGTGGGATGAGAGTCAGAGAGTTCAGCTGCTTCAGCTCATAGATTATTTGGCACAGTGAAATTTTGTGCCTTTGTGCTCAATGACTGGGAAGTGAATGGATGTTTATGAATATGACCTATTTTCTGCAGTGACAGACAGTACAGGTTCTGTGACTCCAAGCTGGGGATACTAGCTGCACACTATAGGGCACTAATTTAGTAAAAGTAATGGCCAAATGGTGAAAAAGTTACTTAAATACTTAGCTAAAAGTAATCTGGTTTAAAAGGGGAGCTAAAAGTAATTTTTGTGCAAAGTGGAAATAGGTTATAGGCAGCAAACTTTTTCAACCACAAAAAATATTTATAAACTGTTTAGTTTTTTAATTCACTAGAAGTGAATTACAAACGGTTGACATAGTTAAAAAAAATAATAGAAAAACTGAAATATCCATTTTCTGTAGACTTAAATTAACTATTCACTAAAATGAAAATATTTTGAACATGGTAGAAGGTTCTTGAGTTCATATGATATATCAGGTATGTCAGACAAAAAAGGTTCATAACCACTGCTTTTAATTATACTCTCTCAGATAAAACGGGCAGTTAAAGCTGTGACCAGCTGCTGTAAATGAGTGGCAATGAACTTTCACTGTTGTCTACAAGTATAATACAAAACCCTTAAAAGGAAAAACTGTCCTTTTTCCCCAAAAGTCTCCAACAAAAGATTTCCCCATGTGTCAGAACTGTCTGAACTGGCCTCATATTGGATTTATCATGTCATGTAAGCCAGCAACGCAACTTGTCCTGAAAGCAAATGCATTTCAGTGGAGGACCTGAGGTGTTTAGATTACGCACCTGCCAGGCAGTTTCCACAATCTGACTCATTCCAATTTTGCACCACTCTCCTCTCTTTACAACCTCTCCTGCCCTCTGTACAGCCATGCACAACAGAGATGTCCTGAATCACTGGGATAATGGCTGGCAAGTTTCAGATTACTAAGGTGATTTGGTGTTGTTTTTTCTGCCTATATATATATATATATATATATATATATATATATATATATATACATATACATATACATATACATATACATATACATATACATACATATATATACATATATATACATATATATGTATAATCATATCAATTATATATAATATTTAGTTTTTCAGACTTATGAAAGAGCTGAGGCTGAATGCTTTCTTATTTATCCATATGAGATTTGTTTTTCTTGCTTCCCTTTTGGTCTATGCAAAATCCTCTCTACATGAAAGCAGGGGAGACAAATAAGTTGTTACTTAGAAAACATTTACGGTTTTCATTTCGTCATTCTCTCTCTAATTAATCTGTTTGTTGGTTTTTTTATGAGCCTCTGCCTACACTGTGCCGTCAAGGTAAAGCTGTGACTCCACATGAGGTGTTTTTTTCTCTCTTGTGGTTCTAGTGACTAAAAAAAAATTCTATACAATAGCCTTTAAAAAGCTTGTTTTTTGTTTTTGTTGTAGTTGTTGTTGTTGTTTTACACAGAAGGCCCTGCAGGCTTATCCCAGAATTGTCTTGGGTTTTTGTTTTTTGTTTTTTTTAATCACCAGACAATAAGATTTTACATCACATCAACACCATATTCTTGATATTCATGGATCTAATTGATCTTTTTTGTTTTTCTACTTATGTCATTCCATAGGTCTCATGATTCCACAGGTGAGGTGAACATTAAAACAATGCAACAGCTTCAGAATGAGAGAGGACCATCTCCTCAATTTGTAGACACAGCAAACAACTACTGGTGTTCACTATATCAAGACCACTAACATTTGCATGTGAGGACCTTGTTAAGCCTGCTCGCATTTGCATTTTCATAAAAGATGTTCAGAACACAATCAGACATGAGAATAGCAGGATGCATGAGTAGAAGTGTGATTTGCATACAATATGTTGCATTTTCATGCTCCCATTAGCAGAGGTGACAACAGTTGCACTTCCCTGATATGATATTCGACAGTCTCTCCTTATCTTCTGTTGTAAACTCCTATTCAGTCTGAAGCTCATCCCTGTTTACACTGCCTGTGCTTGGCAATCATCTCCCAACCATCAGCTGCTAAAAAAACCTTTTATGTAAAACTGGTCTAAAAAGAAGTTCTGGGTTTCTGTAGCTGCCTCGACATTGCCATCCTGTCAGATGCTTCTAGTTATGAGATAAAATGAGATCAAGAAAAGGAGCCATTTAGAAAATTTATAGTTTGACGCATTAGGTAGCTTGTGCTTAAAAAATAAATTTTAAAAAACTTAACCCAGATTTTTAACTTTTTAACTTAAAGTGGCAATCATGCACACGGGCAAGGGGACTGAGGGTGGTAAAGTGTTCCTTTAAATATATGAGACTGTATAATTGGTTGCATGACACTTTGATCTAATTGCGCATTAATGGAAATTGTTGCCATTCATTTTTATTTTTGTCTCATTGTGATTATGTGTGTATATATATATATATATATATATATATATATATATATATATATATATAGAGAGAGAGAGAGAGAGAGAGAGAAAGAGAGAGATGCGTTACCCATGGACTGCTTGATTGCGCTATTTTTTCAGGTAAAAGTGACTCATCTTTCAGCAGAGCTGCTCTGTAAAGTGGTTGTAAAGATAAAATATTTAAACCAGCATATATCCTTAGAATTGTCTTTTTTTGACAGCTGCATGAAAGAAAGAGGACAGAAGTACCTTGTAGTAATATAAAACAATGAACATTTTTCTATAACTGTCAGCAGATTTTTAAAACTTAACTGGTATAGCTGGTTGTCATCATTTGCATTAACATGGCACAGAGGAGTCAGGTGGTGGTGTGATGAAATCTCATGTTTTTGTTTTTATTCATTAAAACCTTAACTCAGGTTTAGTCACTTTAATGAACAGCACAGATGATACTTCCTTACTCTCAACAATGCCGAAGGTTTTGCATATAGGTTGTGTTTGTCAAATGTCACAGCTGCAACAAAATGTTTGAAAAGTGTTCTATGGCTCAAATTGAATGCAGGAAACATATTATTCATTCATTATCACAAAAAGTCTTCACGTTCTTATTTTATTCCCCAGCAATCCTGAATAAAATAGAAAGTGAAAGATCATTTAAATAAACACGTTTATTTAGTGGAATTCAACAAAATAGATCTAATATTGCACGTGTAATACACATATGATTTACTGAAAATAAAACATCAGTTTAAGGGATTGGCAGAAAATCATTATATAAGAACAGCACATTTTATTTCCATAAACATCATAAAGTTGATGCTGAGAATTAAAAAATGCACAGACATGAATATGTACAATAATTTGATTAAAAACTGTACAATAAACTTGATATTGTTTTATGTGCAAGGACAAGGTCAAAATCACTGTCTGTAATATGTTTTTAAGCTCACAATAGCGTATTTTTCAGTACCACATGGACTTTTAGTACATAAACATTCATACATAAAAATATACTCCACTTTTTTGAGTTTCAGTCTTGTTTGAATTTCACTGTGCTTTAAATGAATTACGTTTTTTTACTCCATTTTTCAGTCAGTATGAAGGCTGAAAAGATTTAAATTGAGGAGAAGAAGATAAACTCTGCTATTACTGATGAGTAGATTCACATCCAACAAAATTGAAGAAAACACCAGTGGGTAAAATTCTTGTGCCTATTCATCTGAAACAACAACTTAAGCGTAGTTGTCTTGAGGAACAATGTTATTTGCGACAGCACCTGGTAAATCTGCCACAATGGTAGAGTTGTGAGGACAAGGCATTCTACGAGACACTGTCAGGACGCTTGAACCTTGACATCGGTCTTTTCGTTTTCCTTTCCTCTGTGACAGGAAGTGACGACACAGGTAGGACAGGAACTTGTCATGTAATGAGGCGTAAATAAAAGGGTTGTAGCAGGCGGAGCTCATGGCAAACAGGTGGCTTGACACTTGGATGACATTTACGTAGTTCTTCCCCAAGATGGAGAAGTCTGTGTCCAGGTCACGGATCAGATTCACCACCTGCAAAAGTAAACTGTGTTCTGAAGTGTTCACTCAAGGAACAATTCATATTTGAATTGATTCAAGAATAAATTGCTTTATAAGGCTTTTTTTAATTTAATTTTAAATTAATAGGTTTTTAGTTGGTTGTTTTTGTTTGTTTTTTTGTAATACAATTATTCACTTGCTGTATAAATTACAGCCTAAAGTGTTTGGTTCAGTTCTCCTCAGAGATTCATATTCACCGACTTCACTGATTTTTCCTAAGCTAAATTGTTGCATCACCATTCAAAGATAATTCAGCACATTACTGCCACAGCATTCAGTGCTTATTTTGTCTTCCTTTCAGTACTATGTTCAGTTCTTTTCTGGTTCAAGGTGTTAGATTCAGTTCACTACTAAACTAGGGCTATACAAAAAGTTTAATGGATCAGCAAGCAAGTGTAGGCTACAGAATTGTCAGATTATGATTGTTTCTTTGGTTTCCCCTCCCTTTTAATGAACTTTTAACAATGAACTGAGCTTATGATGTGAATAGGCTAAAGCAGGCAAATTTCCCAAAGTGTCTAAATATCCCTTATGTATCTATCAAGCAGTCAGTTTCTTGTGTGTCTCATGTACCTGTAAGGGGAGCCATGAAAAGGCGAAACAGAGGACGGACACCAGCAGCAGGCAGAAGGTCTTTCTCCTCCGTCTGCTCCAGGCCGCCCGCGTCGAACGCAGCTCCGGACAAGCCATCAAGCCAGATGTATTCCTCTGCTTCAGCTGGTAGGATATAGCACAGTAGGAAATGGAGACAGCAGACAGTGGGACAAAGTAGGAGAAGAAAAGACTGAAGCAGGAGTAGATGAGGCGACTTTGCTCCTGGCCATCCCAGAACTCCTCACACACGGCCATCTGCATGCCTGCAGCCCGCAGGTCCAGGTAGACAGTGTGCAGTGCTGTAGGTGTGGATAAGGCCAGAGAGCACAGCCAGATTAGGACCACCAGACCCCAGCAAAACTGGCAACCCGCTCTTTTGCGAATGGGATAGGCCACAACAACGTAACGATCGACTGCAATGGCCATGAGGGACAGGACCGCCGCATAGACAGCCGCAGACTGCATGACAGTGACAAAATGACACAATGTCGATCCGAATACCCATCCACGCTTGTCAAAAGCATAGGATGCCGTCAAAGGGACACAGAGGATGCACATGACCAAGTCGACAACTGCCAGGTTGCCGATGAGGAAATTTGTGGTGCTGCGTCTTTTCTTGTTGTGCCAGATGAGAAAGAGCAGGAGGAGGTTGCCAGAGCACGCGATCAGGACCACAGCAGAATAGAGAGGGATGAAGAGGAGCTTCAAGTCGAACAGGAGGTCCAGGCCAGAAAAGGATGGAGCTGAGAATGTGGTGGTCAAATAGAAGGAGAAAGAAGAGTTGCAGCAAGAGGAGGAAAGGGAAGATGAAGAGTCAGATATCAATGGAGATGAAGAAGAAGAAACTGGAGCAGAGGTGTTCGCTCTGGATCGGTTCAGGGACGTCTCCCACTCCATAGCTGTGGAAACCAGAATGAATAACAAGTTATTACAGGATCATATCAAATAACCACCTGCATATATTTCATATATCAAAACCTCATTTACCTTCATAATTACAGACACATATTTGCATAATGTACCGAACAACACTTTGATTGAGCCCAACGTGGTATTAACATCAGGCTAAGATTAAGAAATTGAAGAGATGAGTCGCATTTGAACAACTAATTAGCGGAAAAGAAAAAACTCTCTGTCAATCAAAGCTGAAGCAGGGCTTGTACCGTATGTCTCTCTGAACAATAAGACATCCGTTTACATTCATCCGTCTCATCTTTCTCAACATCCAATCCATCTCTCCCCCACTCTCCTCTTTTTACCTTTATTTTTCTCGGCCTCTCTAAATTCTTTCAATCTCATCACTGACACATCTTCGCTTTTTTTTGTCACCAGCCAGAAATCTTTTGTCTGTTCCTTTGGAGCTACACTTTTCACTTTTGCTTTACCCTCAGCTTTTTCCCATATACAGCAAAAAAAAAAATTGAGTCAAACTGATTCTCAAAGAATCTGTGATGTTTACATCTGTTGAAACATCTGTACATGAAAATGGGCAGGAATGCTAACTTAATCCACATTTTGCACACAAGCTTAGGAAAAGCTATGTATTTCTCATTGCTGAGATTTAGTTCATTACCCAAAAGAATTCAGCAATGGCAGCACTTGAATGGCTTTTGAATATAAATTTTTTCAAGATAGTGTGAGGATGGTGAAGAAATCCACACTTGTTTCCACAATTAATATATTTTGGGCTAATTGGCATTATTTAATCATTCACTGGCTACAGTCCATGCTCTTTTTGTTGGCTTTTGTCGGCTAAATAAAAGCAATGACTCACACATTATCTACAAAACTAACAATAAGCAAACAACAAAAGTAAAACAATCAGCCTATACATGACAAATTTTGTCAGATTAGCCAATTTCCATGTAATACGAAAAGAAATGAGGTTACTGCTTCATTACGTGGTTAACTGCAAAAGAATAACCTTCCCTGGGAAACTGTAGAGCATGAGTAAGTGCTTATTAATGACCTACTTAGGCAGAGCAAAACCTTCCGACTACAGCATTTGTCATAATGTTAGTTCTCTTACTAAATTATCTGAATTTTCCAAGGAAGATTGGTTATATCATATCCAGTACAGATAAACAGAAAACACAGATACCCTCCTCAGCTCATTGCTGTATTGCTGTATCAGCTCATTGTCTCATTGATGCGACTCGCTCTGCTACCAGCTGATTCACACGACAATAACCGAGCCCCTGAGATTAAAAAAATAACACTACTGATAAATTCCCCAGTCTTAAACTTCTTAGAGTAGTTAATTCTCTGGGGAATCTCATGCAAAATTGTAAATTGCGAGCATATGGATTTTAGTAAGTACAAATTAAAAGAAAATGTACCTCTCACAGATGTCAGTCAGGTTTTGTTAATTTGTCAGGCACCTGTTGTGTCCTCTGTCTGCAGGGAGTCCTGCTGTTGTGCAGCCTCGCCTTGCACAGCCCTGCTCTGTTATGGACTAAAGAGATTTGCTCATTCTCCCTCTCTCATACAGCATACAGTACATTCAAGTGAGTGAGTCACCTCTGGGATGGTGAAGAGGGCTTGTCTGTCATTTCAGTCTCACTCAGTATTACCCCCAAGAACAGTCATCTACAATCTCCTCTATGGATTCCTTGGAACTAAAGTTGCTCTGGATAACAAATAGGGAATTTATATGACCTTGCCTTGTTTTATGGTACTTTTTATTCACCATGGAAACATTATATTTTTCCTGTTGGGTCTTATAATGTGTCTGGGGCTTTATATAGTCAATTTATAGTGACTCTGACACATTTTACAATAGTACTTCTCCTATATCATCACTTGTTATCCCAGATTTATCTTGACACAGAAATCTCAAAAGGGTGGAGGGTCCAACTTTGACAAAATGTATAAAAAGGAGGGAAAAAAAAATCCCTAATCATTTTCTTACCTCTGTGGACCATTTTAAATGATGAATGCAAACACACCCTGAAACCAACATGAGGGAGTAGAACAAAAATTGAACAATTAAGGGCCAAACCATGATCTTTCTCCAGCGGTACACATTTTAAATATTCATCATACTGAAGCTAATTTAAAAATTGTGAGTCTTGGTTTCAGAGCAGCCCAAAACCAGTGTGACCATGTGATTCATGAATTGAGTATCTGCAAAGGGTGATTCGGGATGAATTTCAGGAGATTACAACTACTTGAAGGGAACAGAGGGCTGATTGTGATGGTAATGAAGAAGTCCAATGCACTGCAGGAAAATGGAGATATTTATGGACTTTAAAGCAGTTTTATCATCATCTTATAGTGTTGTTTTATCATTATCTTACAGAACAGTTGTATTATTATTTTATCATAATTCAAGTTTATAACAAATAAAGATCATTGTCAATGTAGTAAAGTCCCAAATGTCGTGTCAGTCTAATTAACCCTCTGGGATCTTGGCCATTTTTTTCTTTGACCGTTACCTGTTAATAGTCTAAAAAATCAGCATTGTAAGGTACAAGCAAGTAATATATATCATTTTTTTCAGTGCAACCTGGGGTATTTGAATATGTGAGTTGACGATTTCACATGACATCATGAATAGTTATAAGACCGAAGAAAACAAAACTTAAATTTCACATTTGTATTCTTGGTGATAAAGTAGCTACGTGAACACACACACACATAAAAAAACTAATTACATTTTAATCACACATTTCCATACTGCTTCTGGGTATGATTTTTACTTGTGCCACACATCAAAATAGTTTCTATCCAAAACAACACTGCGTGGCACATCACACACTATACGTGCATGCTATTGCCTACCTGGTCTGCCGGTTGAGCACTCAGGCTCTCCCGCCATAGGATGCTTTTTTTCTTGGATCGGTCTGGACACTGATGGGGGCAGGAGAGTGGGTGATGGGACCCTCTCTTGGTGGAATCCTCTGAATGTGCCCGAACTGGCTGTGAGTGCCTCCAAGAAAGCCAGGTGGATCATGGGCTGTTCTTTCATTGTAAAGGATGTTGCAGTTTTCTCGCTATGATATACTCAAAGCAAAAAAATGTGCGGTCCGACCTCCGAACGGACACTGTGGTACTGGATCAGCTGGTCTGATAAATCCACACCTACTATTTCTCTGTAAACATACATTAGGTGTGGAGCTCAGCTACATTGTACCAGATAACTTTGCTTTTCCCCTTCCTTTGCAACGTGCCAATGGAATATGCTACATAAAGTGGACCAGAGACCAGTGTCAATCCATTTCACAAACATGAGAGGCCCTGTGGTTCTGCTGTTAGTGAGTTTTAAGTCAGTCTTACTCCTTCCTCAGAACATTATAATCACATGCCAACAGTAAAAGCCCCCACTGAAGCCCCATTCCATTGGTTTTCCTTTCATATATTGCCCATATCTTGTCTGGGCTTTGATGCTTTATCCTGGGTGAAAATAGCTTTTGCCTATATCTTTGATATGATCCAGATGGGGCCCCAGGTGGATAAGATGGTCATGGTGTTACTTTCTGTCTTTTTCTGCGTCCAAGTCAGAATCAACTCATGTGAAGGTTCCTGAAAATCACCTGAAACCTATCATGGGCTACCAACATGGCTGGGAATCTAATGGAGACGTGTTTTGTTTTCTTTCTTCTATAGCTGCAGATGGTATCGTTATACAAAGATTTAACTGTTTCTTCAGTGCAAAAAGTGGGCTGTAGCCGCTACTAGGATTCAGATCATGTCCTGTGGGCCTTGCAGGGAGAATTTTTTTTAGAGGTGGTGGAGAGTCAGCATCCATCTCTGCCTGCTTGCTGGGGCCTTGAGCCACTTTGGTTGGGTAACTGTGACAATATCCCTAAAAGATCCAACATATTTCCAGAATTTATCAATGTAACTTCCAGGCAAGGGAATCACTCCAGGTGCTATCCTTTCTAGTATTTTATTGAAAGTAATGACTATGTACTACATGCTTTTGGAAACTTTATGAATGGAAATTAATAGATAGAAAGATTAAAAGGACTCTTTTATCAGGGCACATCACAGGTGGATTTCTTGATTAACGCCTTTCAGAGATGGAATATACATTTTAATCAGGGATATGTGCCGATCGTATTTTATTATCCTGCCATTTTGGGGCCTCACACTAATATTTGTCATTACAATCCAACGTTTTACCACAATACAGAGGTCTGTAATATCTTGAGAGCTGGCAAATCACTGACTATTCTCACTGAAATTGTAACTGTGATACAGATTTTTGGGATATGTGAAAAAAGTCAATTTAATCATGTCAGTTTAACCTGTAGAATATGTGTACAACTTGAAAGGAAAATAAAAAGCGTTTTTTTAGGTTTACTGCATTCAGTTGATTTCACATTTTTATGCCTCTGGGTACTAGAAGATAAACAGCAATAAAATCCGGGGTTCCCCAGAGGTCTGTCAAGCTATTATATTCTTCCCTTTTTCCTAATAACAATATCTTTAGCCTTTCAGATGTTTTTGTACGTTAATATTAAATCAAATGTTTCCATCTTTCTTGAAAACTGCCTCAAGGCTCACAAGGCTCCCAGCCCTATGTTTGGGAGCGAGTATACTGACTGATAAGCTGCTATAGCTGCTATAAGCTGCTTGATGTATAGGCTTCCTTAAAGTTGGGGGACTTGGCAGAGACATATTTGAAAGAAAATAGTCAAAGCTGCAGCCCTAATGGTTCAGGCTTCAAAAATGTTGGATCTAACATTTCCCATAATACAACTCACAAGCATCACCACCTGGTAAAAAGCCCCTATCTTTCAAATTCCACAGCCCCTGTCTAAGTTTGCTAAACAAAAAAAATAAATAGTTGTGGTCTCCAAAGCCTGGCAGATATACCAGATGATGTCACTCTAGTCTTAAAGCTTAAAGCATTTTAGCTGTACCTCAGCTCTTAAGCTAAATTCAACAGTGCACTTGTTCCTTCTAACAAGCAGATGAACCAACAAAATCAAATCTACTTGTTTTTTATTGAAACAAGGGTAAAACTTTATGTGTAAAATCAACATGGCAAAAATAAAGATGTTACACAATATTTAACATTATATTCAGGAGTATATCAAAGAGTATTCCTACTTTAGATGTCACAATTTTTAGACACAGAAAAATAATGTTTCTGGAAGATAATGCACTGCTCATGTCATACGAGAATTTCCAACATGATACAGCATACAACATTTGCATGTGTGTGTAGGGTAAGGAGATATTCTTTTTACAGATAACGTAGGAGTCACTACTGGGACTAGACGCTTATTCTGCTGCTAGAGGAAAAGCAAGTCAAATTTTAAACTCTTTATTCTATATTTTCATGATCGGATATATTTGAAGGGAGACAAAGACAAAACGTGATTGAAAAAGTACTTAAGACTCAGTTGCTGGGAATACAGAGAATGATGAAAGGCTGTCATTTCTTCTTTGTCCACTGATAACAAAAGCATTGGCCAAAACACCATTATGACATAACACAGCTCAAAATGAGAACGGGACTAACAAGTACCTTTACTGAATACACTCCAACTGAGTTTTTCTGTCAGTGTTACTATTTTAACACACTCATTTCTCTGGGCTGTGAGGTTCATCTTCCTCGGGGTCGTGTCCCTCTCCCTCTGTGTCTTCTCCATTTTGCGTTTGGTTTGGTCCCACCGGTTCCTTATTCTGAGACGGCCTCAGGAGATATTCCAGCTCCTCTGCGCTGATGGCCACCTTCTCAGGAATCAACCACCTCTTGAAGTGTTCGAGGGCACTGTGAGGGGAAGCACATAAAAAGTCAGGGGTGTTAGGATGAGAAGAGCGTAATCTAATGCTATCTGCTGTCTGGGAGGCCTGTATTATCCTTGCAAAACAAAATGTGTAGACAAATGTGTAGCTGCATGATTTGTCATGCAGTATAAAATGAGTGTGCAGGATACCCTTTCTTTTGATTTAATGGGGCATTTTTTTGTCAAAGGATAACGCTTTACGCTTTACATCAAGTCCATGTCCTACCTCTCATCCATGTCACCACCTTGGAAAAGCTCTGAGGTCTGGACATCATGCAGGAATCTATCCCAGCATTCTTTCTTAGCTTGAGACAGGGAGCGCAACATGTCTCTGGAGGTCACATCACTGGAGTGACCCTTTAACTTCTTGAGGCGGTTCTCTGCAGCAAAATATAGGCAAAACATATCTTACATCAAAGTTGTAATTGACATATTTAATGACAGCTCAGGGGCAACAATTTCTACCCTGAAGAGCACATGCTAAGTGAGGTGCTGACCATTTTGGTGTTTCAATTAAAGTTAATCAAAAGTCATAATTACTAATTACTAAATATTAATACTACACCCCTCAGTGAAACATGCTGCTGCTGCTACTGAAAATGTTTTCTGCTATTTTGCCATTACCAGGGTGGTGTGTGAGGTTGCCAGTTAGTCATGTGATGTATAAATAAAGTCTACAGAACAACCATTAACTGTTTAGAAAAAAGGATGGGTTAAGGTGTAATTTGATATTTTGTAAAAATATTTTTGAAACGTTTAGTAAAAATGTATTGGGTTAGTTCTGTTTTTCTTGCAGGTTTTCCCACAACATTTGGAAGCAGAGGCAGACCACCACACTAGTACCTATGGTGATTTTTAAATGAGTCAGTAAGTCACGTGAATAACCGACAGACAACATATAACCGGAAACGACCCCAGATACCACTTTGATGAAGGCACAAGAGCTGATAACGTAAAAATAGAGGGGGGGGGTTGTATATTGGAGAGTTGTGCTGTTATTGAAGGATTTTGAAGCCCTCTCATCCTTCCCAGCTCCCACGCCTCTTATACAGTAGAACGATGTATGATGGATGGCATGATCAGGAGGGTGGTAGACAATCTGAGTTAAATAGGACATGAGGCACCTATAGCCATGAAAGGGACAGAGAGCTGCAGGATAATACCTAAGCTAGCTATGTAGATCTCAGAATCCTCCATGGGTTCCCACTTAGCACCGGGAGAACTACTATTTGTCCCATTGGATTGTCCGTTGACCTGCACTCCGACTTGCGCTGATGGCTGGAACGAGTCTTTGAACTCGGTGTTGGTCTCTGGAGCTGCCTCCGCTTGCACGTCCGGCAGACTGGAGCAGATCTCGGACCACAGCTCCCCGCTGGACCGGACCTCCCGACTCTCGAAGTCGTCGGTCATTCTAGTGCTGTCACAGATGTCAACAAACGTCAGTTAGACTTAGCCCGTTTTTGTTTTTTTTTTTGTCTGTGGCCTGGCTCTTTCAGTAGCATTGCAACACGCTTGTTTCTGAGAGAGAGAAAATCGAGAACTGATCTTAATACACAGTAAACTTTAGCTAAACTGCTGCCTAATCTAGTTTACAGAATTTTTTTTTTACGCATTCCGAATGCTCTTCAAACTGACTTCCACCATAATGATTTACAAACATGTCTTCTCAATATCTTACCTGTGTGAAAATCGACAGGTGCGCTGTTATTTCCTCTGATGTATGAATTTAAAGATTAAAGATTAGACTCGCTAGCTAACTGCATCCATGATTCACAATCTTTACCGAGTGACAGTCCACTTCCTTATTTGGTCGTGTGTGATTGGACATCGCAATCGCGTATCGAGTTGCTTTGCGATTTGATTGGCTCTCCGCGGCTTCGTCTCAGAAAGTCGGCATCTTATTGGTCAGATGCCGAGGAAGTTTGTCTCGGCAGGAAAAGGCGGTGGCGGAGGTAAACAAGCTCCCTGACCTCTGTTGAATTATTTTATTCGTGAGTGTTGACTGTTTGAAGAGCTGATGTTAGCGTCTGCACCCGCTGAACCAATGTTTATCTGTTTATGATGTAACGCTAACTTGTTATAGCTACGGAGCTCGCTGGTTAACCGTTCAGTTTAACGTGTCAACAATCTACCTCGCAGTCATTCTGTCTGCTGGGAATGGTTGGCGAACCTGTTACAAATGGCCAGAACCATCTCTGCCATTAGACACGTGTAGGATACAGTCGTCCTATCTAATGTTCTGTCGCAGTAAAGTGATATTGAAAAAAAAAAATAAATGTGATCGTCGTGTCACCGCAGGGAGACCGAGGTAGGAGATGCTAGCAGCTCTGCGCCTAGCAGTGGTGGCTGTCCCCATGGGTGTGCTGCTGTCCCGGACCATGGCGTGGATGTCGAGTGGCAAAACACATCAAGAGCTCATCGGCAGGCTGAAGGGTAACCGGCTGAAGTTATCAGATTTGATATCCTAAGGTCTTTGACTCCGAACCGCAAGAGGATTTTCTTACCAAGAATTAGAAGAATAATAATAATGATAAGTAATGCGAAAGCAGACTTTCCACATTTCCTCCTTTTTCCTCTTTCTTTCAAGCTGTTTGTGAATTAGGGGGCATAGACAGTCAGAGTTCAGGAAAACATGTTTCTGAAAGACAGTATGTAAAGCTAGAATATCTCAGAATAATCAAAATCCCTCACAGGATCAGTTATCAGCTTCTGATTTGTATATTGATTAGAATATTGATAAAACCCCAAGTCTAAATATTTAACCTTATCAACCTTATTCCATGCTTTAATTCCCATTTTTTTTTAAGCAGAGAAATAATATTCCACATATATATGTGAACTTTGTATTATCATGGCTTTGCAGATAACTGCTGGGGTGTATCTTGCGTTGAAATCTTTCCCCTTTAAATAGTCATTCCCATAGACTTTGTATGGTTAGGAATCATAGAAGTGGTTGGGTTTACAGCTAAGTTTGGGTTCAGGTTACAATAAGGGAAACACAAATACACCGACTTCAGCACCACAGAATTCATTCAGCAAAATTTGAATTTGAATTTTCCAGTTCAGTTCAGTGTCATTTCCTCCTCTTTTCTCCTTAAGATCATGGGGTGATCCGTAGCAACAGAGTGTTTGATGCAATGATGGCTACAGACAGAGGTGTCTACTCAAGAGACTATCCTTATGCAGACTCTCCTCAAGCCATAGGTATTCATTCAAGTCACTATTTATAAATGTGCAAACACATGTGCTTATCATTACAACAGGTATTTGAGTTGATGCATTGTGCTGTAAAGTAATAGCTGTTTCATGAAGGTAGATGTGTTCCGTGACTCTGCTATGATGTTTCTTATTACAGGCTACAGGGCAACCATCAGTGCACCACACATGGTGAGTACCAAACTCTCTGAGAACCTGGCAATTGGTTTACAGTTTGTAGAACTAAATAATTCATTTATATACATCCATGATTCACTGAATGTTTTCCTCTGGGCCTGGTGTAACAGCATGCTCACGCTTTAGAGCTATTAAGTGACAAACTAACAGAAGGGGCATCAGCACTGGATGTAGGTTCAGGAAGTGGATACCTCACTGCCTGCTTTGCAAGAATGGTGAGTTCCATAAAAACTTGACATTTTTCTTATCATAAAATCAGTATTGAGCGCATACTTCCTCACACAAGTTGGCACAAAATATATGACTGAGAGCATCAACAAGTGCAGCTGCATTTTTACTATTATGTGTAGACAGGACCCAGTGGTAGAGTGATTGGCATTGAACACATCGATGAACTGGTTCAAATGTCAATAAAAAATGTGCAAGCTGATGACCCAGAACTCCTCTCCTCTGGACGTATCAGACTTGTAGGTGAGTCAGGCAATATCAAGGCTATAACATGTCAAATAAGAATGTTTAAACTGCATAGCTCCATAGCCCTGTAAAAGTTATTCTTACATTTGTCCTCAGCTGGAGATGGAAGGCTGGGTTTCCCAGAAGGAGCACCATATGATGCAATTCATGTTGGTGCAGCTGCAGCGACTGTTCCTAAGGCTGTAAGGACACATGTGTTCACTCTGAAAATAGGATAGGAAAGAATAGAAAATGAGACAAATCATGGGGCTACATCCAAAGCCCATAAAAATGGAACAGTGAGTTAATGTTAAAGCATCCTGCTGTGCAAAAGTGAATCTTAAAATAATCTTCTCAAATGTCTCCACCCTGAGTCACTGAGCGGAATTTGCCCCCTGAGCTGTCCTGCCACCTCACGTTAAATTTCTGTTTTTTGCTCTTTCTTTGTCAAAGCTCTTAGAGCAGCTGAAGCCAGGTGGTCGGCTTGTTCTTCCAGTAGGACCTGATGGTGGCAGTCAGGTTTTAGAGCAATATGATCGGCAGAGTGATGGGACCTTCCTCAAGAAAGCTTTGATGGGAGTGGTTTATGTCCCCCTGACTGACAAGAGGCATCAGTGGCCTGGGTATTGCACCAAAAACACATCTGACCTTTCATTTTAAAAGCTAAATAAGTGAAAGAAAATCACTTAATGTACTGACAAAGTTCTGCGCATTATTTTGGACATTACATCCATCATTTACCTCTGTAATCTCAAAGGGTTTTATGAAGACATAAGTCACATCCACCTACATCTGATAGCATGTTCCTTTTGGCATCCATGCTATCCTTATCCTTCTCTCCCCAGAGGTGAGCTCTGACTGCAGTTTGGTTACCCCTGCAGGAGATGGCGCTGGTGCCGTGTCTCCGGAGCCCCTAGGAGTCCTCATGGTTTCAGTTGAGATCCAGACTTGGCGGCCACCTGCCCCACTGGGTTGTAACCTAGCAACATACAAGAGGATCTTTCTCTATTTGTCTTACCAGGTTGTCCTCTAAGAGTACTGAAGAGTGAGTGACTGAATGAGTGAGAAGCGCTGAAGACCTTTCTACGAGAATCCACAGAGTCCATTAGACTCATGAGGATATTGTAGATCAGAAAAAGGTTTTCGGAGGTTTAACTGATTTACATTGTTGGTTTTGATAAGTCAGTGAAGCTTAGTAATGACAAAGTTACAATTTTTGCTTGAAGAGCTATAGTCTTTGTTCAATTCAGATAAATGGATAATTGCTCAAGTTGTGTTTAATCTTCTGAGAATGCTTTGGTGATGAAATGCAGTAACACATTAAGATTAACACAAGTACAAGCCAAGAGGTTTTAATGAATATTCAGAAAATAAATAGTAAAATATATATTTTGTGGTAAAACTGATTCTTACTCACTTCATGTACTATATGTGTAGGACATTTCCTTTTTGGTATTGTTACTGTAGAACAAAGGGGGCATTGTGCCAAAAATGGATTAACTGAGGTACGTAACTTTTTGAAATAATACAAATATTGTAATTATGCAAGATTTAATAATAAAACCCACAAAATAGGTATTGATTGTTGTCAGTCTTTACTGAAAATGTATCTTTGGTGAGTTTGTGTCTGTGTGTTTGTGTGTATTTGTGTAAAACTGGACTCAAAGTGAAGTGAGGGCATCAGAAGACACGGTATGCTAAAGGAATGAAGAATCACCATAAGAGTAACACATAAAAACCCACAAAAATGTTATCACTGTCATCGGAAGGAAACCTGTTCAGAGGTATTATTTTTTTTCACTTCAATGCAACAAAGCATTATTTCACAAAAAAATATATAAGTGGCATTCTTTAACAAACTTTCAACAACTCATGCATACATTAAAGACACAAATACACAAAATATGATGACTAAATACCAACATTATTCATTATGATCTCATTCCATCAGATTTTTATACCTTTTATTACATTTAATTTTAATGATAGTGTAAGAACATTTTGTTATCCTTATGAAAGTCCTCACTTCTTGCAACAAAAAAAAAACCTGGAACAAAGAAGAGAATAATAGAGCTTCAGCCAGACATTAGTTTATTACTCCAGCTACATCTTTTGTAAAGTCACATACAACCCCGCTGCTGTCATCAACAGGATTTAGCAGAACTAAGTGCACCTTGTGAACAGTTGGTGGCGATATTGCCTCCATGGGGGAGGTGATCTCCCCCAAAGACACAGAAAAAGATGGCGAAACATGAGGCTTCGACTGTTTGGACTACACATTTACGTCATCAGCATGCGCCTTAAACGAGAAGGACCTCTAGCTAGAAAGCGATGCACGTGAGTGTCGCGGTCGGAGGTTTGAGAAAATGTAATGTACTTTTGCTCTTATCGGGTCAAACTGCGGAAAATAAGCGCTTAGTTTGTAAAGCACGATTCCTAGTTTCACCTCACAGCGTAAGTAAATCCCTGAATCGTTTTCTTCATTCTCCACGGTGTCAACAGAGCGACTCGACCATGGAGCAGGCAGCTAATGCCCCGGGGGAACCGGCGGAGGCGAACAGCCCCGTGTCCCCGCGGGGAACCGCCGCCAGGGAGGCGGCGGAGACCGGCAAACGCAAAAGCGACGAGCCGGGCCAACCCGAAACGAGTGTCCGAGCGAAGAGGCGGAGAGGAGCCGGGGGGAAGAAGCTCCGTCCGGGCGAGAGATACGTCCCCCCTCCGCAGAAACGGAACCCCGGCGTCAGCTTCGGCCAGGAGCATTTCGGCGAGACCTCCTACTACTTCGAGGGCGGCCTCCGCAAAGTCCGCCCGTATTACTTCGACTTCAAAACCTACTGCAAAGGTCGGTGGGTTGGGAAGAGTCTCCTGGAGGTTTTCAAGAGCGAGTTCAGAGCCGAGTCCATAGACTATTATCAGAGGGCCGCCAAAGAGGGTCGCATCCGGCTCAACGAGGCTCCCGTGGAGGACCTGTCCGTGGTGCTCAGGGTCAGTGTCCCCGCCGCACATGTGTGATTTCATAACATCAGTGCTACATGCGGGCTTCAATAAAAGTCACCCATTCTTCACTAGAGCTCATGCATCTGGGCCAAAAGTTAAACAAAACGTGCTGACAACTCAATCCCAACTCAAGGTTCACTTACTTGCTTGTTCTGGAGCTTTTGGTTGTATCACATAATCCCCATCATCAGCAGATTGCATTTTGCTCACTTGCTGCATTTGTTCTTAACTTCCATGCTCTTCTCCTCCAGGATGAATTAAAAGTTGAATTTGTAAGTTAGTAGACTTTGAGTTGAGATTGTTTCGTCAGGTGCTGCTTCCATGGCCGAGCATGAACTGTAAAGCCTAAACAAAAAAACTTTTAATTTCAGAGGTTAATAAACCAAACCAAGATCTTGAAACCTAATGGTAGAAATCTGCCATACACGTTACACATTTCGTACTTTACTTGGTTGTATTCATACCTATTGTTTGTGTGTTGAGTTGATTGTATTTCAGGCATTTTTAAGATGTTTTGCGATACACAATTTTGTTGATTCCGAATGTTAAAGATTTTTACGAAACACTGAACATTGCCACCTGAAAATTACGTTTCCAATTGACCTACTATA
Source organism: Istiophorus platypterus (assembly GCA_016859345.1). Lineage (NCBI taxonomy): Eukaryota > Metazoa > Chordata > Actinopteri > Istiophoriformes > Istiophoridae > Istiophorus > Istiophorus platypterus. Next base: position 13,318,296 of record CM029120.1, read on the forward strand.
GGCATACTGGTTTCAGCACCCATGAACAATTATATTATAGTGGTCTTACAGAAAATGTGTTTTTGTTTTCTTGTGCTGCCTAATGTATTTCTCTTAAGAATCAGATGACTGAGGCAAATGTTTCAAATCTATCCCTCTCAATAATTAGGCAACCAAAGAAAATCCAAATTGTTTGTTTCTGGCTTGTGAAGGGTGGTAAACGTGCTGACTGAAACATCCACCTGCTGTCGGCAAGTCCATAAGGTTTTTCTCTTTTAATTATTACTTGCTATCCACAGAATAATGATCACATGAGAAACACTGTCCATCGCCACGAGCCACCTGTGGTTAGCAAACCCCTGGAGGTTCTGGTGGATGACGGTGAAGTGCTCGTGGTCGACAAGCCTCCTTCCATCCCAGTCCACCCCTGTGGTCGTTTTCGCCACAACACGGTGATATTCATCTTGGGGAAAGAACGGGGCATTTCTGAGCTTCACACTGTCCACAGGCTGGACAGGCTCACCTCTGGAGTGCTGCTGTTTGCCAGAACGTTGGAGACCTCTAAGAAACTGGACCAGCTGGTGAGAGACAGACAGGTGCGTTAATGATGGTTTGGACTTCAATTCTGATTTCCAGGTGATTAGGTAAATTTGAAGGAACCCATTTCTGACTTCTGAGTTTAAGAAATACATTAGTAGGTTTTCAGAAGTTCTTTACATTTACTCTTTCCTAGCTTGAAAAGGAGTACGTGTGCCGAGTGGAGGGGGAGTTTCCAGAGGATGAGGTGGTCTGTGAAGAGCCCATCCTGGTCGTTTCCTTTAAAATTGGTCTCTGCCGGGTTGATCCCAAGGGGAAGGAGTGCCGAACTGTCTTCCAGAGGCTTGGTTTCAACGGAAGAACCAGTGTCGTCCGTTGTTTGCCCCTTACTGGCCGTACACACCAGATCAGGGTCCACCTCCAGTACCTGGGTTTCCCCATCCTCAATGACCCCATCTATGGGTCCTCAGCATGGGGTCCTAACAGGGGGAAGGGGGGAGTGGTGGGGAAGAGCAATGAGGAGCTGCTGCAGGATCTGGTAGAGGAACATCGCTCTCAGGAAAGTCTACACATGTTGGATATACTAGATGACGGCATTGGGACTGGACAAGAGGCTGATAAAAACAAAATATCTGAGAAGACAGAGAAATCAGATGATCAAAAGAGTAGAGAAAGTCATCAGTCACCAACAGACAAAAAGCCAGATACACAAGTGCCAACAGGTTGTAACTCAAGCAGTGAAATGGTAGCTGAGGTGAGTCAAGACTGCACAGACTCAAACAGTAACAGCACCTCGTTCCAAGAATCTCAGAGATATCTGCCAATCAAATCAAATGGAAATCAAGCAGAGGTAGCCGACTCTACCCAGAAAACTCCTCCTGGGGCCAGAGACCACCTATGTAGTGAATGTAAGCTAGTGCGACCAGATCCTACAGAAAAAGAGCTCATCATGTATCTCCACGCTTTACGCTACAAAGGACCTGACTTTGAATATTCCACACGTTTACCAGACTGGGTCAAAGACGACTGGGTCGAAGCTGATTAGACCCAAGCTGATGAACACTAATGACGACTACGGCATGTAGTTCACTGCTGTCGTGCATGACATGGAAAAGAATCCTTTTAAGAGGTTTTGCTTCGAGGCTTTCTGATTTTGCTACTTTTCTTTTGATAGTTTCTCAGTAACCTCTCTGAAGGTGGTATAAAATGCCTCAAAATTACTTTTTGCACATGCTTCCTCTAAATTGAGCTTGTAGAAATTTTTTCGCTGTGCTCCAAGCTATTTATGCCTTAAACAGAAATAGAAAATAGAATTGTATTCTTTCTTATTTTATTTTGCAGACTGTTTTAATATCAAGATCATAGTTTTAATGTAATTTCATCATTTTAAACCTCTAGTCTGTTCAGTGTTCAAACCAAAAATTGAAATAAATTAAAAGCCACTCTGCAGGAAAATAAATGTTTTTCATTTTATTTAATTTTTTTTGAAAATTTAACAACACTCAATAGGTGTAAATAACAGTTGTGGCAATCTTTTTCATTTCTACTGTTCACAGAAAGCCTTTGAGTAGCCTCAACGAGCCTGCAGTTATTTTAAAGTGAAGGCTCATTGGAGAACTGGCATTATACAGTTAAGATGTCAAAGCAAACACTTCTTACTATGAGAAATCTTGAAAATAACCCTGTTCATCAGAATATTTCATATAAATCATCTCTTTTCAAGGCCAACACTGGGACTTTAACACCTCTTTGTTTTATACATAACATCATATTTAGGACCATAAACACATCTCTTATTTTTTTTTAAAGGACATACCCATTGCACAAAACACATAGACTTTTAGCTGTTTCATTTTATGAAACAGTCTGTTCATAGACATTTGGCACATGCTGCTCATGTCATAAATACCATTATTGAAATGGTATTGAGACACACGACTGTGGGATGGGATGTAGATAAAGGCATTGTGTTCCTTAGATAGCTGCATGAGTTTTTCTTAACAGTGCTGCAGCAAGGTTTATATACAAATTATTAGCTGTTGAAGCAGTGGCATGTGATGGTACAACTACTGCTTTGGAAATTGCAATTACTGCTCACCCCTGCTTCTTTACAAAGGCTAAGGCATGTACTGACATCCACAGTTCCAGGAAGAGTATGCACCTTAAGTCTCCAACAGTGTATAAACTCACAATATAGTCTTATGTTTCTATTAGAAACCATTTTCCATATTAGAATCAGTACAGTACAGACATTACATTTTTGGCACTGACACTGGAATAAACAACATGACTTTTAATTTGACAGTGGAACATTAAATGTAAACAAGCCATGACACTACACATGACACCTTTCTGATTTTCTACCTCATGGTCACAAAGTTCATACTGTACATATTATCATCACAAAGTGGAAAATCAGCTGACAGTTCTTTGCTGCTGTAGATGTGATAATGAAAAATTCTTGCTATTACACTGTGTGTAATTCTGTACACAGGCACACATCACACAGCTCTTTCTCTGTATATCTCACATTTATCTTTTCTATTCTTAAGTCCATGAATGTATATGGCTCATTAAGGTCAGTTCCAGTTGAATGAAAGACCAGCAGTTGCACACAGGTGGCACTGTATTTGTTGATAACCCAGTCTTTGCAGAGTGTACAGGTGCAGATCTTAAAAAGTTCCAGGCACAAAGTAAATTCTGCAGCAGCAGGTAGTTTTATTTATTTATTTAATTTGGCTGACAGCACGCTATAGCTGTAGTTTCCTCAAATGTGACACTGGTGCAAAATTGGGGGCAGAAAAGAAAGCTTTATCTTTTATTGTCTTTCTGAAATTGCTGGGTCGAACAAGGCATGCTTTGATTTCACCTATTGCTTAAGAAACACTCATGCTTTGACCTCATTTGTAAAAGAAATTCTTAACAACCATAGCAGCAACATCAGACAAACATGCTGTCAAGTGTTATATTTGCAGTTGGCTTATATACTGAGCCACAAAAGTAAAACCAGTGACGGTGTATGCTCCCTTTGTAATCTCTATATGCTTGTGTATTCCTTTTTTTATATAATTCAGAGAATTTAATGAACGGTGTTTGATTCCTCCAACTTTGCTCAGCATGTATCCTCCCGTTGTCCATCTCTCTTTATCCAAACATCAGGTAAATCTGGCTTACTGTTGGGCAAAATAACCACTTCTTCACTCTGACTGGTGCGGCCCTTATTGCAAGTTTCGTAAACAGTTTCTTTCAGTGAGAGACGAAGTGTATCTCTCCTCCCGTTGAGGTATCCTGGTTGTAACTGAGCCTCTCCTTCTCCTTCTCCTTCTACTTCTCCTTTGTGTTGCTGCGTGTTTGAAGGTCCAGGCATGGTGTCACTAAGGCATGTTTCACAGGAACCCTCCAGACCCTCGCAGGAGCTCTGGGACTGGGAGGAAAGGTGTGCTTTATGGGAGCAGTGATGGAGACACTCCTCTGTGGTTTGTTCCTCTTTGTTGAGAGATGGTTGGTCAATGCTTTCCAGTGTGTGACTGATTATAGTCTCCTGTATGCTGGAAGAAGACGAGAAGGATGTATTGCCCCAGTGCTTCCCCCTACTAGACTGACCTCTGCATGTCTTACACAGCAGCTTGTCCTTAGCGAGGTCCTCTTGTGCCAACCCCACAGGCCGCAGGGTGTTTTCTTTGTAAGGAGATGAAGTCTGGAGGGCTGGCGGTGGTTGGCAGATCTTGTGTTGGCGACTGCACATCTCCTCACTCTCCCCATCGGTGCTGTTTCTCCCCACATCTCTCCCACAATATTCGATCTCATCTGAGAGCACAGAGGGCCGGTTGGACAGTTTACTGGTGCAGGTGCTGTTCTCGAAGCTGTCACTCAGCCGATAAGCCAGCGGCTGCAGCTCGTACTGCTCCGGTCCTCTGCCACCACCTCCTCCTCCTCCCTCAGTCTGTTTCAGTCTTTGCTGGCGTTGGTGGTTGGGGTAGAGATAGCCACCTGCCTCTTTGTCATAACTCCTCCTCACTCTAGATCTGCCAAAGGCCCCGTTAGCAGCCGCGGAGGACCCAGCCTCTGCTGCCGAGCAAGAGGAAAGTACGCCATCAGTCTGCTCTGAGAAACACGGCAGCATGATCTTTCCACAGTTTTTCTGGGGTCCAAAAAAGCAGCACAGGGATTGGAAAAAGAAGGTTGCAAATCCACATGCTACACATTTCACCAAAAACAGAAAAATCCCTAGTTTTCTGAACAGCAAGGCTGTGGCAGGCAACATGATGATCCCCATGGAGAAAAATGCACCAGAAACTATTGCTACAGGGCATCCCATCCTTTTAGTGGAGTGTGCTACTTTCCCAATTTTGTCTGAATGAGGAGCCAAACTGTAAGATATGCAATAGTTAGCTATGAAGTCAACAGACAGTCCTGCTGCTGATGATATAAACAGAGCCTCGATGCCACTCAGCTGCCATTCAAGAAGAACCAGGAGGCCAACTGTGACAAACACACTGCCTCCTACAGCTACAGTCCCATATATGCTCAGTGGGATATTCCAAGTGGTTAGAAGAAGCAAAACAAATGTTAGAGCTACTGAGAAGCCAGCTACCACCAGGGTCTCTGAGCTTAAGGATTGTTGTAGGTCGAAAAGAGACAGCTGACTTATAAACCAGCCATTCTCCAGCCCTTGTGGTGCGCCAGATATTTCTCTCTTAAACCACATCAGGATTTCTCTATAAAAAATACTGGTTCTGCTGAAGTTGAAGCTGTAGAGGTATGTGGTTTTGAATTCCAACACAAGGGCAGCAACCCTGCCATCTGGCTGGAAGTACAGGCCTCCACTGTTGGCCAGATGGCCCTCAGCATATTTCTCTGCCAGCATCATACTGAGGCAGTTCTCAAAAACGCCGGGGGGGTAGGGGAAAGGGATGTCATTACAGCAGAAGTGAAGGGCATCATCACTCTCTGAGCATCGTCTGACAGATACCCACTGTATCAGCTGCTCTACAAGACAGATATTGTCTGTCATAACATTTCTATCCTCAGGTGATGGAGGGGAATAAAAGCTTTGGTTCTGGACCCTACCACACAGGTCTCTTAACCAAACCTGAGCATCTGGTCGGCTCATGTTAAAGTCTGGATCAAGAACCAAAGAGCCATTACTTTTAGGGTCAAAGTGATCCCCATTATCTGTTGGTTTGACACCCCAAACAAGCATTACTGTGACAGGCTTATCCTCTCCATTTCTCTGCCTCTCAAACATAAACATGTGGCGATACTCGGCATCGTATCTCTCAAACGGGTGACTGGAACGGAAAAGCTGGGTGACCTTGCTTTCTAAGGTGGGCAGCCTCATGCCTGGGTCAATGCAGGCCATGTACGTGCCCCCAGCAGCAAGCACTGCAAACCAGCACACCCAGATGTACCTAAACTTTACCACTCCACAAGGCAAGATTTTCAGAAATAATAAACTTGAAGTGTCAGTGAGCCCTCGTTTTAATTCTCTCAGCTTCTGGCCGAGAGTAAAGAGGCATCTCTTGCGTGAGCTCGTATCCCAGAAGCCGCCTGTGTATTTGGAGCAGCACGGTTTCCATCCCTGCACTGCCAGAGATGCAGATGACACTTCTGTGTAACGCTCCCGCAGCACGAAAGAGCACGGCAGCCACACTAACGCCAGCAGTGAGCTGATGAAAGAGGCAGTTCCAAGATAAACAGAGAAACATCTGATTGCTGTGATGCTGCTGAGATAACCGGAGAAAAACGCTGCACTGGCGGTCAACCCAGACGCTAAAATCAAATAGCCGACTTCCTGCAATGCTCTGTGTACTCTCTTCTCCAGGGATGCCGAGGGGTTCTGGGATAACTGCAGATTCCAGAAATCAGCAAAGACAAAAACCTGATTGGAGCAACTTCCCAAGAGAATAAGAGCTGCAGAGAGGTTCACCAGGGGGAAGAAAGTCAGGCGAAATGCTACTTTGTAGAAGAAATAAGAAGTCAGGAGGGAACCCGTGATTGCTATTACAGATAATGCTACTATGAAGAGAGAGTGGAGATATAGGGCCATAGTGAAAAGAAGACAAACGACAGCTAGAACAGGATATACCGAATCTCTTGCAAGGTAATGCTTGAACAGCGTCTGCTTGATACCAAAATCCATTCCAGTGATGGTCGTATTATTGTAGGTTAGATCCCTGCCTTCAAGACTGTTCATGTATATCTCCATCATGTGCTCCCCTTTGTTGACGGGTAAAAACAGAAGGCTGTACTTCAGTGTTGGGATTTGGTATTCAACAGTCTGTGGGCCAAGGAAGTCTTTGTCAACCAGGAAGTGCAGGATCTGGAATACCACGCGCGACTGTTTGCAGTGGGACGGGACAGAGGAACAGCTGCCATGCTTGGGTCTGCGGACACAGGCCTCCACTAGATGTCCTTCATGGTAGTACAGAGCACACTTCCGTAAAAGGTTCAGAGACTCAGAAACCTGGTGTGAAATGGAGAAAATGAAATGACATTCAGACACTATCAGGTGATCGATGCGCTCATGGGATTATGTGATGATGAAAGACAGTAAATGACACCTTTTGTGTGTACCCGGTTTCCCTTAAAGGAAAAGAGGAAAACCAAACAGACTCCATGTATATTGTTTGATTACAAAAGAGTCTAAGTAGGTTCCTAGTTGCACACAGTAGTTTTTCGGCAAATTTCCACTCAGACGGGACTAAATAGTGGATTTATCGGGGACTGTTTTCAGATCCGGATTAATACACATTTGGTAGGCTGGCGAGTTTTTTCAGCAGCAGGACAGTTTATGTGGGATTGATCAAAATAGACTAGAATGCTCATATTCATTTTGACAAAGAAACCGGTGCAACTCAGTACAACAGTGTGTCTCAATGAGGTATTTGTGACAGGTTTTCTGATGATTTGAGGGCTATGCACAGAGGAATAAGCTATATCAGGCCACTAGGCAGACAGTTCTTGTTAGTAAGTTTCAATTAATTGTTGGTTTTAAGGCTTTTCATTGGATTTGTTGACACAAAGAAAAATATAAGATTCACTTAACCTGCATCATCAACTTCAAAGTAAGTTCCCAGTTTCTTCACATTTCCCAAGATTTTTTTACATTATGCTATAATGAAGTTAATGTCGGTTGAAAAAATCTCTTTAATGAATATCTTTGCCTGTATGAATGTTAAAAAGTGTAAAACTGAGTGACAAGTTCAATGCTAAAACTAGATGTACATATGTTAAGTCAACATACACATGAACAATAAAATGGGGCATTAAAAGCAAAAAAAAAACTGTTCATATAATCCTGCTTTAGTGCAAGGTCTACTTTATGGCCTTTTTCTGAATATATCCACTGTTGAGAACTGTGAGATGCAGCAAAGAGCTTTGTAAAAAGCTAGTAATTGGAATTTGATATAAGATTATTTTGTCAAGCTACTGTTTCCACAGCACCATAAAGTCAACACAGTCCTAATGAAGAATGACCTTTCACATTGAAAAGAAAAGTGCTGCAGTATACTATTTAGTAAAACATTCTGATAATGACTATAATTCATATGGTAATTTGTTTGGGTGCTAACTCAAAAGATGAAAAGAAGGCTACAGTACCTGGAGAGAGGTGAGGCTGAGGCAGCAGGAGGCATTAGTGAGGACAGCTAAGTAATTCCCTAGAGACCAGCTTGGACAACAGCCGCTTCTGGACGTCCCCTCGGCCTCCACCCTCACATGCTGCTGGCACAGGTCCTGGAACTGAGCCTGGGAGCGAAGCTGAATCAGACGGGAAAGATTTTTTGAACACGTGCCCAGTTTTGAAACAAAAAAGAATTAATTCAGATAAGGTAATGAAATAGTGTTTTCAATTTCTGCAGAGCATTTCAATGTGACTTATAGTCAGGATACAGAGTGTGAGTGGAGACTTGACAGAGGATGATTACTGAAGAAATGAAGAAAGAGGCAAAAAGCAGAAGACTGAAGGTGAGATGGAAGGCTGAATAGATAGAGCGAACCCTGGATTGCTCCATCTCACACATGGCGTGGATGGCTTTCAGGCTCCAGAGACTGGCGGAGTTTTCTGATCGGAACACCAGCTGGGCCAAACGCTCGCCTGCACAGAGACAGGTAGATGGATTCAACATACAGTAACAAGGTGACCAGCAGTGACTTAAAGAAGAATCTTAAAGAAGAAAATGTGGAATAACGTGCCCAAGGAAAATTCAGCAAACTGTTCTCTATGAAGTCACACTAAAAGCTGCTATTCACATCTTTTTATTACCACACTATACTTTTGAAATACACATGTAACTAATAGGTTGTTACTGTTGTTTCTATGTTGTTTCTCTGTTGTATTGTCTTTATTAGTTTGCTCAGGGTGGCGCCAACTACTCCCTAAGGAGGTGGAGGCTTTCACCTTCAGCTCACAGTATTTACGTATATTGAAAATACTCAACTACTGAATAGGCTCCTGTCATATTTAGATTGTTTTAATAATATTTCCATTCCATTTACTGCTTTGTTAAGTGTGCTGGAGCCAAAAGTGTTACATAACCGGACTTATTTATATATCAGCAATGAATTTATTTTTTATTGAAGGGGCTGATCAGCACTGACCCACCTGGTGCATCGCAGAGGAAGGTCTCTGGAGATGAGTCCCTGGCCAGCATCCTTTTGATGCGAAGTCTGGTGGTATCTTGACCACCACTACTGTCTCTGTTGACGGCAGCCTCAAAACTATGGCACCGGTAAAACACACATACACACACACTGCATTCAAAAAGTATTCAGACGGCTTCAATTGTTTTACATTTCTTTATGTTACAACCTTATGCTGAAATCATTTCAATCATTTTTTCCATCATCAACCTACACATAATACCACATAGTAAGAAAGTAAAAAGAATTTTAGAAATGTTTGCAAATTTATTAAGAGGAAAAATATCACATTGACCTAAGTATTCAGATTCTTTGCTATGACACTTGAAATTTAGCTCAAGTGCCTCCCATTTCTCTTGATCATCTTTGTGATGTTTCTACACCTTGATTGGAGTCCAGCTACTGTAAATCCAATCCAAAATATCTGTCCATCAATGGTGGCAGCTGTAATCGCTGCTAAAACTGCTTCAAGTACTGAGTAAAGGGTCTGAATACTTATGTCAATGTGATATTTCAGTTTTTCCTTTACAATATAATTCCAAAAATTTCAAAATTCCTCTTTTTGCTTTTTCATTAAGGGTATTGTGTTTATTTTGATGAGAGGGAAAATGTATTTAAATTATTTTAGCATAAGGTGTGAAAAAGTGAAGGGGTATGAATACTTTCTATAGGAACTTTCCTGTCAAATCATACATGTTTTATTCCAAACAGGTATAAAACTGATTATTCTCATACTAAATTATTTAAAAACAGCATTAATTTTTTTTCCTTCCTTTTTTTGGACACTTGGGGTTAGAATAAACAAGCTGCAAATAAAACAATGTCAGACTATCAGAATTTCAATTGATATAAACATGAATGGTAGCGAACAGTCGAGATTGATGACAATGAACCAAAACAGTGAAGTTGCAGGCTGTGACACCAAAACAATGAGCCAAAAGAAACTAAAAAGCTTTGTAAAGCTGAGGCAAACTGCAGTGTCAGGTGATAATTTTCAGTGGGTTTGTCTCTGCAAGCAACCCTTTTCACATTACATATAGGTGTGGGATCCATTGCTGGCATAAAAACATAGTTAGACAAGTTTTAATAATTATTTTATTCTTATTTTATAGTCTCTATGTAATTTTAAACATTTATTTTCTATCTATATTGCTACATTGAATATGCTTTTAATTTTTTTATGTCTATTTTTTAATCTATTTTCTGCTGTAATTTGAGTAAAAGACCATGACATGACCACAGATGCTCTATATGCGCAGCTCATATCCATTTGTAAACTGTCTGTGCGCAACGGTCTGCGGTGCAGTCCCCCTGTGCAGAAATGCTGCACTCTGACCTTTTACTGTGGTGCTGTGGTAAAGAAGACAAAGTTTTCCCTGGGCCAGTGTTCTCCTGCAGCCCGGACAAGCTGGACTGGCGAACTCCAATATATGTTCCCCGCGGCTCAAAACCCTGAAGAAAAAGCATGCACACATACACACACATACACAAACACACAGACACATCAAAGCTAAATACACAGGGAAAATGCTGGTGCCCATCAATGCACTGCAGCAGTTTACTGAATTAATCAGCATCACAAGCACCCGATAATTTTGTTTGAACTAACATCCAAAAAAAAAAAATGATCAGCTTGTTTGGTCGATGAGTGTTTGATGTTATCTTAAAAGAAAGAGCTCCACACTTAGAGAACAAACCCCAAATCATATTCTATTCTTGTGTAAATCTTTACAGATTACTCACTAATAGCACACTGTTGTGAATCACATGTTGCATTTTCAGAGCAATTTCTTAATCAGCGTTTTATCCTGTAAACATGAATCTCAAAGGGGAGAAGATGTATTTAATTAAGATGACAGCGAGCGTGATCTAATTCAACGTGGTCCATTGAATCTGAGATGAGACTGAAGTAAATGGATGCGGCTGAGATCATGAGTCATTAGGGACAGTTATTAACACTCTGCCCAAGGTGATGAGGGAAGTTTGCATTGTTGATCTTTGAAAAAAGGGAGACAGTGCAGATGCCTGTACTGCAGCAAGGGAGACTTTAGGATTAAGTTTTAGCAGTTGTATGCTTGTGTGTGTATATGCAGTGTCTGTGTGTGTGTGTGTGTGTGTGTGTGTGTGTGTGTGTGAGAGAGAGAGAGAGAGAGAGAGAGAGAGAGACTCACCAGCAGAGGGTCAGAGAAGTCTGGCAGTGGACCAATGAAGAGTCCTGCCAGAGAGCATCCCAGCAGCAGCACAGCACAACCCACCAACACTGCTAAAGGGTAGTCCACTATCACCTGGGAATATCTGCCAAATAGAAAAACCATAGAAGAAGCTGTCAATGACACTAAGTGACACTAGGTAGAGATTAATGTCATGATCAGCAGAAGTATGATATGCGATAACTTTGAGCTTTATGGTGAAAATTGGTTCCCGTACTTACTTTTTGAGGATGCAGTAGATTCCTCCATCCCTGTCAATAGTTACAGACTTTGTTATAATAATGACTCCACTCAGATTTGAAAGGATGCCACACAAAATTTATTAAAGAAAAGTTTGGGGAAATATGCTTAGTAATTATCTTGCCAAGAGTTAGATGCAAAGATTGCTACCATTCTGGATATTTGAGAGTGGTATCAATCTTCTCATGAAACGCTTCGCCAGAAAGCAAATACGCATATTTCCCAAAATGTCAAACCATCTCCCTCAAACACACCTTACTGTCACCACATGTCGCTGTGTTGGCTTCTGCGTCCCGCTCTCATTCGAGCCGTGCAGCCAGTGACATCTCACTGCGCCGTGACGTGACGTCTGATGGGCAGAACCACAACTATGTCCCACTTTCACCACTACGCCTCCCTCAGCGTGAGGGCCCGTCGTGTTTGAATGACAATCGTGGCGGGTATTTGGTTTGACTGGTCCGTGATGGCTGCAGTGGGGGCATGTTTGGGGCTGTGATGAGTTGTAGGCCCCGGATCGAGGACCCTGGGGGACCTAAAGGAGAAAAGAGAACATGATATACATATACGCATTTTTATTTCTTCTGCTCATAGAGGATTCTGGATACAGTCAAGTTTTTTAAGTGACACAAATGCAATATGTGTCACTGCCTCCCAAATCCTCAGTCTATTTCTAACTTTTTTTTTCTTTCTTTTTTAGATGTTCTGACCCTATTTTAATGGGTCCCCAAATATCACTCCTTAACAGCTCACAGCACAGTCAGTCTTCAGGCATACTTGGTGATAGAGCTGGCAAGAGGAAGAGGGTCTGCTGAGGCTGCCGCAGCTGTCACATATTTCCCCCTCTGACTGGATGACCATCAACGGGGCCTCGGCAGAGAACACGTGGTCAGGAGGGCACAGAGAAACTGCTGGGATCTCACTGAGGAGAGGAGAGGACAGATGTGAGGAGAGGAGGTGTGAGATGAATGAAAAGGTGTAAAGTGAAGAGAGGAGAAAAAGGTAGAAGACAGAAGGGAGAGGAAATGATTGACAGATAAGCAAAAGAAAAAAAGCAACCAAGTTCTTGTAAAGTGAAGGAGCAAATGGTCCGCTTGTGAATCTGCATATACGCAATGGGTAATATATAAAATTTAGGCATAGCACTCTATCTCTTGCATTATACATTGCCTGGCATTTAAATTTCTTGACTATATTCTTCAGCTTCTGGTTCAACTTCTGCTTAAATTCAACAGAGAACCGAACGGGTGGACAGAGCTAATGAGGTAAGGAACGGATTTCTAACACACAGTGGCTGCCGGAAGTAAGGAGACCCAATTATAAGAGAGGTAGGTGGCTGTCCAGGATAGAAAACATGACACTGAGTGATGACTCACTGGTAATGGCAGCAGTAAGGAGAACACTGGAGGGATGTCTGCAATAATGTGCTTCGCCAGTCTGAATCGGTGATGAATTCCTTTCTCATTCCTATAGTATACTTTATGTTGCAAGCTCACTTAAAGAAACTTGTTGGCTGGCCATCACTTTGGTCCAGACTGAAATATCTCAACAACTACTGGATAGACTGACATGAAATTTTGTATAGACACTCATGGACTCCAGAAGATGAAACCTACTAACTTTGAACTCATGACTCACAGAGCTGCAAGCTTGGCTATAGAATCTTAATCTTGTTTTCTATCCCCACCCTTTTCCTGCTATTCTCACATATTCCATATCAGTCATATAAATGCCCTGTAAAATATACCAGTGTATAAAACCTCTCAGACCTGCCAGTGGGTCAGTCCTCAGCAACATGGGGTGAGAATTGTTCAAATCCACAGAACATTATTTTAAATTCAAGTGATCACAACGTTCCCAAAGATACCAAACATGTCAGCTGAGTTTTGGAGTATACATATTATTTGGATTGTGTGTGTGTGTGTGTGTGTTTATATATGTATATGTATATATGTATATGCATATATATGTATATGTATACATGTATATACGTCTATATATATATATATATATGTATATATATGTGTATATATATATATATATATATATATATATATATATCTGTTTATATATATATATATATTTTTATATATATATATATATATATATATATATATATATATATATATATATATATATATATACATACATATACATATATATATTTCCGTTTGATAGCATGTGTGTGAACAGTTTACTCAGTTTACATACACTATTTATAGCTTAAATGAAGAGTTGATACAAGCTATTACTGAATATACTGTACACTCTATACAGTTTTTTCAATATGGGAAAATACTATTTTTCCAACCTTGAAGCTACTTAAAGGGGGGAAACTGTATGTTAATTGTAAAATCTGATCACAGTCTTGCCTTTAAATCAGATAGAATAATTTATTACATTTTTACTTTTAAAAACTCATGATTTCGAAGCCCATGATTTTGAAGCTAGAGTAAAAAAAGGGAGCTGCATTGGTTGAACTAATGCTCTGGTTGTATCTCAGTAAAGGGGCCAGGAGGTCTGTGCAGTCTACCACATGCTTGTTTTCCCATTGTAGACTGGATGTAGCCGCACTTCCCGTCCTGTCACCATGTCAACAGAGTGTGTCAACAGAGCCAAAGTGACCTCACAAAGTTTTATTTGCATCCCCATAATAAGGCCCACAGATAATGAGTTGTCGGTTGAATTGGTGGTATACAGTAGCAGACGCCCTGTGGAGCTGATTAATGCTGGAGCTCAGTCAGTAATGGAACCTCTGTATTTTTTCTTCGTATCATAATAAAACTGCAACATGATCTAAATAATGAATAGCTCACAGTGCACTCAGCAGCTTTTCGTCACAAGGCAAATGTTTCATCATGTAGTTTAGCTGGAGTGAGTGATTAAATACACTCAGAAAAAGTATTTAGAAGTCAACACTGTCAACTGATTAACCACAATTTCAACTGCTGTAGCATGATAAATTGAACCCATCCAGAAATCAGTGCAGGTTCAAATATACACTAAATGATTGTAAGCTGTGCCTAGCAGCCTCCTCACTACAGGATTCAGCATATGAGTATTTAAGCCTATTTCTTATCCTTGATGGTTTTTCACAGGAGGAGAAGATGTAGGAACACACACATATACGGTGAGCATTTTGTAGAGCTCATCAGTGTTTTGATGGATGAATACAAAAATACACACAGGGAGGTGTCATCAAGCTGCTCCGCACACAGAGGGACACTGGCATTGTGCACTGACGTCAGTATGGCCTCATAAATCCGAGTTTACATCAAAACAGCAAAGTGCATGAGCCCCAACAAAAGTTACTCTCATTTCATTTTGCACAATCAGTTGCCAGTGTCTGAAACACACCTAGCTAACGTCTGATATAAAGGCCCAGCAATATCAACAAGGGTAAACTAAATATTAGAATCATCCCATCTCATCTAAAATAACCATAGAGTTGAACCAACAGCCATAGTTTCAACAAAAACTCAAGATTACAACCTTTACAAAAGTGGCATTTATTGCAGGGCTGTTGCATTAGACTGCATCATAAACTGGCAACTGAGTGTATTCACATCCTTTGATTAAGTAAAAATAGCACATTCACCTTCTGAAAATTTTCTGTTTGAAGTCAACAGTCTGACTTGAAAATGTTACTTAAGTTAAAATATCTGCAAGTATACAAGTATCATTAGCAAATTGTACTTGCTGGGATTTACTGGGATCAAAGCTGGGTTTGACCAGTAGCTGTTGCATGAGTTGCTTATTTGGAGCTACACTCGTGTCTAAGGGCAGGTTTAAGGCATTCAAAAGACTCCAGCAAGGGCACTCTCAAAGTATCTCTGAGGCCAGAGACTGCCAGTGCCTGTTACTCTCTCCTCTGTCTGCCTTTAGGCCCCTGTCTTTCACCCTTTCTACAGCACATGTCTCTTTCATCAACTCTCTGGATGCCAGTTGGTGTCACGTCTGCAAACATCTCCTAAACTGCCAATCACTCACCCGCACACACACGTACGCACAAAACAAGGTTAAAGCTCAGTCTATATGCAGGACGCAAACTGTTTGCCCTCTTGAAAAGCCAGTGCTTGTTCTTTAGGGGGTATTTTTTAGAGGAATTAGACTTGAGGATCTGCAGAGAGGATCCCTCTTGGAGAGACACAAATGTGGCCTGTTGCTGAGCTAAAGAATGGCAGGCCTCAGCTGTTTCCAGCCCCGCTTTCATGTTTGAAGCCTCTTGGCCATTTGATTTTTTATTTATTTTTTAATATGCAAGGCTGCTGCATTGAGTGAGTGACAGGGTGACAGCGGTGACCCAGAGAGCCAGCGGGAACGAAGCAGGAGGCGGATGACACTGAGCAGACCTCACAGCTCTAAAGTCAAGTGTAGTGTGAATAGGGCAGAGAGAGTATGTGTGCACTGGTCTGATTTGTGCTGCTAACCGCATACTGTATTCATGTCAAAGGCAAAAATATGAGCTGCAAAATCCTGTTTATATGTCAATAAATCACGGAAGACACTGAAAGCACCAGCTCTGCCTAAAGTACTGATTCACTGCTTTATAGTTGACGTGAAAGTGTTGTGATTACCAGACATAAATTTGAAAAGTAAGTTGACAGCAGCACAGGATCATCTTGTAATTACACCAGCTTCACAAACAGTGCGACATAATCAGGAAATAATGAGGTAGTTATGCTGAAAAGACCATAATAATAGAGTAATGGATAAATAACAGTAGCAGGAATCATATCCTGCACATAATCCTATTGCCCACAGTAGAAAGACAGCTGGATTGAGTGTTGTTGAACAATACTCACAATGGCCACGGGAGGTGGAAAACACATCCACATCCACTAACTGCACATATCATTTACTCCACTACTCAGGCGAAACAGAAAAATCCTCAGACAAAAACAGTGAAACCTACCTCTGGCAAACCTCCTGAGTCTCCCTTTCATCTGTAGGAGAATCATCCATCACTATCGCATCCGTGCTTTCCCCTATTACCGAGCAAGCATCCATCTCCTCCCCGGTTCGTCTTCGGAAGAAACTGAATGTTAAAAGAGGCAATTAATACCGTTCCTCTATTTTGAAGCGGGTTCCCCAAACAGTCCCCCCCCCAAGAAAAGTCTGCCCGATATTGGGTCCACGAGGATCAGAGGTACGGGCTTGTTTCTGAAGGCTGCTACTACAGAGCAGCACCGGGGCTGCGTGGGTTAATCTGCCCCCGAGCTGCGCTCCGATTGGCGCAGGGCGCGGTGATGCCGAGGACGCCGGATGGTCGCTGTCCAACCGGCCGCGGTGCTGGAGCTCAAGGTGGCGGAGGGTGTGCGTCGGTGGCCCGCTTAGGTGGTTCGGACGGGAGCTGCAGCTGCCGGGTCGAGTTAACGTCAGGAAGGGGCACGACCGCCGGCTTGGCCTCCGACTTACCTTCCCGCTGCCGATCGCCAAGGTGCGCGTTGGGAGAGGACAGGTGGGTGGGTGGGGGGGGGGGGGGTGAATCCAGGTGAAAGCCACGGTCCCCGGTCACTTTCCCTCATGTCAGTCCGCACCAGTCGATAAAGAGGAGGCTGAGGTAACCGGTATTACAATTAAAAGCTTGGTCCCATTACCTGTCGGTTTCATTACACTGTTACTAATAATGTTTTATAAATATTTACCATTACTTTATAGATCAGTTATTAACCATCAATAACTGCCAGGTTGTGAAAAACCCCTTTGAGCTGTTGAACCGTTTTGATGCTTTAAAGCCTTTTTACTGCAGACATGTTGCCTTTATTAATGACCTACTGACATGTCTTATTTCTTTAGCACTTATTAATGGATAACTAACAGTATTACTACTTTACCTAATAGAAATATTTTTTGTTTTATCAGCCAAGGGATTTTTCACAACCTGGCAAGCCTAAACGATGCTGTTAGCAGTGTCTTGTGATTGATCTGTAGTAGCAGTAGTAAATGATGTATAGCCATTTACAAAGCCAGTGTAGTTACAACTTATTTTACATGTCTCTTTAATTTTTTTTTCATTAAAAAATACAATATACAGAGTCACTAAGAATAACTCCAACATCTAAATGCCCCTTTGATTGGTACTATAATGCAACAAGAATTAAAAGAGTCCAGGCTTAAGACTACTTTTATGCCCTAAGTTTGATACTTAAGCGTATTTGCTACCTATATTATTCATTAACCATTACTAATATGGAGAGTTAAAACTTGAACTGTCTACAAGGCTGCCTTTTTAGAAATTCACTGCATAGTCTACTAATTAATCGTATTTATGATTATATCTTGTATTTTGTATGCAGAGCTCTTACCTGTGAACATTACTGTTTATAAAGTACAATTCCTTTATAAAGAGGAAAAACGTGGAAATCTTCAGGCAGCATCTAAAAGTGTTTAAATGTTTTCCATGCTCTACATAATAAGAGACTGGGACAAATCTGAGCTGGTTATGATATAGACTCTGCAGAAGAAAGATCCAGAGAGAGTTCACTCGTTCAACATTTTTATACAACTTTATACTACTTTTTTTTTCTAAATTAACAGTTTGATTCTGATTTGTTATGTCCAAAAAGTAGAGTTGATGTTTCATAGGAAAAAAATAAAAAATTTTAGTTGGTTTAGAAATTGCTCTATATAATAATGAACAACAAAGTAAAAGGAGAAAAATAGAAAAAGGGGAATATGACTCATTAAGAGAAGTAAGGGAGAAAGCCAAGGCCAAGCAGCTTGATAGGAAGGAGAAACTGTGACACAGCAGACCTGTGTGACTTGCTGCTAATGAGGCGGCCGCTGGTCTGGCTCTGGTTATAAATATGAATCATGGCACTGGGCCCTTCTCTCAGAGGGGCCACATTGGAAGAGAAGGAGGCGATTTATCGTAAGAAAGGCCGAGATCAGTAAAAGGACGGTCTGAGAAATTTTTGTAGAAGAGATCAAAGTTCTGTTTCATGCTTTTAAATAAAACGTAGAGACAGTGGAGGGGATAGGGTTATTTTTATCTCAATAATGTAGCCTCATTTATATCTATCAGAGCTTCAGTGAGTCATGATGAGTCCTACATAGTAAGACAGTTTGAGTAAACATCTCAGCTGACTGATTCAAAGCTTTAGATGAGAGAGTGAAACGGTCAAAACAACAGGCAATCTGATTTGTTAGGGACTTTTTTTTTTTTACTATCTTCATGCTCAAGTTTGGAGTGTTTTGGTGAATTAACATGCTCATTTTCAACAAAAGCCTGCTGTGTGGTGGTTGGCATGCCATTTTCTGAACAGTCTGACGTGGCTAATGCCTTGCTGACCTCAAACGATGATTAACTTGCTCTGGTTAGCTGTCCAGTCTGGTAGACACACACACACACACACACACACACACAAACACAAACACACAAGAATAACATGCAAAAACACACGTATTCAAAGCCTGACAGGCACGTACTGGATACCAGACACACACACACACACACACGCACACACACGCACACACACACACACACACACACACTTAATGAGAGGCTGAGGAGAGGGGGTTGGTTGGATTCTGGCCGGTGCTGAGGAGACAGCCGTGGTAATTTCCTGTGGCAGATTTGTGGGAAACGCTTCATTACAGCCTCAATGCTGCCTCCAGATCTGTGGAGCAAATAGAGTTGGTTGATAGAGACAGAAAAAGAAAACCGAGGTAAAAGCCTTCGTGCAAGACTCATACAACAACAACGTGTCTCTAAGAACTTGTGTGGGTCTGGTGTCATTCTGATAGGACTGATAAGGCTCCTGGACATCAGGAGATCAGTCTCTTTATATAATGTTGTATTTACAGACACAAGAGGTGCTCTGCTGCCACCTGTTGGACAGATTGCGGCGGCGACAGCCCTCGCCCACTTCTCTGTCTCACCCATCATAATATAAAAAAAAATGAAAATCTGTACGATCGCACGGGTTTTATAACCTGATAACACCCTCGTTGACTCATATCCCAAATGAAAACCAGTCAGCCCACTAACAAAGTACGTTGGGGGTTATATTTTTACTCAGATCTTAGCTTTTAATTTTGTCCACATTGTGGTTTTTTTCGCCCCCCCCCCAAACACACACACACGCCAGGCAGCAGGAATCTCCCCCAGAAACCGCAGACGAAGCGTCTGATCCTCGGGAGTAAAATCAGCTGCGCGAAAGCGCCTCGACGCGCGGACCCGGGTGACAACATGGGGTCGAGCTCTCCTGCAAAGTTGTTCGGCGGGTGTAAAGTTACGAGCGCGCAGGACACACCTCCGGAGGGAGTTCCCGGGGAGGTGGAAACAAGGAGCCGATCAACCTCGGCGGAAAGGAGGCAGGAGGAGCCCTTCCAGTCGGAGCGAGCGGCCCGTCTGACCCCTGCGGCCGTGCGCCTCTTTTTATTTCCCCCCCCCCCCCTCTCTCCCCGCAGCCAGCAGCAGCCGGTGACACGGGTGGAAAAATGCCCGAGATGGGCAACTCTTTACGCGCGGCCGCCCTCTTGGCCTTTGTGGTTCTCTCCATTCTGGTGTCGCTCCTGATCAGCAGCGTGCAGCAGTTCGGAGCGAGAGTATCGCACTTCTCCAATGCAACTCCTGCCTCCGATGAGCAGCTCGCGTCGCTGCGCGGAGCGTTGGCACACCAGCTCAGCGAGAGGCGCAAAGAAATCATCCCGCTGCTTTTACCTGGCGACGATAATGGTGATGGAAACGCGCTGGCAGAGGAAACTCGATTTTCTCCCCAACCGGACTCGACTTTGGATTATAATCTGTGGAACGAGATCACACAAGGCTCCAGGAAGGCGCATATGGATGAGATGGGTTGTGATTCCCTGGTGGACATGCAGGCGGTGGAGATCCTCGGGTCCGGCTACACCAAACTGGTTGTCAAAGTTAATCTGGCCGGAGGTCAGCCTGTGGCCTTAAAGCTCGTCAACGAGCAGGGGATTGATATGGGGAAGTGTATGGAGGACTTTAAAGACCCACGGGGCTGCCGTGAGCTCGTTTCCTACAAGTTGAAGAAAGAAATAGTCCTGTTGCAGAGGCTGAAGCATCCAAATGTCATAAAGGTAAAGTGTTCCCTCTGTGAATCCATTTTTAGCTTTTTATACATTAAAATGTAAATTTAATCTGCAAATACCAAAACTATGTCACAGACAATGCAAATTATTTCAAAGTTAATGAATGTATGGAGCATCAGAAGCTCGTGCCCACTTCTAAACACTAGAAATGCTGATGGAATATCAAGATTTTCCGTTATCCTTGCACCACTGCTCAAATTTTCCTTTGTCTCGTACAAAGTGAACTGAATGAAAGGCCCCTCTGGCTCTGCAGGACCTTCCCATGTAATTAAATTAAATTCACTGACCCTCTTCTGACCTTTGGGTCCAGTTTGGCAAGAGCTCACAATGTGCCTCTGTCCTCTCTGCTATCCCTGGTTGCATCTGAAACCCCCAGTGCTTATTCACTCAAATCATTACAGCCCAATTTGGGAGCTAGTTTGAACTGAACGGATGGGTTTGTATCTCACGTCCAGCGGTCGTGTGACAGCAGTGTGTCCGACAGCTCAGTACAATTTTACAAGTGTACAGAGCACGTTCCCCTTTTGGCTAAAATGGGATTTTTATTGTCTCAAGTCCGAGGGACCAGGAACATAAGATCTCTCAATTTATCCACACATTCAGAACTTTTGGAAAACTTGGCTTGTTGCTTTATGTAATTTCTCCTGATTTTAAAAACAAACAGTAGGGTAATAGTCTTTTTTTAACCACCAGCGCTTGATTTGTTTTATTGTGACTAACCACAGTTATTCTCCACAGCTCAAGGGTCATTGTGCAGGAGATGCAAGAGGCCAGGGAGGGAGAGTCACAGTCATTCTGGAGCAGGGAAATCCTCTCCAGATGATCCAGCTGCTCCAGAGCCCCTGGGAGGACAGATTCAGGGTAAGCACATCAGCTCCCGCTCTTCAGCTCGCGAAGGGCACACTTAGTCATTTATCACTTAGACTGCACGACCTCACTCTCTCGCACATATTGCCCGCAGTGCATGTGCAAGCCCTCACTGCTCTTGGTAGAAAAGATGAAGGCTGAAATATGACGGAGGCGGACATTTGAAAGGTCTGACATCTGTCCCTCAGTGTGTTTGATCAGGCTGTGGTTGAAAATGGAGATGGAGTCCTGGAGTTAATCCAATGGAGGCTAGGAATGTCATCTCATCCCTCACACTCACACACACATAGCCAAACACACAGCCTCAGCTCAACCCCCCTCACAGGTATGCTCACAGTTGGAGTCAATGGAGACTGATTTTACACACCAGGGATCCAAGTATGCATGTGCGTGTCAGTGTGTCTGCGCATTGACGTGTTTGAAAGGGAAAGAAAGAATGAGTGCAAGAGAAAAAAACAATGGCAGAGCTCGCATGCTTTGTTTTTAGATTAGCAAAAGTAACATCACGGCCCGCAAGTACTGTCTCAACTATGGGCCTCATTTTGCTACATCACTCAAACAGCCGTTCATGATAACCCCCCAACACACACCCACACACACACACACACACACACACACACACACACACACACACACTCCCGCGCTGCTCAGCCCCTTTCAGCTACGTTGCATCTGCGCAAGCTACAGTAATCCAGGGGTGTTTGGTTTCACCCAGTCCTGTTTTTACAGTGCTTCGATCCCACCAAGTGACGTCCAGGAGACTCGCAGCATTACCTAACTCTGTAGCTATGTTTGTAGTGTGACAGAATCATTTCATGCTCTGTCACTGCATGGCTAATGCCTTTATTTTGCCTGTAGTGGCCTACTTATTTTCTCTAACTGTTTTAGAATTTAAAGAGTACTATAAAAACAGTCTCAGGAAATGGTTTGCAAATGTGGTTTAGAAATGTCTTAAAAGCAAACACAACTGTGTTTTTCAAGACTGAAGGTTTTTTTTTATACATATATATTTTACAATTTTGGCCGTATAATAAAACTTAATGGTATTGTCCAGCATGACACCTTTTCAGGAAAAAAAACATGTTCATTTTTAGGTGGAACACAAAAATTGTTTTTGATTCATCCAACATTTTAAGCTTTTTACTTGAGAAAAAGTTAAAGTAAGCAGAAAAACTGAACCCAACTTTGGAGCTGCACTTAGGCCTCTAACCATTGTTTTCATTATTGAATTATCTAGCAAGTTTTTTGTTTTTTTTTCGTAATTTTTATTTTAGTCGGTTTGTCAAATCTTAGACTGAGAGAATATAAACCTGCAAAAATTGGATAATGGAATCATCACCTTCTCAGGATAATGTCAAAAATGTGAAAAAAAATGTGAAAAAAGTCAGCGTCCCCAATAAGAATTCTTTGTGCTTTTCTTTCTCTTCTATCATAGTAAAGTGAATATTTTTGGATTTTGGACTGTTGATCAGACACATATGCCACTTTAGGCTTAAGGAAATTGTGATTGACATTATATTCATTATATATTTTACTTCAATGATTAATTCAGAGAATAATTTTCAGGGAAAATGATAATGAAAATAATCATTGGTTGTTAATCTGTAAAATGTTAGAAAAATGTAAAATGTCCAATTAAAATTTTCCAGAGCCTAGGATCTTTAAATTTCAGCTTTGATTGACCAACACTGTAAAAGTAAAAAGTGTTAAATTTGAAATTATATAAAACAGCAAAAAAATAAATGAATCCTTGCATTACAAAGCTTTAAATAGGGATTATTTCACATTTTTACTTAGTAAATTCCAGTCAATTGGTCATCTTAATTGTTACAGATGTACTTTCTGTTGACTAACCGACTGTTTCAGCCCTAGTTACAATGGTTTTGGAGTTACAAGGACAGTATGTTACTCTGACTGTTTTTCTGTGCACTTAAACGAACTGTCATCAATCCAGCTGATCGGGTTTTGGCATTTCTGATCTCCTTCCAGGTGTGTCTGGACCTTGTCAGGCTCCTTCACTTCCTGTCCCAATCTCCTCTGGGCTCTGTCGCTCTGCTGGACTTCCAGCCCCGGCAGTTCGTCACCGTTTCTGGCGAGCTGAAGCTCACAGACCTGGACGATGCCAGCGCCGAGGAGACTGCCTGTCAGAGTGATGCAGACTGCACCCTAGAGTTTCCACACAAAAATTTCACGCTGCCATGCTCGAATCGGGGCGTGTGTGAGGGCTTGAATGAGAAGAGGAACATTTACAATGCCTATAGGTAAGAAAAGTGACAGTTTTACTGCATGATAGATATGTGACGGAGGGATGGAGCAGCAGCTCCATGAATCACTGCTTCAATATAGGCTCAGCTAACAACTAAAATGTTGTTGGCAGGAAAGACATACATCTGAAAAATTTGAAGTTTGATGGAGGAGCCCTAATAAATAAATTGCTAGTTTCAGTGGGGAAAAAAAAAGAGTATTTCCCCTTAAAAAAGCCTTCAGATTTTTTGACAGCTTTATGGGCTGTTTGTTTTAACAGCAATGTGAGACAAGTCATGTTCTGTGGGAACTATGTGATGGGGCTTGTCTGTCTTTCTCTCTGTCTGAATGATTTGTCTCTGCCTGGCCCCAGGTATTTTTTCACCTACCTGCTGCCTCATCAGGCCCCGCCCGGCCTCACACACCTGGTAGACCACATCATGAACTCCACAGGTGAGGATGAGAGACGTCTTGACATGACAGGACACTAACTATTGAAGATCAGAAAAGCAAATCATTCCATTATCGGAGTCGTGTAATGACACGTCTGGCAGTCTAAGTGCTTCTTTTAATGAGCTTGACAAAATGCTTCATGACATGTAACATTGTAATGAATATAAGTTGTTATTGGTTGAGATCATAAACTAGAATTAGACAGGAGAGCATAGTGGAGGAAAAATAAATCATCTATATTGGATGACTCTATGACCAGAGCCAGTTAGATCTTTTACTATATCTAATACATTGTATGTGTCCAGGGGAGCTGAAAGCTGACATCAATCAGACGCTGGAGGCCTTTGAACACATCCTCCTCCTCTACAAGTCTGGCCTGCACCTGGACAACCTGCCTCCATCAGTAATCAGAGGTAAGAGCTCATGGAATGAAGGCATGCTTTTTATATCAAGTACAGTGGGCCCTCATGTAGACCATTTTCTTGGAGAGAACGCTTGGCTTTTTTGATCCACTTTTAGAGAATACCCAGGCAGCCTACACTACCTTAATTTTGTATCTTTGAAAAAAAAACAAAAACCCAGAAGGGCGGGGTGCTGGGGGTAGTTTCTCCTGTTCAGGCTGTTTTGACAGGTTTATTAGGCAGCTGGAATGACAGGATAAGACCAACAGAGGGGGATTAATCCTGCATGCCTCTGGCTCAGAAAGCACAGTCGGCGTTCATTTACAAAACAGTGCTGGAATTACATCAAGTAATTTTTTTTTTTTTTTACATTAGATCTGCTCTGTTTGATTCTTTTGTCTTTCAGGATAGTCATAGAGAGATTTCTTCTTTTCTTTTTCTTTTTTTTTTGGAACCTTTTTGTCCAACTTTTGATTCTCTATATAAAACTTGTTAACATTTTTTCCTTTCAAAATGGCCACACAAAGCAATTTTTTGTGTAAACTTCCCTCTTTTTGTAAACTTGAAGCACCAAAAGTCCCTTCACTTTTCTTCTTTCCAACTCGCTTTCACTCACTCTACTGCAGCCCTGCCACCCCTCCCGCCGATCCTCTCAGCTCTATGAAATATTAATAACAGAATGACTGGCCCGCGTTCCTGTGGTGAGATTTTTCCATCCCCCAGATGCTGGACTGTTTATATAGCAGCTCTTTGTGAATTTAATCGCAGATTCAGGGTAAAGAGGCCTGGGTGCTGAGGCTGACACCGAGAGAGAATGTTTTAGCTTAACAAGAAGGTGCCATGAGCCAACCCTGCTGCTGCTGCCGAGTGTGCGTAATAAGACCTAAAAAAAAACCCAAGTATATTCTCTTGTCACACTGTGGGTTTTATTGAAACAGAAGTGCTTTTTGGTTAGAGGAAAAAACAGGTCATGTGTCTGTTTATTTTAGTTAATTTGACGTTAACTTTTTCATAGTTTGACATATTGGAAATGTGCTTTTCACTTTTTTTTTTTTTTTTTTTTGAAAGTTAGATGAGAGGATTTACACTATCATACAGCGTTTGTCCACTAAATGTACAGATACAGCTAGAAGACAGTTAGTGTAATTTATCTGGTCGACTGCAAACGGGAACACAGCTGGCTTGTCTCTGTCCAGAGGTTGAAAATATACATATACCGGCCCCTCTGAAGCCAAAAAATTAACGTTGTATATTATCTTTCTTTAAAAGAATCTCCTGGTTGACAAAAAGACTTTAGAAAGTCAAGCCAGGATAGTCCAGTACATAACCCCCCGCAAAACTGCAAATTGATGCTTTTACACTTTTATATGGATTGGAAAAAACAAAAAAACAAAAACAAGATACAATGTGTTTTGTGGCTTTTTCGCTTTATAGTTGCTGGTAGGTGGATTCAGTTACCTCCAGACAGAGCCTGGCTAACTTTTTTTCTTTATGTCTTTGTGCCAATATTTTTAGTTTAGTTTAATTTAATATTGTCTTGTTTTGTTTCCTCTTGTTTTCTTTGTTTTAGTTGATAGTTTGACGTAGTCAGACTTATTCACTTTCCTACCAAGAGTTAGATAAAATAACCTCACTCATAAAGTATCGGTAAATATAAAGCTAAAGCTGGCAGCCGCTTAGTTAAATTTATCAGATTATAGACCAGCAACATGGGAAAACAGCTAGTCTGGCTCTGTTGGTAGGTGGATTGAAGTTGTCTTTGGACAGAGGCAGGCTACCTGTTTACCCATATCTCCGGTCTTTGTGTTAAGCTAAGCTAGCCACATATTAACCAGACAGTCAATAGGGTGGTATGAACCTCTCATCTAACTTGCAGCAAAAAGGGCAAAGAACCGTATTTCCCCAAACGCCTTAACTATTGCTTCAACTGATTAAACAAGTAGAGGAGAAAAAAAAAAATCAAAGGATCCTGCAATTTTTTTATTAAAAAACACATGGGCTCATTAACATGTCTCCTCTCGAAAGGGAAAAAAATTTAGAATTGCAGCCAAACACAAAAAGCTTAATAAAAGAAGCCAAATGGCATAGCAGCTTCAAGAGGAACACAGTGTAATAACTTGTGTGTGTGTGTGTGTGTGTGTGTGTGTGTGTGTGCATGTGTGTGCACGCGTGTGGTTGTGTGTGTGTGTATGCGTGCGTGTGTGTTAGTGCATAAAAAAGATGTTGATCACACCCCAAGACTTAATTTGAAATTGCTGACAGATGGAGATTCATTGGTAATGTGGATATAACTTTTCCACAGCTGAGATCATCTGTGATTTAGTGAAGGAAGCCAGAATCTGGTAAAGATATAGTTTCTTAAAACCGCTGTTGCTGCAAGTATAAATTTAGTTGTGTGCTAAAAAGCAAAGACTGAATTCATTTAGGTCCCAAGCACTGTCATAAATATGAACATATTCTGTATCTCAGTACGAAAGGAAGACTTTTTCCTGTGGTCCATCTTAAACATAGAGTTTATATTCATAAATCTCTGTCTCATCAACATGTAAGATCTGCCACTCCTGCTGTTCCCTGGCAGGCCTCATTTCTTTTCTCCCTTGAGAGGGATCCTCTAAATACTCCTTGTTCTCCTTTCTGGGATCCAGAAGGCAGATCCTCGTGTCTTTTTCCTCAAAACAATACCCCTACACACACACCAGCTTCTGCCATTTAGGAAGGTTAACAGTTTGCAACAGTCTGCCTCCTCCACACAGACTCACAGACTAGGCTTTTGTCCATAGCTGGTGTGTGTGTGCGAGTGTGTCTGCAGGCATGTGTGTGTGCATGCTTCCTACTCATGGCTCCTGCTAATGTGTAGCAGATGATTTAAAACCAGATCCACAAGAAGTCTGACTGAAAGAATTATAATGATGAATGTAACACAAGTGTTTAGCAGGACGAAGGTGAAGTAAAAGGATATTTTTTTTCAGTGCAGAGCAACAGTTTGTGAAAGAGTTCGAACTGGTGTCAAAAGTTGTTTTTTTTTCCAGTTTACAAAGGTTAGAATAGATTCAGTATGGTTTTAAAAGTTCAAGGTTCTGGTTTGTTAACAAAAAACTGTCTGTTGTTTAAATAATTAGTTGATTAACAGATTGGCAGAAACATAATCAGCAACTTTATGGGGTTTTTTTCTTGGTTCCAGCTTCTCAGTTTCTTCTTTTCTTTTGCTCATGTGAAAGTTAATTAAATATTTTATTTTGGTTCTGGACTGTTGGTTAGACAAAAAATGTTATTTTTAGTTGTCGTCATAGTTTCTAGGAAGTTATGTTTATGAAAAAATCATGTTTTTTTTTTTTTTTTTTGCCTAAATGGCTAAGAAAATATTTGGCAATAATTGCTAATGTAATCATCATTAGTCGCAGCCATATATTTCATAGCAACTGGCAAAACAAATTGAGGTAAATTTAAAAAGTTCCCACTTAAAAACAGGAAATAATGAATACTTTTTTTTTTTCGGCATTTATTATTCTAAAGGCGTATCTTTCTGCTTAACATCTCTCAGTCATAACCATAGTAATTCCATGGAGTCCAAAGAAGCTCTATAGTTGCATTACAAGTATCTTCACTTCAAACATTTTTTCTTTGTTGTTCCTCCTCCTATCCTGATCTGTATTTGCTCCATTCTGCGCTGCACTGCGGTAGTTTTCCCCACAGGGATCATTAAACTTTCATCTTCTCCTCAGAGAGCACTTCAGAATCTTTCAGTAGCCTCATGCACTGAAGTGGCATCTTGTCTTCTGTGGTTAGATTACTCCGTGATCCGGGGTATGGGGACCTCAGGGAACGCCGAGTACCGCTGCTGGCCGTCGTACAGCCAGCAGGGCTGCGTGCTGTCTGTCCACAGCGCCAGAGAGGCTGCACACATCTGTAACTCACATTCTCAGTGCAACAGCTTCACTCTGACCGGACAGAAGACCTGGACGGGTTCGTAAAGCCACAGTTTCACTCCTCTCTTCCTTTTTATATGTTTTCTGACCCACAAGTCAGTCTAATGTTATTTCTAATCAAGATGCTTGTCTTTACATAGCGATTTTCAGCTCGTTTTAGTCTGAATAAAACTCATTGCATAAATCAAATAGGCTTCGTGCACAAATACTGACAATGCTCTTATAGTTGTCAATTATAAATACCTTTATATCATGTTTTTCACCTGACTAAGACTGCTGAGTAAACACACTGAGCTGCTACCTCTTTAGTCTTTTGTTAAAGCTTTTACATGTTGAAATGTACACAATTATTAAGGATCTCAAGTCAGAACATGTTACTGATGTTGCCGATGTGTTAAACATGGATCTTTCCCTCTCTCTCTCTCTCTCTCACTTCTCTTTTTTTCTTCTCTCGTTCTTTGCAGGTCACCTCCTGGCCTCTTTCAGGAGCAGCTTCAGTCATCTGGTGCCTGATGGGACATCAGAGGTGTATGTGAAGAAAACCAAAGCTCCTGAAACGTCTACAGCGTGACGTGAGAAACAAACAGAACAGTTCTGTTTAAATCGAGGTGGAGTTGCTGGGGAGTGGGATGAGAGATAACACACAGCCGGTGATGTGAAGTGAGAAAAAATGTTGCGCTTAAGATGAGAAACTGTGTCCTCCTCTTGAACATGTTGAACGCAGCTCGGCTCTGTGGGTTCACAGGAGGAGCGTAGAGGCTGAGGGGGAGGCGTTTGAAGTGAGGCAAGTGAATGTGATGTATTTATAGGGCTTCTGCTCGGTGACTGTTTGATCTGCCTGCCAGCTCACTGCCTCACTGCCAACTACTATTTAAAGGGATTTCCCTTCAGGTACAATTAAGGAGGGAGAGCCTTGTGCCTTTGACATGTTTTTTTTTTTTTTTTTCCACTTTGTCTTTAGTTGCCATGTGTGTTCGCTTTCGTTGTGAGGCCTTGTCCCCATAGCAGGATTTTTAAGCCAAAGAGGTAATGTGAACAGCCACTACAGCTCAGCGTTTGAAGCCCGAGGACGAGAAAAGAAAACAAGCTCTTATAGAAGTACACTTTGATCTTAATGCGCTGAGGTTGCGGCTGTTTTTTCATGGTTCCCCGGCTTAGCTGTGCTGTGGTATGAGATGGCAACAAGCATGTAAGCATTTGCACATCAACAATGAGCAAAGATGATTAAAACCATTCCAGAGCAGTTTGTTTTTACATACTTTTGCAAACTTAGTTTATAGTGCATAGTTCATAAATATTTATATGATCAAATGAAATGTAATTGTTCTTACATGATTGTGCATTATAGCTTATGTGCACCTTGTGGGTGAAACTTTTATTTTCAATGAAAAATTATTCACTTCAGTTTTATTGTACTTTAGTAATTTTAACTGTACAGTTTTCAATTTGTAATTATATAAATGTATTGTTTCTACTTTCTGCTGTTGTGGTCATTTGCATTTTTAATTTTATTTCAGTGTTACTCTAACTAACAGCTGTTTTTGGCTCATTATTCCCTTCCTCTGTGTGTGTGTGTGTGTGTGTGTGTTCGTCTCTCCTCGTGTGTGGGCATCAATGGGCGAAGCAAAACTCGCATGTGTTTACTGACCTGATTTTGTCTGTGTTTAAGTCCATTATCTGATCGTGAGCCCCCACATCAACAATCCATGGCCCATCTGCATGGGTGAGACTGCAAACCCACGGAGCTCCACTGAGTTTGCACAATACCAGTGGAATGCATTCAAATGCCGTGTCATGCTGGGCTCATTATGAGCCTTAATTAATACATGTAAATTAGCTTACTTACTGGCCCTTTCTCATGGTGAGAGAGGTGGTGTTACTGTAAGACAAAGACAGTCACCAGGACAATCAGAGCTCAATCTACGGTTTGCACACGAATGGGCTTGCCATCTGTGCCTGCCAGGAGGAACCTGATGAGGTTGAGATAATGGCAGGACTGCAGGGTGGCAGACTGAAGGAATTGTAAGGTCAGAATTCATGATTTATCAGCCTCAGAGTTTCTCTTGGGAGAGAAAGAGCAGACCAAATACCTTCAGTGTCCTGATACAAGCCAGAGACGTTTGTAACCCAGCATCCCCCACGCTTCATATATTTCTTGAAGCAGTTACAGAGGGTGGAGAAAAAATTAAAAATGCTCAGTTTGGGTAGATAAAAATCATGATTCAGTTCTTAATATTTATGATTACAAAAGATCCATTTGTCTTCAAATTGTCCAGCATCTGCTTGAGGAACATGGAACAATTTCAAAAATTTCAGCAAGACAAACAAAAGAATACCAAGAGTAGATACTGCAAATTCCAGATAGTTTTTCCGGTGATTCCTTTAACATTCAGCCGTACTGCTACCACTGACTTGAAAGGACATGTCCTGTCTACAAATTACACTTTTATGGCTGAGACACTGGGGAGGCCTCGGGGTCTTCATTGCTTCATGTTGGCCCCCTTTTGTCTGGACAAAGCTGGCTGATTAGAGTCTGATTCTGGAGATAAGGATTCTGAGTCAGATTAGATAAGACCAAACCAGCTCACTGGAGCAACACAGCAGGACTGATGAGAGGGAATGGTTGGATGGTGGGGGAAGTAATCCCTCTTAAGTGTGTGTTTTGTCTGTGCTACAGTAAATAGACTTAAGATTTGGCTGAACAAACTGCAGATTGCTTAAGAAATTCGAGTAGTAAAATATAATGAAATAAAACACAAGGAATAGTTCAGGAAATGTGCTCATTTGCTTTCTTACCAACAGGTAGATGAAAAGATCTGTACAGTGAGGCTACCCAAAGCAGCTGATTAGGTCAGCTTAGCACAAAGACTAGAAACAGCTAGTTGGTTTGGTGTAGTTTAGTTATTTACTCTGTTTAAGCACAGCTTTTGGTTAAAAGCTAAGCCATTTGTTTTCTTGCTGAATCTACAGCTATAACCTATCATATAGAGTGGAAACCAGGGTAAACAGCTGGCCTGGCTCCGTCCAAAGGTAAAACTGTTTAAGGGGAAATTTAATTGTCCCTGCAATGAAATAGTGAGTCACATAATCCCATGTAGAATTTACATGGTTTAGTTTCTCCAGTACATAGATGAAGGTTAGACTTAAAAGTCAACTCAGTAAAATGGTCACACTATATAACCTACATAACTAAAGCTTATGGTGTTCACACTGATAATACTGAGGACATCCTTGAATTTCCACCAGTGATAAGCTTTAATTTATTGCAACTTACAGCTGCAGTTCATCCTCCTACACCTCAGCTTGGAGAGGAAGATTTCTGGCATCTTAGCAGTTTGTCTTGGCAATATTTTTGACAGAGCTAATGGATGTTCTGGCACCATACAAGAGTTGCACATGTGTTATGCTCAAATGTTTTAAAACACATCAAAAATGCCAAGTGGTGATTTATTTATTAGGTTACTCAGTTGAATGCGGTGTACATTCACGGCACAACAATGCATCTTTTTTCATAATCAGGTTCGCTGAGGAGCCCTGGGGTCAGTGAATCAGTGCTGTGTTCAGCGGTTGTTCCAGTGGAGGTCTTCACAGCATAGTTTTTATACTCTCACTTGAGTCTGAAAGTATTCCCTTTCTTTCCTCACTTTGTTTATTTAGCTGGAAAGCGGGAAATATGTGTGGAGGTTCGAAGGTTGAGCTCGTCTCAGCCCCTTTTTTGCATGTTTGTTTTGTTATGAATGTGATTTTTGGTTTAGCAATGGATTCGTGTTTGCATTGCGGTGAAACATTTGAAATGATCATGTGGTATTACTGTCCTCATGTTCATGTGTGGTGCTGTTTTCCTCTGTTTTTAAGCGTGTAATTGACAAGTTGGTCTTTCAAGGAAGGTTCATGGAACGAGCAGGGGAGGAGAAAGATTGTTTTTTTTTTTTTTACTCAGCTCCATACCCCTCCATTTCTGTTTTTTTAAGTTTCCAGTTTCACCCGACTTGTTTCCGTTGAGTTTTATTCATGACCTCCATCTGGAAATAATATATGTTCATGAAAACAAGCCATCAGCAATTTTAGGGAAAAGTTGAGTGTGTGTATGTGTGCGTGCGTGCGTGTGTGTATGTATGTGTGTGTGTGTGTGTGTGTGTGTGTGTGTGTGTGTGTGCATATGCGTGTATTTGTGTGTGTGTGCACATATGTATATGTGCATGTGCAGGGAGGGGGGACATTAGGGCCTCTTCTGTGGGGTTCAGGCTCCAGCAATGTAACAGTGTTAGTGCAGTGAGAAAGATGTGTATGTCTAAGCTAAGAACCAGAGCCTCCACCATCCTCTCTTAAAAATCCTGGTGCAATGCATTTGTGGTCTGGCTACAGTCTTTGAATCAAATGCAAAGTTAGTCATCAAATGTAAGAAACCACAGTTGCTGGGAGAAATTACGTGTCAGGCAGGTCTTTGGCAAAATGTTTGACCTTGGCTCAGCCTAAAAATATGCATTAACTCAATGAAAGCCTGCATAGTTCTGCAGGAAAGAAGATCTGGCTTGTGTTTGAGTTGCTCACCGGAGCGTATGCCGCCTGTGACGGGAGAGATAGAGCAGATATTCACTCGACTCCAGACTCACAGAAACACCTCTGTGCCTGTCTGCCGCCTTGGCTGCGGTACACAGGAGACCGGCCGGTCACACCTGAGAGCGTCTGAAGAGTAGCCAGACATTTAGCCAGCCTGTTCGGAGCACAGAGGCTCCTTAGTTTGCAGGTCACTGTCTGTATATCTAACTGTCTAACTAAGTATTTGTCTGTCTGCCTGGAGCTGATGCTATCTCTTTTAGAGTCATAATGGCTTAAGCAGGCCCTGAAGCAGAGAGCAAGTAGGTGTGTGTGCGGAGGAGAGGTTTTCATTTCTGTCTGTCTGCGGTGGGGGGTGTAGGATCATGTTTTAAAGCCCTGAAGTTAACCCCAGTCAAAAGGTTTATGCCTAACACTAAAGCCACGGAGGTATCTTGAAAGGTGTAACGGCTCAGAATCGTATCCGGTGACATCTCCGTGGGCCCACTGCATGGTTACCTGGTATATGGCAAAACTGGTTACTACAGTAGTGAACAATTTGCCTGAAAATGATGTATTGAAATTTAAGAAAAAACAAAAACCTGAGCCAGCCTATTTCACAAAAGCCTAAATAGTAGTCTATTTATTTAATGTTCAGGGGTGTATCCTCACAGGGTATCCTTGTTTGGGCAGTCTCCCTTGGGGGTATTGCAAAACCTTTTTTTCGTTATGAGATCCCCACATGTCCCTCTGCCCAGCATTCCCTCCCTCTACATCACAGCAGCAGGCTGGGTCAATTTTCTTTTGAAGCCCCCCACCCCCCAACCCCCCACCTCTCTTCCTCACCAGTCCATCCATCATAGAGAGTCTCTGGAACCTCCTTTCACCCCACCCATCTACCTCTCCTGCTGCCGCTGCCCTCCCTCTTTGTTTGAAACGCTCCTTCAGGCAAGCAAAACTTCCATCACTTCGCTTTTAATTTAGGCTCCGCCACTGCTGTCGAATTGTTCTACTCCATATATTATTCCAACTCTCCGTCAGCGTCCTCCGCCTGTCATTCTTCTGCTGCTCCCGTCTTCAACCGAGTCACAGCCCACAACTGCTCTGAAGCATCTGGAGTTCCCCCCTGTCTTTCAACTGGCTGAGTCCTGAGGGCAGGGCAGCTGAGGATCAGGAACTGTGGTTTGTGTGTGTGTCTATGTGTGGCTGACTACCACTGCTTTTCAAATCAAAGTGCCTGCCTTTTGTTGCGTTCTCTGGAATCCCCTCCGTCACACCTTGGCCATTTCTCAGCAGGGGTACTATTGCCCCTAGCAAGAGGAAGACTTCCTCCTCTTCAGTTAATCTTCTATCACAAATAAATCCTATGACTCTCCCTGAGTTACAGAATTGTACAAAAGCTGAATGAATTTGTGCATTCAGGACCTTTAATTTGATAAGTTGTTCCATTTTCTTGAAACAGTCTAGTTCTTGTTTTGTACACAAAATTGGACCTCTTCAATTTGCACACAGTTTGCAAAGACTCTCCTCACAGTAATCTTATTAATCCATAAACTTTCACTACATGCAGTTTTCCAGTTTATCAGATGTAAAAGCCTGGGAAATGAAGAGAAAAGGCATTTTGTTTCTTCCTTCTACTATTCAGTGCCCAATTAAATTAAAATTTTGCATTTAAATATACAGTATATTAGTTGAAATTAGGACAGTGTATCACTGATGTCTTTCTTTTAGCTGTTATATGTGTTACCAAATGCCCTGCTGTATTTTTGATTGTCAAAATACTTGACAATAGAAATTAACCAAGCAACTAACTATACAGTT
Organism: Istiophorus platypterus; assembly: GCA_016859345.1. Classification (NCBI taxonomy): domain Eukaryota; kingdom Metazoa; phylum Chordata; class Actinopteri; order Istiophoriformes; family Istiophoridae; genus Istiophorus; species Istiophorus platypterus. The sequence goes on from CM029120.1 coordinate 13,353,213, forward strand.
ATTGCAATTGCAAGACTTGTCTTCGGCACAATGAAGTACAGCTTCAGATGCCTTGTGCAGGCTGTTAAACCTGTGGAGAGCTGTGAACTGCAGCTCTTTGCCACAAGTCCCCAATTAGGGTTCTGCCCACACAGTCATAAAACAGTTAGTGGAATCATTCAGAGGCTGTTAGATTTAACACTATTAAGAGTTCATTAGTACCTGCATATACAACTACTTCTCCCATTGGAGGATCATTAGCATAGTCCCATTGAAATAGGCTAAAGACTTTTTTACTCATTTTAACAATGGCTATCACCCATTGCCCATTTTGATATACAATCTCATTTTATTTTACTTTTGTGTGGGTTGTGAAAAGAATACATTGTTGCTGTTGCATAAGGAAACACAGGTTTTCCTTAAACTGCTTGTCTTAAACTGGGAACAGATTAAAGGTCTAATATGGAAAAGTGAGAAGAGCCACTAGATTAATTATACACAGTTAAACAGCTTTTGTATAAAATAATAAATTAAATAGTGACCTTAAAAAATTATTAATTCGTATTTGAATTAAATTTGTTCATTTGTTCATCACATTCATCAAACAAATCATTAAAGGGACACATTTATTTAATTAATCTGTCTTTAAGATATTTATCTATTAATGCTTTTAAACCATAACTAACATTAGTCTAATGAATACACAAAAACATTGGGAAAATTATATACCATTTGTTTGCGCAATGTTTTGGCAAAGTGAAATTTGAAAGCATAACCCTGTACTGGAATAATATTTCTATCAATATATAGGATTAAATAATAAGATTGGTAAGATAAGAATAATTGTACATTTTAAATTGTACATTTAGCGAATGAGTGAATTAAATCAATGTTTTTAAGAAACAATTTATATCAACCACAACTAATTAAGCAGACACCGCAGTAAACACATTGTGGAGACGAGAGAAATCATAGTTTGTAAATAAATAAAATAATTAGTTCTCAGATATTAACTTGATGAGCCACAGGGACTGAAATAGACAGAGACAGACAAAGTGACTAACACTAGGGGGGAGGGTAAGAAAAATACCTTGGTGGAAAGAGAGAGTGGTTTAGTAAGAGGCAGACCGAGACTAGGAGAAACACAGAGAGGGACAAACTGAAGAGAAGAGGTAACGTATTAGAGACTTCACCGTCTAGTTTGTGAACGACAGTAAATTTTCTTTCAAAAGACAAAATAGCTTAGCAGAAGAAAATTCAAAAGGGGAGGAAATACTGTCATCATCTCTTAACAGTGATGACAAAGGCAGTACACTATGTCTGTATGTGCTGTGTGACATTGTATAAACATGTTAAGGTCATTTTTGGTTAGGTTTGGACATGTAACAAGCATTTGATTGTAAAATTACTACATTTAGAACAAGTGCATTTGGGGACTCTGCATAGATAGAGATCAGTGCCACAGGAAGCGCAAACCACTCTTGCTTTGTGGTCACTATCCATCTGGTTTCAAGACAAATCACAGAGCAATTGTTGCTTCCCCTCTGATTTTGCTTCTGCTCTCCGACAGGCTGAATTCTCTGCATACCCACGTTTCTTGTGTTCATGTAAACTTTGCAATGTTTATAGCCACTCCAAGATAAGTCCTGACAACTTGTATTAAACTACTTTACAATCTAATTAAGCATTATTGGTTCACCATTCTGGACACTAGAGTATATAACCTCAGCTGAAGTAATTGCATGTGCTCACCAATGTGTAAAAACAGTCACAGTGGTAGATGGCCCACTCTCTGTTTGCCAGAGCAAGAAGGGTTGAGAGGTCTTTGCGGGGTGAAGGTTTAGGTTACGTTTGGAAAAGGGCCTTCAAGCTCTTCTGCAAATTAGCGTTGGAGATCAAACATCAAAGCTGGTCCTGGGGTGCTGTGTTAGGTTTGGGAGGGAGGTGTGACTGGGTTCACTGACAGGTCTGGGGAACAGATAGCAGAGCAGGAAAACCCTTCTACATCTTATTCCCCTGTGTTCTCTCTCAAATTTCAAGATAACCCTGGTCCCCTAACAATAAATCCTAACCTCTGTGACATCCGTACTACTTGACAAGTCTTCCATCTGACCCCACTTAGTCACATGCTGGACCCTTCCCTCCTGATAATCCTCTCAGTCAAGTGACAAAGGGTCAGCTGAGTAAGCTGAAAAGTAATTTAGGAATGAGTGTGTGGAAAGGCCGGCGGTGAGCTTAATCAAAGCTGCACAGCGTAAAGTATGTTCTGTGGAACATTTTTGCACTCAAGTGGGCCAGTAAGCTCTACTGCACTATGAAGTGCCTGGCGAGTGCTTTTCTTTGTCTCCTCTGCTATGAAAGAATTAATAAAGAGAGACAATGAGCCTTAATTCCCCTGCCTTTCTCTTTCATGGGTTATTTTTATGTCACCTCTTCACAACTTTGTGTCTCTCTGCTAAAAAAAGAACTTTATCTCTTTTATTCTTCTTCCCTGACTGACTGAGTTCGGTATAAAATTGCAGCTAAACATGGCTCCTGGCTTATTTAAGGGAAAATAAAAAAAGTAACACAGAGATTAAGTTTAGCTGTCAGAATTTTAGTCTTGAGCACAGTGTTACTTGACCCTGAAAATTTCTCTGTATCCAGAACACTTCAGGAACTGGATGCAACAAAGAGTTTCTCCTAACATGAAGGAGCTGCTATTTAACGAGACACTACCGCCCCTCACAGGAAACAAAAGCTACTACTGCCAAAAAAAAAGACTAAACCTTTGGGGTACAGTGCCAGGTTTTGGCCAACCTGTATCTCAAGGGATAAGAAGTTAACTTGAAATTTCTATGTTTTCTGTTACAGGCTCAAGGGATACGGAGAAAAGTTACGGAGGGATACGGAGAAAAGTTTACTGGAAAACACCTGTGATTTTTAAATTTCATGGTGAGTTTGTAAAATTAAAGTGTTACCTTCTTGTTTTCTTGTAGACTATGTCAAAGAAAAAATATTTTTCTTTCTCTTATTTGATTTTACTGGTGAGATCTGTGTTGTAGATATATAAGAAAGTCTATGAAATCATATCCAAAAAGGCCCGCGGTATCTGAGGGAAACAGTATCCCAAGGGAGGACCGCTAGTTACAAATTTAGTATCCAATAGTCGAGTGTGTTATGTTTGATGGGCATTTCTACCGGCCACTGTTCAGATTGTTGAGAGCGGGAGCGAGAAGAGGGATGACAAGTAGATAGAAATTAAAGCGAGAATGCAAAACAGAGAGAGAGCCTAACAGCTAAGGGGCTAAAACTGCGTGTAGTAAAAACAGGGAGGCAAAGATACAGAAGCAACAGGCAGCAGGAACTCTGCTGCCAAGAGAAGACACTGCTCTGTTCCTCTTCACTCTCAGTGGGCATGTCTGACTGTGAGGGGTTACCAATGGGTAAGACAAAACAGTCCCACAGAGTCTAAAGAGTATTCACATGTGCATGTTCAAAAGAGATAGATAAGAAATACAGCGCATATGTTTGCATGCGTGTCTGTAACGTGTTTTGGTTTTTAAAGTCTGGATTTTGTATGTGTGTGTGTTTTCTGTCATTGTGTATATGTTTGAGGGCGGGGGTCTCTCCCAGCTCATCCTGTTTTAGTCTAAGCTCTCCACTGGGATAGCTCACCCAGCAAGTATTTAGCTGCAAAGATGAGCCGGTTCAGTTTGGGCCCTTATATGGAACCCCCGTCTGGTTTCATCAAAATAATTCAGAATAACTCTTCAGAAGTCTCAATTGGAGATATTTCGAGAACGACAGAGAGGAGTGAGACGGTGGAGAAAGCGGGACAGGCTGGATGGAGGTAGGAAATTTGTTTTACATCTTGTCAGTCCTTCCCATTGTTCCTGTGAGAAAGATTCTGTGGACACAATACAGCTGCATGTGACCTGGCTGCTCCAGATCTGTGTGGTCAAATGCTATGAGATGTGTTTTGTGTATGTGCAGGCATCTGCTTGTGGATGTGTGGGTGGGTGGGTGGGTGTGTGTATTTGTGTGTGGCAGTAAAGCATTAAATGAAGGCTCATTTCCCTCAAGTGCACCCAAGCTGACAGAGGAGCGAAAGCCTCACTACCGCCCAGCTGACAGACTAACAGAAACAATCAGTTATAAATAGAAACCTTCCCTTGTCTTGTTCTTTCACTTGCTCATTTTTCATTCTCCCTTTTCCCTCTGCCTCTTCTCTATCTTCCCTCCCTGTCCTTTTATCCCCTCTTTTTCCTGCTTCCTCCCTGGCTCAATCCATGCGTGGTTCCCTCTTCAGTATAATTAAACGTGATGCAGCGGCATGGGAATTGTTTGATGTTGTCAGTTACATAAACGGGAGCCATAGCAACAACTGCCAAGTATGTGGTAACTGCATTTGTTAGGCAGCTGACCATCGTCTGACCACACCTCATAATATCACATCCTTCCCTATTCCATTTGCCGGGAAATGCCATCAAGCTTGATAAGATAAACCACTGTGATTCTTTTATTGACACAGTGAAACATCCATATATCAGTGTGTCATGTCCTTGTTTGCTTCACCAGACAGATCTATTGACCAATTAAACCTCAATATTACTCTGAAATAACCCCTTATTTGGCTTCAGAGTTACAGGTTGAAGGTATTTTTCCACAGTGTATGATGATAATTTCTGCTTATATTCTGTGTCTGCTTGTTGAGGTGAATATACAAATGCAAACTGTCAATGTCATGGCTGCACAAATGCATTAAAGGGGTAATTGTGAATGTCTTGTGCATTTTATTCAGTGAGCTGATGCGTCACTATTTTTATTCAAACTTTTAGTTTATTCAAAACTCTTAGGGAGAACTCCACCAGTTTACCTGTTTATGGGTCTTTGGGAGTACAATTGTGTATGTAAATAAAGAGTTGTGTAAAGGCTGGAATTTTTTTCTTTTAATCTTTGTGTTATGAGTCCAACCCAGCAATTTCATAGCAGTGCAATGGTCAATTGGTTTGAGTATTATTTTAACTTAATGTTCTGTAGATTAAATAGTGCTCGTCTAAAATAGCAGTTGCCTGTGTGCTAAGGAGATTAAATAAGCAGCACACTAAGAGTCTGTGGCATGGAAGAGGATAACAAGAGGTGTTTTATGTGTTATTTAATTTTAATTTGTTTTTCTGGAGGATTGTTAATGTGCTTTAATTATAGGATCTATGGGAAATAGATATGTAAGGTGACAGGATTTAGCTACGTCCTAATATTCAGCATTTCACTTAATGTTTAAGTTCCAGGGTGGACTTTTATTTTGCTGCACACGTTCTCTTCCAAGCACCGACTTTCAAAGGACAAAATAAACTGTTGCAGTTCAAAATATGTCCTGCAGGTGACAGTATTAGCATATTTTATGATTGGTGGTACTGCTCGAGGAAAGAAGGAAAAGAGCAGTGTCATAAGAAGTGGGAAGTTGAAAGGGGAAAAAAGGATAAAAAAAATGGGGCTGAGGATACAAAAGGAGACGAGATACTAAAGTAGGGAACATGAGATATGACAAAAGGGGAAAAGTGAGTGGGAAATGAAAAGGAGACAGGGGGTAGGGAGGATGAAGGGGCGAGGCAGTGGCTGTCTCCGGGGAGATCAGAGTGTTAAAAAATGAAAAGCAGCACTGGCTGCTGAATGTCATCTAACTGAGACTTACTGGTGCATCAGTGGAGGCTGACACGTCTTTATGTGACGGAAAAAAACATCAGAATCCAGTTGCCACCACCTGCAATCCAGATGCTGTACATGGAGACGTGCATGTGTGTGTGTGTGTGTGTGTGTGTGTGTGCGTGTGCGTGCGTGTGTGTGTGTGCTTCCACGTACGCACATGTGCGTGTGTGCGGGCATGCTGGAGCAAAAGTGTTCAAAAATGCAGAAGGGAGGTGAAAACAGCATCATACCCCACTGAAATCCGCCCTTCATTTGTTCCCTGAATATGAGGACAAGCAGCTTTGCTTATGTTAAACCTATTCTGCTTGTTAACAAACTGGCTGAAAATGGGTCATTTGTCACGCAGTCAGCACAGTCACCTGCAGTTTTTTTGTATGTGCATATTTGAGAAATGCAGGGAGGAGAGTGACTGCCACAAGACATACATTAGAGTAAACCCTGCAGCAGCAGACATTGGCTCTCCTCAGCAGAGTTCATTTTAGGCTGTATCGATTGAAGGACTGGGCTGGTTCGACTTTGAAAGGAGCAGGAGAGGAGAAACAAGCAAGTGAAGGAAGAGAAGTCATTTGCTGCTGGAAAAATGAAGAGTGACGATAGAAAGAATAAATTGAAATGGACAGATTAGGAGTTTGAAAATTTATACTGTTTGGCTGTGGGAGCAGGTGCCTGATTAGTAAGTAAAAGATAACACTGTTTTTCACCCTTTTCATGATGGATGACAAATTAAAGGAAACCCCAACATGAAGCTTCTCATTAAGGTGTTAGGTCACCAAGTGCTGCAAGAACAGCTTCACTCTGCCTTGTCATTGATTCTACAAGTCTTCCATAAATCTTCCATAAAATATTCCCTCATTTGGTGTTTTGATGATAGTGGTGGAGAACACTGTTTAACACATCAGTACACAATCTCACATAGGTGTTCAGTTTGGGTTGAGATCTTGTGAGTGTGAAGGCCATAGCATATGAATCAGATTATTTTTATACTCATCAAACCATTCAATGACCCCTCGTGTCCTATGGATGGGGGCATTTTCATCATTGTCTTCCTTTTTCTCCACAGATTTTGTCTGTATATACAGAACATACACACACACACACACACACACACACACACACACACACACACACACACATATATATATATATATATATATATATATATATATATATATATATATAGGCTTCTACAGAGAGAGAAAGAGTAGAGCAGAGTTCTCGGTTGTTCAGGAAGTGGGGGAAGGGTGTACATGGGTGTTTCAGCAGCCAAGTCAGATGTGATTAATGTTGTTGTCGCTTGAGAGAACATACAGCACACTCTGGGATGCACACCATAGCACTCTTGGATTTTCATGGTGCATGTAGATTGCCTTACTTTAGATAAATGGCTCATTTTCGCAGTTGTATGAGACGCTGACGAATTACAGTGTCTCCTACTGACCTGCTAAGTCCTGTTTTCTGCTTTTTAATGGCCAGACTCAACAGCAGTAGATTTCCGTGGACTGCAATCCACCGAATTACACCAATCTTGTGTCCAAGTTATGCCTCATTAACATATAGATTAGATGTAGAGAATTCGGTGTGGTTTATAACCCTTCTTCCTCACTTCTACGGCATCATCGGTGTGAAGGCAAGGAGGTCAGGCAGGGAGGACAGAGCGGGAAGAGGTACTAAAGGGTGACAAAGAAGCAATGAGGGCTCCAGTAATATTCACAATATGATTTGATACGGCGGGTCGTGATGTTTTGAACGTCATATTTTATACACAGAATAATGTTCTTTGTTTGATGATTTGCTTTTTTTCTCTTGCCTGCCTCACGGTCTGTTCATGTCTGTCTACCTAAAGCGTTTGCCTGTGTGCTGACTGAAAATCTAATCCTGTTCTCTGCACATGGGCAATATCTATTTTGCATGTCTGCACACTATCCTGGAGGAAGGAGGCCTCCTCTTCTGGCTTTCTTGCAGTTTGTTCCCTCTTCTCCCTGTTAAAGGAAGGGATTAAAGGAGTTCTTTCCTAATCCAAATTGAATGACTAAATATAAAGGGTGCTGTGTGCTGTACAGATTGTAAAGCCCTTTGAGGCAAACGTGTGATTTGGGATTTCTGGGCTACATAAATAAAGCTAACTTGGCTTGACCCTAGACATAGACTCAATACGTGACCTACTGTGCAATCTCAATAGAGACAGAGATGTTTTTATGGTCAATAAAAGGTGAATCCTTCCTCTCTAATTTACATCGTATGGTTGAAGAGCTATTTGCGATAAGAGAGGTTGTTCTGGACTGGGCCATATACTGTATTAAAACCATAGGAGTTGAGCTTAAGTTTAAATTTGGATTAATGGAGCTCTTCTTTTAGTAGATTCATTCACTCAAAAGTATATGTTCACTTTTGGACTGTGTGTTACTACTTAATAGCTTATCCCTTAAGCTTTGTTTAAGCCTGTGTTAATTGTTCCTAGAGTTGTCAATGATTCTCATCCAGCGGTGAAATGCAAGTACATCTAAGTACTGAACTTAAGTTCACATTTGAGACTACTTGTAGTTCACTTGAATAATTTTATATCGTAATTTTTACTCCACTTCATCCATTGACAGTTTGGAAAAACAGCATTTTACACAGAAAATCAGTGATGCCCTCATGAAATATGGTGCATCATATAGATTCAATTACCCAGCTTTATACAAAGAAGCTATAAGTACCTCCAACTTCACCAGTTACAACACTGAAATATCCAGACTATCATCACAAGTATATATATATATATATTTTTTTTTTTTTTACTTCTTTTACTGATAAAAATTTTTTAAAGCAAGATTTTTTCTGTTACAAAGTGGTTCAAAGTTAAAAAATCACAGTGACAATATCAAGAGGTGTAATTTGTCGCAGAACAAGAGTTGAAACTGTGATAAACGTAACCTGTGGTTGTTTTGCATAAATGAAAAACCTTGTGGGAAATTAAAAAAAAAAAAAAAAAAAAAAAATCTGCTGAGTTCAGCTGTGGCTTAAAACCTGCAAAGCTACTTTATGGTTTTAAGGCTTCAAACGTTAAAACTCTTATTGTAAAACTCAACCCAAAGTTAGGTTATGCATTTTTGTTGGACAATCCTGATAGAGTATTACCAACAATTCTGTGTCATAGGGAGAGACAGCATACTGTAATAAACATATGGTTTGGTGATCTGTAATTCTTCAATGCCGTTTGACCTGTGATTAACAGGGTTATTATATATATATATATATATATATATATATATATATATATATATACCACCACCACCACACAGGAAAAAGAGCTTGAATGGGACATATAACGGTGCTGTACAGCCCCAGGATTAGGAGCTATTTACAGACCAAAAGCAGATTTCCCTCTTCTACGCCTGCGTGCCTTCGCTGTCTCTCCTGTAAAGTCTGTCTTTGGCATGGCATCCATAGCGACATGGCAGGGGATAGAATTTGTTGTTCTTGAGACCTCAGCCAACACTTTCACTATCATTACCTTGAATCCAATAGGCATCACCTTGTTTATTTTACAGTGACTGTAGCTGCAGCACTCATACAGTGTTGTTATTGAAAAGAGAAACTGGTTTAATCAGTATAGCTGTTAAAACCCTAAAGATGCATTTGCTGTAAAACAGTACAATCCCATGACTCCATTTTTCTCTAAAATTCTTACATATGGTTAAATGTGGGTCTTTTTAGATATTACAGAGTCTGGCAGTGAATTTCTACATGCATAATACTATTAAAGACCATGACCAAAAGACTGCACTAAAAACATTAGTGGTGACCCAGTTTTCCTGGATCATAACACCATTATTTGGCATAGCTCCTGCTTGTGTGGCCCACCGCGGCACAATGCAGTGTGAAGCTGCCTCTTGCTTTGATCATCCTGTGGCCTTGTTTCTGTGCAGATGTTTAAAAAAAAATTCTATACAATCAATGTTAGTCACCTGATTTGTCTGTTGGAAACTTCAGCTGAAATATTCCATCTTAAAAGTCCGGCGCAGCAGATGGCAAAATAAAGTATTGAGACACATTTCCATACAATATTAACTTAACATTTTTAGTCGTGCTAATAGCTCTATGGATGGTAATGTCAATCTGCTGTTCCACCACCTTGGCGCAGACTGGAATGAACAACTCTTGTATCGATTGCAATGAAATTTTATCCAGATGTTTATAGTCCCCAGAGGATGAATCCTGAGGACTTTTCATCTTGTGCCATCATGCTACCAGTACTTTGGTTCATGACCAAACACCTGCAAAACTATATTGTCAGTATGCAAAACACATTAGCATACTCATTGTGGGCATGTAAGCATGCTAAGGTTAGCATTTAGCTCAGAGCACTGCTGTCGCCACAGCCTCATAACCGCTTACATAGCTTCTTTCAGTGATAATGTAATTAGGATGACAGGTGAGAGGGCAGGCGATTTGCTGGGATAAGTCATATAGCATGTACCATGTTGAGAGTCCTCATATTCTGCCTGGAGCAGCCCCTTGGGCTTTTCCCAGAGCTGTGAATAAAACGCTATCATTTTTGCTGGATTCTCCACAACTGAAACTAGGTCACATTTCCAGTACATAAGTCATGATGACATAAACTTTCTACAAAGGCTCTTCTTCATGGATTCAAGTTGATCTTGTCCAATCAAACTAAACTATTTGTCTCTCTTTAGCACACACACACAACAGACAGTGGCTTGTCATACTTCTCCTAATTAATGTTGTATTAGACATTGATAAATGGATCATGAGCTGAAATCACCAACACATAGTACCCAGATAGTCTCTTTATGTTTAATTCCGAAAGCTAATAATCTCCAAATTAGGGTACAAGAGTTCAAAATTCAGTGCCATAAAGTGTATCTCAATCTGGACGCCACACTGATAAGCATGTATTCGAAATGAAATCTTATTTTCCCCAGCAGGTGGGAAACGATGTATTCACTCAATTATTTACTCTGCCCTCTCTCATTCAGTCTGTCTCTCCCTGTCTCAGTCTTGGCTCTACTACCCAGACAGTTATTAAAAAGAAGCAACCTGTCAGTATTACATCCTCCGCTGGTCTGGTGTCTTCTTGCAATCTTCGCGCATCTATAGCACAGATGCTGTTATGAGATGTCGCACTATCATCCACCAAAAACAGTAAGAGAAGATATGAAAAGATGAAAATTTTGATGTCTCTAATGGGAAAATTGGATATTCTAATGTCAAGGAACTTATATATTCATTGTAGATTTTAGAAAATGGAGGATACAGAGCAGTTTATATGAATATAATTTAGAAACAACATTTTAAAATGTAGTGTTTTTGTCAATGCTTGTTTTTTTTTCTGTGTCTACAAAAGAACAAGACTAGAGTCTACAGCATGCCAGCAGGTTTGTGAGTCTATCCTGAGGCAAAGCTAAATGCTAATATTAGAACGCTAACATGGTCAAAACGACACTGCTGACAAATGGCATCAGCATGTATCATGATTATTATTTTCACTATGTTAGTTATTATGCTAGCATGCTAACATTTTCTAATTGGAATTAAACACAAATACAGCTGAGGCTGACAGGAATGTCAATAGTTAAGAAGGTATTTTAAAATCCAAAGTATTAGAAAAAATTAAATTTGATGAAAATAGTAATTCACCAAATTTAATCGCAATCCTTCCAATAGCTGCTCAAGCTTCCCTCAAAACTACAATGTACAGGCTACTGGCGGCAGTTTGGGCACATAAGCAAGAGTAAGGGGAATCACAAAAGTAATTAGGTTTCATCCTCTGGGGACCATTATTGTTTGTGCAAATTTCATGGCAATCCCTACACTAGTTGTTTTGATCTAAATTAATATCAGTCTTTTAGTCCTGCACTGCTTCTTGCACTGTAAGACAATGAGTTGGCATAATGACCAGACTGTTAAACTCATGAAATCCTTGTGAATGTTATCACCAGGGAAATAAATGAATAACACTTGTTTCGATTCGAGGATTTTCTGCTCTTTCTTCCTTGTTGGCTCACACTCATTGCCTTGGCAGAGGCTCATATTGGGTGACCTTTGCTACCCGCTGCTGCATTTGCATTTCAGGTTTAACACCTTCACCACCGAAGGTGTCCTTACCCATTTCCTTATATCAGGATGAGGACAGTTAAAAAGCTCACATAAATCATATCTATTAAAGGGTGGCCACTGGCCTAATGTCAATACCATATTGTAATGTTTAACCTGAGTAAACCTTAGCACAGCAACCTAAAAATATCGTCATTAAGGTGTGTGTCAGTCTGAGCAGCTTGAGTGACTCTAAAATATCGCATGTCCTTAGGCTTTGTCTAAATTCAGTGTTTATATGAATCATTAAGACCTCAGGTTGGATTAATTTAGTGTAAAGCGCAAAGCAGCCCAATAACCAGGACAGACACACAGATGGTGGCTGGATCATGCAGAGGATTGACCTTGTTTTTCCTCGGCTCTGGATTTGATTGTGTATAATCCTGGCCCACTGACAGACTGACTGATCATCTGCAGATAAACTGAACGTCAGCAGTTTCTGTCTAAAAAGAACTGAAAAAAGGAAACGAACCCATTCATTTCTGAGTGCTTCACAGACAAAAACCTGTAAAAACAGAGTCAGTGGAGCAGGTGAGAAATCAAAGGCGATCTGATGCCAAGTCTTGTTAAAGTGCTCTTGAGCAACACAGTGAACCCCTACAAGATGTTTAATGTTAGGATAGAAAACCATGTGCACTATTAGAGGGCTTCTTTTGCTTTTGCTACCTTTCTTAAACTTTTTTATTTTCTCCTAAATTTCTCTTTTGTAAATGTGTGTTAGCCAGTGCAACGCTCTGGATTCACTGATGGGCAGTTGAAGGGCAGAACAATGGAGAGGTGTGGTGCGAGGAGGGGTGAACAGCAGAGGTTCCGCCACCTGCCACCCACTGGGTTGTCGGTGGGGTTTGAAAAACCCACAGGGAGTTGAATTTTGGAGGGAATATACTCCAGTTTTAGCTGCCTCTTCAAATGTGAGCATATGCATAGAGAGCCAGACACACAAAAAAAAAACGATCTGCCCCTAATCTAGATCCCAAATCTGCCCCCAGAATGAGATTTGCAGTAATCTGAACCCCTCAGACAAAACACCAGTGTGACTGCAGTCTTAACAAAACACAAAGGATGTTTACAGCATGTGTTTCTTGTACTCTGGGGCAGGAGCTGCATGAAATTCCTTTCTCGATCAGAGTCAAAACATTGGATAGTGTGACCGTTTTGTTGTTAAATGCCAATATGTGCCTTTTTACACATTCTAGTTGTAAGAATATTAATAACAGATGCACACAAAGAACGATGTGCAAAAAGGTATAAAGGTCAGCAATCTTACTTTATGGGTGTTTGACCTTATAGTGTTTCAAAAAAGCACCTTGTTTTCTCATATAAATCTGTCTGCTCTTGAGTCTGGTAGATCTATTGGTAGATTGATGTTATTGTGTCATAAGTGCAGTGTATCCCTGAAGGAGTGGAGGGATAGAGAGAGAGCTGAAGCTGTGAGGTCAACAGCATAGAGGCCTTGAACCAGAAACTGATGAAGGCTTTACTCATCTAACGCTAAATAAAGTGCTTTACTGCGAGGTGAAATATATATATCCTTTCATAGTCTCACCCATATTTGTCTTCTAGAGCATCCCTGCCTTGTTGGCTCCATCTTGTGATATGCATGTGTGTGTGTGTGTGTGTGTGTGTGTGTGTGTGTGTATGTGGGGGGGGGGGGGTCCTGACATGAATATAGGCCACAGACTGTCTTTTTTTTGGCTTATTATTTTTTTCCTGCAGGCTTGTATTATAAATAATGCAAATGGCCCCTCCCTCACTCGTATATACGAAACCCCCAGTCAGAATTAAGAACCATCCCATTTCCCACATCTGTTCTATGGGATACCCCCCCCCCCCACTAAACTCCCACCCTGCTCACTTTTAAATGTGGTCCTTCTCTCTATACCCCTCATCCTCCTCCAGCACTCTCACTTTCGTTTTCTCCTCTATCCCCTCCCCCTCTATCCCATTTGTTTCTCTCTTTCGTCAGTCCCCTGGTCTCCCCTTCATTCTCCCCTCCTCTTGTCCTTGTTTCCGGGATCCCTCGGTCTCTGTGCAGTCTGCAGCAGGCCAGATAAGGCAGAGAGAGGACAGGATGATAATCATATTTAGCCACAGTCGAGATCCCCTGGCACTGTTCAGCTTGACTGTTCGGTGGTGGCTGCGGGGAAGATGTGACGCTAGTTTGCTATGGTGTGTCCTCATGTGACTCCATACTATTATATAGGCTGTGTGTGTGTGTGTGTGTGTGTGTGTGTGTGAGTACACTGTAGACTAACCACTGGTTTTGTTTTCTTTATTTGTTTGCATTTTGTCTCCTCCTCCCCCTCTCCTCTTGCCTCTCCTAATGTTCCTTTTCATCTCATCTTCTCTCCTCTCCTACCTCCATAGTCTATCTTCCCCTCCTCTCTCCTCTTTCGTCGTTTCCTTCCCTACCTCATCCCCTCCTCTCCCCTCCCGCCTTCTCTTCTCTCTTTTCCTATCCTCTCGTCTGACATGTTCTCCTCCTCGTCTTCTTCTCCTCCTTTGACCCACATCTCTCTCTCTCTCTCCTTTCATCCCATCTCTTCTTTTGCCCCCCCTCCCCATTTTCCTTATCTAATTTCTTCCCTCTTCCCCCCTTTCTCTTTCCTCATCTCTACTTCCAACTCCTACCCTACTTTGTCTTCTCCTTGCCTCGTGGCTCCTTTTCTTCCCTCTCCTCTCCTCTTAAAACCAGAACCTCTCCTCTTCTTCTCTTCTCCTCTCATATCTTACCTTGCCCACTCCTCTACTCCCCTTTGCTCTCCACCTTTCTCCAGTTTGCTTTTCTGCCCATTTCCAACCCCTCCTCATCCCGCACTCTCTACCTTGTCCTCACTTCTTCTTTCATCTCTTCCTTCCCCCGTCTCCCCTCTCTCCTCCTTTTAATTCACCTCTCCTTTCCTCTCCTCCCTCTCTTCCTCTATCCTCTGCTCTCCTCTCTCACCAGCCAAAAAGAGGAGGATCTATCCGACAGGCCCAGCCCCCTGCATGCTGACTCGTCCACACTGTGTGACAGGGGAAGGCTGGGCTGTCCCGAGCATTATCTAAACACTCACACACACACAGTCCCTGACACACACACACACACACACTAACTGCCTGTGCCAGAGCCTGCCTGCGCTCTCAGCTCAAGCCCTCTTAAAGCTGTTTTTTTTCTGCTGGAGTTCGGTGAGAGCTAACGACACACAGCTGCCTCTGCTGAAGACAGAAGGACAAGAGGAGACGAGAGGGAGGGGAAAAGAAGGAGGAGAGGACAAGCTCGGGGGAAAACAAAACCACCAGCAGCCTCTTAACTCCTCGCCTCTGTGCGGTGCAGTCATTCTTCAGCAGGGAGTGTTTGTCTTCTGTAGTTCAGGACTTTTTTTTTGTGAGAGGGGGGAAGGAATAAGGCGAGCTCAAGAAGAGGGGTCGGAGTTCACATGACATAATCGGAGTGAATGAGTTGCCATGGTGACTCACCCAGGGAGCCTGACCCGTGCAGATTGAATGGAGGGAGAGCCGTGGACGCCAAGTGAACTAAACTAAAGGAGGGGAGTCACCGGAGAGAGGGAGAGGAGAGGAGAGGAGAGGAGAGGAGAGGAGAGGAGAGGAGAGGAGAGAGAGAGCGAAGGAGCGGTGGATAACAGAAGGAGCACAGAGGATCAGACAGAGGCTGAGAATGGAGGACGGGTTTTCCAGCTACAGCAGCTTGTATGACACCTCATCACTGCTACAGTTCTGCAACGGTAAAACTAACCAATCCTTTCCCCCGCCATCCCTCTCCTCCCTCGGCTGCATGTTGTTGCTCTGGACTTGACATGTCATCAGCTGACTGGCTAAACTTGACACCAAGCAGAGGTGCACTTATGTGTGCTTGTGTGTCTGTGTTGCAGACATGAGCTATTTTGGCTCCAGCTCTCCGGGCTTTGGTGAAATGAGTTCAACCCTTATGCTGCCGTGCATGACTTTAACATTTTCAATCACTGTTTGAATTTGGTTGCTCTTTGTTTTTAGCACAGATTAACCAGAAGATGATGTAGAGGAGATGATTTGAATGTTTAAGGCAAAGCCTTTTACTCCAGAAGACATTCACAGAAATAAAAAACATTTTAGATTTAATGGAAGATTCTGGAATCAGTGCCAGAATAATGTCAACAGGGCACGACAATCCAGCAGCCATCAATAGAGATGATAAAAAAGAGGGGAGCAGTCCTTTGCTCACAGTGCTGCCCTGATCACTCTGCTTCTGCTTGATGTGATGAGGGGTATGATTATCGATATATTTCTCCCCTGTTGGCTGATTCGTTTGCTGAATGAGACCGAACAGGAATGACAGAACAGGACACTATTGCTCATGTTCTGCTTGCTTAATATATTTTCTGGCAGAGGGAGAAAACATACTCTAGCCTGCTAATGTTATGGGTGGGAGAGGGTGACTCAGGGAAAGCAGCATGACACATCAGTATGACATCAGTTTAGGATTTATTTACAGGAAGCTCACCTTTCTTTTTGTAAAGTAAACCTTTAAAATACAATGTATTACTTTAAATTGAAAACAACCATCAAACTATGCTCATGCATATCCTGCAGTAACACATACACGTATTTCAGTTCTACGACACGTTGCCCAGTTGAGTGATCAATCACTGCTGGCATACTGACAAACTACAGTTAGTAAGCCTGCCACACAAAGGGGATTATCCCCTACACAGTAACCTTTGTCTCCAACAGAGGCTACTGTCGCAGAGGGAGTTTAAAGCAGGTTGTATTTGAGCTAAAATTAAATGTTTATCATAGGCAGGTTGGGAGTCTCCTACGGATGTCATCATCCATCCCCCTGGTGTGACATCCCCATTGTTTTTATTTTACATTTAAGATTTTTAAGTTGTTTTTAATTTTTTTAAATTGTGTACTTAGCATTTGCAGTGACTGTGTGGTGCTGGTCAGTGAGCGTAAGCTTTCATTGTTGAACCGCAACGTAATTGCCATTGATGGATAATGAAAACATCAATAATATTTATTGCGCTGTGTAAGCACTAGCAGTCGATGGGATGAGGGAATACCATTGTCTAACGGATGAAATCATAGATGGGGAATTGCGTAGAGGTATCTCCTACGATGGATACCGGGTACTTCACTACTTCCATGAATCAGTGATGTGGTGAATTCAGCTGAAGGCTTTTATCCCTCATGGATTTCTCTCATTAGATGTATAGGAGGCACAAAGGAGGAGATGCAGAAGAAGAGAAACAGATGAGTTACATCAAGTCCATAAATGACTAATTACAAATGGTACATCTGCTTCACTTTTGTTGATGTGCAGCGTAAGGAAACAGGAATAAGTTATAAAGGTGAGACATCAGAATTTATCAATTTCAGCATTTGCATGTTAGAAAACGGAGACCTCATCCCATATGTTACATATTAACAGGTGCTGAATTCTGATAAACCAAAGTAACTGATGGAATAGAGAGTTGTGTTCGTGCCCTTTTCTATGTACACTCTGTATTCCTATGAGATGAGTAAAGTACTGACATTGCCAATAATAACCCCTGAGGTGGATTGGTCGGACTGACCTGAAAAACTCGCTTAGGAGTTGCCGCACAGTAATAGAAGCGCTACCACATCCTCAGAGGAAATGAATGACCTTCAAAATTCTCTAATATTAGTGCTGTCTTTGGCTGGTACAGCTTTTGCAGTATATACAGTATATGTTTCTAGCGAGGCTCAGAGGTTTGGTGACAGGTGATGGGAGTTTTGGTGTTACCAGAAGACGTAGAGAATCCAAGCTTTATTTTGTCCACGTAGTATAGATTTAGTGTCGACTTTTTCGTTCTGCTCAGCGGCTGTTGCAAGGGACTTTCCAACCTCCAATTCCTTCTCTCTCTCTCTCTCTGACGCTTTATTTACCTCACACACATCCAACACAGATTTAACTTCATTACAAAGGGGCCGTGCCTGGGTTGTTGTCCCAATAGACTGCTTAATTGGGTGAGACTATCATGTGCGTGTGTGGCAGTCCAAGTTAAAACTGATGTGTGTGTGTCTTGAGGAGTATGCCCACACATCCACAGAGCCAGGGTGATTGCGTGTGTGTGCGTGTGCTTGTGTGTGTGTGTGTGTTTATGTGTGTGTGTGTGTGTGTTTGTCGGGCCTGTAGGCCTGAGTGACATCATACTCCTCTGCTGCTGTCGTCCAGCTGAACACAGATCCACTCAAAGGCAAAAGTCAGTGATGTCATTCATTCCCTTCTCCCTCTCTCCCTCTTTCTCGGCCAGTGTGTTGTGGAGCATCCAACCAGACTAATGTTCAGAGACTAGGTCAGCTAAACTGCAGAAACCCGCATAGGATGCCTGCTTTGTCCTCAGGAGGTTGGGGCTAGCTCAGGCTAACTGAAAACTAGCCCCATTACACACTCAGACACATACACTGATTACAGCTGCTGAAGGAAGTGAATCCTATAGAGAACCTTTTTTTTCTGTGTTAAATCTTGTTTGAAGCATCTGGGTCTGGAGGAGAGGACATGATAAAATTAGCTTGTGTTGCACAGCTGGTAATGACATTGCTGTTGTTTTTATAGGATTTACTAATGTCATGATATCAGATTGGCAGGGTTGTTGATAGTATTAAGGGAAAAAAGCAGGCATTGAATTTATCTTCACTTTAAATGTCTAAATGCCTAAATGTTACCAGGCAACTTTCCAAAGCCAGCCATAACTTTTCAGTTTGATTTCATGTGTTCCATATTCATTTTTATTCTATTCTCTTCAGTTTGAAAATCATCTCACAGAGGAATTGCAACTTTTATTTGCAATAATCAGGGAAATTCATATGATCTTTTGAAAAAATCATCCTCTCTTCTTATTGTCCATCATTTAACTTTGAATTTACTACATGAAATCAAAGCCCAAACAAAAGATAAAAAAACAGAGAAAAGCAACAAAAAAAAGGACTTTAAGAAGGGATCTCTGTATGGAGAGGAGGATCAACTACAGCAACCAATAATGCTTTCCATGTACATATGAGTATTTAGCATTTTTAGATATACTCAATTATTTTAAGATAGACTCGAAAAAATTTGAACCTCCCCTTTAAGCTCTCTGCAAATTTATTTCTACCGCACACAGAGAAGACTAGAGGAATGGCTGCATATGAGGTAGAGAATGAGTTCAAACATAATTAAAAGGCTACGCTTTGGACACTACTTGGCAACTATGATTATTTCAGATATGTGACTAAGACATGCACATCCATTAGAGCAAGTATATGGCTTAATGTGATTCCTTGTTCATCAGATCCTGATGCACCAAAACTCCCTAATGTGTTAATGAGTAAATCTGTTAATAGGTAAATCCAGTTCGCTTACAGTAATACTGAAGATCACGCACTCATGCTCATCTCACAGTACCCAGCCTCTCCATCCTAACAAATCCGTTCCCCTGCATTCACTCATGTGATTCGTTCATCTACCTTTTGAGATACTGACGTCTGCTCAGATTTGGATCAAACATCCCTTTATCCTCTTGTTGCGCACTCGTGCTGCACAGCCACAGGCGCACTTTAGTGTTTTAGCCTTCACAGGCAATCCCACCGTAGCACGATGGCACCAAAATATGCCAGCAAAATCTAAGAGGGAGGGAGGTGTAGGGTGAAGAGTGAATAGATGGAACGAAAACCTTTTAGGTGCTGTGATTCACAGGAAGGTGACACGACTCCACCCAGTCTCTTCCCCTCTTTCGGCTGTGTATCCATAGGTATCTCCGTCCAATCCCTGACTGATGATGGCACATGTAGAGGGATTTGCACTAAAGTCTTGCTCACATTACCAACCACAGTAGCCAAGAAAGGATGGCATAGAGGAGGAGGAGGAGGAGGGTGGACTCACTTTAGTTTTCCTTGATTGAGAAGCTATACTTAAACTCTGGTTCAGTTAGTAATGATAAAACCTTATTTTATTTCAGTTATTGATGAATGGGACCTTTTGTTGTCAAAAATTGTCTCATGAAGTGAGAATTCAAGGTAATTTGTGTTATGGCCTTCTGTAGGGGTTAAGACCCCATGCACTATTTTCCATCTTTGAAATATATTGTATATCAACCAGATGATCTCTTCTCCTCTACCTTATTTTCTCCTCCATTCCCATGTCTCACTTTATTCTTCCTCTCTTTTTTTTTTACATGATTCTTTTGCCTTTTCTATCAGTGCCTCATTAAAACCCACTGACAAGTTGACTTGCACTCTGATATTACTGCCACTCGCATAAAACTGTAAAAAATGTCCATGGAGAAACGGTGAGATGGGGAGTACCAGGAGATGGTGTGTGTTTTTGTCCTGATTCATCTGTAACTGTAACATGTTTTAGAGCAGCCATATAATATAATGTCGATCTGAGCGGGATAACTCCTCCAAGTGTGCTGATGTATTTAAAGGCTGGCATTGATTTCCTTTAGCTGGGTCAGAGAGAGCGCACCCTGCCATCCAGTTCCTTTTATCCTCCACAATATTCCTCCTCACTTTTCTTTATTCTCGCTCGTTCTCAAGCTTTTTTAGTTTGCTTTTCACCCTCATGCCTACATCAAACTCTCTCCAAGTCTTTGTTTGATCTTGAGTGAATGCCCCAAGTGGAGCTCAGAGTGCTTTTTCTGTCTGTTTCTTTTTTTTTTTTTTTTATCTCCAGATATTAACTGGCATGGTTTGGGCTTCTCCAGTCACGAGTCATGCTGCCCCCACCCCCCACCCCCTAGCCCCTACCCCCACCCACCCCCAGTACACACACAGACTCCTTATCTCCCTCACCCCCCCCCCCCCTTTTTTCCTGATAAGGATTCGCCCTGCACTTTTCTCTTTAATTCTGCAGAATAGTGAGCCAATAAGTGCTAACACTTACACAGAGTGACAGTGTGATTAAATGTGTACAGGTTACAGTTGTATTGAGTGTCTTGAGCAGGCTACAGAAGCTGCCTCTCCTGCACTGTGGTGTGTTGTTCTACAAGGGCTGATTGTGCTGCAGGAGAGTCAAGCCGAGTGTGTTTGATATTGCATGGACCCAGCAGATCTAGGGCTGCCCTTGCTGCCACTTGAGAAATGGTGCCACTTAAGTCATGATAACAGTCCAGAATCCATGTGGTGCCAGCGCTGGCACTGATGTCCTACTCTCTACCCAAGTCTTCTAGCTGAAATATTAATGAAACATAGAATTTCATAGATGCACGCTATATTGCCATATGGGCAATTTGTGGTATAATATCATTTCTGGCATCTGTCAGTTTTGCACACGTGCAGGGATCAGTGAGCAGACTGACATCGCTGAGTGAAACCGAGTGAGTATAAGAAGTATTTTCATCTTCATAATCTGCTTCACTGACAAAATATGATTATATGTATAGTGTGTTAGTTCCGAAACAGACAGTTACCTTTATTATCAGTTAGTTCCTCAACAGTTGATAAATTAACTCATCTTTATTTTGCTTGAGTGTCTGAAAAGGACACTAATCTTTACATTTGAGGGGCTGGAAGCAGAGAATTTCCTCAGCATTTTTGTTATAAAAGTGACTTAAATGATTAATTGAATATCAAACTAGTTGCCATTAATTAGCTGTATAATATGGTGGATCAACAAATTTTTCTCTGATGGCCAATATGGTGGGGTTTCAGCTGTGGTTTATTTTTTTTACAAATGAAATCTAAAGCTGTCTCTTGATTAGAGTTGAAATTATTAGTTGATTAATCGAACTCCTTGTTCATACAGATATTGTTATGTATGGTATGATCACGTTGAGATGCGTTGCCTTTTACTCAGGGACAAGATTAAGAGTCAATGTGCTCATGGAAAAAACCTCTCAGTGAGCCAGAAGGAAGAAGATGTCATTTGGTGTTGAGTATTTCTCCTCTCCTCTCTCTCCTCTTTTTCCTCCACCAACACACGTTCATGAAGTGACATCCCCATGACCCAGTAAAACAATCAGGCATGTAAAACTGGAGTGTGTGAGTTCCTGTGCTAAATATATATACAGGCTCTGCATGCGGGCATGTGTGTGTAACTCACACTTCTGGCAGAGAAGCACTGTTTGGCCATGCATGTTTGTATGTGTGTATGTCCATCTCTAAGTTCACTGTCTGTGTGTGTGTGTGTGTGTGTGTCTGTGTGTATGTGAGTGTGTGTGCATACTATGAGACGGTAAGGAGAGGATATATGCAGGCTGCATGAGTCCTTGAACAGGATGTCATGAGTATGTTAAAATACCGTGAAAGAGCCAGAAACAGAATTGTGTTCTCCAGCGGAAAGTAGGATGCCTTCACTCTGCATGGTAACACTAAATGTGCTCAACAGAGCATTAAATTCTACCTGTGGGGGAGGATGACTAGTAATAAATCACAGAAGTCAGCAGGATCCCAAAGACATGCCATTATTTTTAGTCTCTGCTTGTTTCCAGATGCTTTAAGTATCATCTAAGCTATACTGTCCAGTCAATGCAAGAAAAGAGGAATGAAATCATGAATTTTTACACATGCAGCTGCCGTAAAATACAGTCACTTATTCGAATACATTTTAAATAAGTATGCAAATGATTTCCAGCAGATACTGTCTGTGTGCATAGAGGTATGTTCTTCAACATTCATGAGGGCACATGCATGTCTGTGCATATGAATGACTTTGCATCCCACAGTACGTCAGCAAACCATTTAAGATTAATTAAAGATAAATTAAATTACTATGACAAGTTGAGTGTTGGCACAATAATATTTATGGTAATAATCTTCATCAGTGTATTGTCTCCAGTGGGCCTAAAGTCATGGCCCATCAATTTGGCCGCTCCTCATCTCCAAACCCTGGCCAGGTTTTCATCTGGCCAGTTGTGATGTGAACAGATATAATTAACCTCTTGGTGCCCGTGGTGAAGCTCCCACAGGGTGCACATCACCCTAATTTGTCCCTTACATCTGTTGTTAATGGAAGATCCAAGGGGGAAGCCCCAGCTCTGCATATGTGTGCGTGCGTGTGTGTGTCCCGTTGCATGCATTCAGCCTGTCTATAACAGATGGAGAGGAGTAAGTGGAGAATCCCATTAGAAATTCCATTAAAAATCATCACAGGTGCAGAGATGGGAGGAAAGAGGATGTGTATGTTTATTTGGTTTGTTTTTCCCTTCTGTTATTGTCAGTTTGTCCATTTCAGTCCTGGTAAAAGGAAAACTCCATGCAAAATGCTTTCCTTTGACCGTCGAGTATTGCTGTTAAGCCAAGAAACTGCATAGAAGTTAACTAGTCTAATCAATGGTAGTTAATTGATGACATAACTCTTCACCTCTCAGAATTCCCAGAACTATTTAAACCAACTGACAAACATGGACAAATTATGAGTCAATGGGCCCTTGGGTACAGCTCCTCTGGACACAGACTGAAATAGTTTCGTGTCTCATTGTAGTCGTTTTGTGTATGTAGGATTTTTTGTGTCTTTTTAATTGTTCAGTGCATCTTTGTGGGTTCTTTGTAACTCCATGTAGTTATTTTTTCCCTCAGTGGTTGCTTTGTGTCTACTTGTGGTTGTCTTGTGTCTCCTTGTTGTTTTTTTCCTTTCTTTTTTGTGTCTCTTTGTGGTTGATTTGTGTCTGTTTTTAGGTTAATTAATTACATTCGTAGTTGGTTCACTGACATTTCAACAAGAAGTGATTACAATCACTTCAAAGAGAAGCTGTGGCACAGTAGGCCTATTCAGTAACCCTGGACACCTGTCCTAAGCAACCGTCCACGGTGACCATGGTGAATTAACTAAATAATGTGGCCCTCTGGGCCATTTTGCTCTCTCGAACTATATATAGCTGGATGCAACTGTCTCGGGTGTGTTTTTGGAAGGTGTCAAGGCTATTTGAGTGGAAGGCAGGGACACAAAATAATAAATCACCACAAAATAACTGCTCATGACATTGCAGACATGATTGGAGGTTAGCATTCACACCGAAAAGGGAAATCTCTCATTACAAAATGAAACCAGTTTTTAATATTCCTCTTAAACCTTGCTGTGTAACGATCTCGTCACTGTATGGTCTCTCCTCGCCAGATGGCAGATATACGATTGGCCCATGTTCAGTCTCTGTCGCGCAGTGTCTCTGTATGTGCATGAGACCATTCTTGCACCAAAATGGAAATCTGGTAACCCATAACAACACTGTTACTGGATCAAACAACACCAGTGCACGCGCGCGCGCACACACACACACACACACACACACACACACATTGCATGGAGCAAGTGTCCCGCCTCCTTTTCCTTCCTGGTTGTTTGTTACCGAGGGACAAAGCCCTGTTTTATGTGCAGAAAGGTTGAGACTGAGAGGGAGGCTTGTGTCAGAACCTGGAGCTGCTGCCAAGTCTGACTTAGTGATTCTGTTTCTTCCCTAGAAGTCACAGCAATAAGAGGCACGTCTCTCTTCACCTGTTTACTACTTTCAGTCATTTGGTAGAATTCAGGCAGAGATGTCATATAAAGTTAAGCATGCTTTTTTGCAACTTGACAAGGTCTTCCAAATCACTGGTTTTGTGACAAATATTGCTCCCCTCACAGCTCGGCCCTTGTCCCTGTCTTGTGATGAGTAAGTACCAAGCTCCATTGTCATTCAGAGAGTGGGGCTTCCCTGTCTACTGTATAACGCCTTTGATATATTTTTGCCATCAGAAGGAAAGAAGCCGTAGCTTAGAGATGGATCAGGACTTTAAAAAATGTTCAATACGGGCACAGGTACTGTAGTGTACAACATATTTGACATCATCTTAAAGGATAAGGCAAGCAACATTTTCCTCTTGTGAACAAATCCTATGAAAAGACCAGAAACAGCCATGTTTTAGTCTTTTTCCTAATTCTTTCCGACTACCTCAGCCTGTCTGTGGCCATTAGCCCCAAGGCCCATTGGTCCCTACTGAAGACATAAATTGCAAATATATACTTCAATTTATTTATTTTTTTTTAAAAAGGGCTAAATGAATTGCTAAAACATCTGGCCACTGTCATTTTTGGGTCTGTAGCTCTATGGCACAGAGGAAAAAAAAAATATTAGATTTCATCAACATAGGAAATACTTTTTATCTGGATCAGTTTATTGTTGCTTTTGGTCTTTTCATGAGGTTTGTTGACAAAAGAAAAATGTAATATACCACTAGATTTATACCTTAACCCTTGTGCTACTGTTCATCTGTCTGAACAGGGAGGGAGATTGAAGCACCAACTGTTAAGTTGTTATTTTATAATTCAACTTGTTATGTTAACCATTAAGTACAAAAATGAGGGATTAGTCTTAATTTTGTACTTGTATCTGACACAAAAACAACTGTATCTCTGAAATTGTAAATGTTAAGATGCGGGTTCAGCTTTGATACAGTTGCAGGAGAGTGAATAGTAAACAAACAGGCTGTGAGATTACAAGATGCGTTACTTCCTGTGAATCCCTTTGTGCATATGAAGATAGTTTGAATCCAGCCACCGACAATAAAAACTACTATACAGACAGGTAATTACAGAACTCAAAGCTACAGCTTGTAAATTTTTCCTGATATTTCTCAGTTGAACTGTGCTCCAAAATATATCTTAATGTGGAGAGGTGCTGTCAATGACCTTTGTGGGGCCCAGACTCATTGAGCAGCCTGGCAGCAGTGCAGTGATATTTCCCTCTAAAGTTTCTGAGCGGGCCTCAGCCATCTAACCAATTAGACAAGACCTAAGTCAGGGGTGGGAGCTCACAACTGTCAGTCAATGTGTGAAAGCACTTCTGGTCTACTACTCCTTTCACACCGATGCTTCAGGCGCATATATGCTGCTTGAAGACGCCGCTATGTGGGACTCCCAGACAAGCCAGCTCACCTTTCTACCGGTTTTATGTCTATATATTGGCTTCAGCTTAGCATATTGATGCTCTACATGTCCCACACTCTCCATATAATTTGCAAGAGTCTAAAAAGTAATCTCTTATCTAAATTAGCAACTTCTATGAAAGCACAAGGAACCGAGGATAAATATTAGAGAAAATAAATATCGTCTCACTTTTTCCTCCCAGAGTCAATTCTTTTCTACCCTTGTTTCACGAATTCATCATGATTTCCTGAGAAAGGGAGAGAGAGAGAGCAAGGCAGACAAATAGGGAGAGAGGTGAAAGACGTTACAGACAGAAAGCAGGAGAGAGAATACAAATCCAGCCTACTGCTAAGCTCAAAACCCCTGAGTTTAGGGATCACTAGCATTGAGCAAGATCTGCTTCACATATCCAGCATAATCCCTCTGCCACACCATGAACACTTCGTCTTTGAGAGAGGAAACTGTGTGTAGGAGTGTGTGTGTTTTGTAAAGCAGGGTGTTGGGATATTGGTGTATATACAGTGTGTGCCAGAATTAAGAAGGAGTTATTCCACCTCAATGGGCCATGTCTTCCTACTTTCTTTTCTTTTTTACCCTCTTATCTCTCTCTTTTTGGCTTTCGGTTTCCTCTCACTGTCTCAGAAAGCGTAAGGAACTGTATGAAAACTACAGGGGGTGTTAAATCTTACATTTCAGTTTTTAAAATTGACCCTCCCCAGCATTATTAATATTTCATTTGGTCCCTAAACTTGACTTAGAAGAAACAGCAACATCCTCCATCTCGCACTTCAAAATTGAACAGTAGAATTTTTTCCACCATTAATAACTAAAAAAAAGCCAAACGCTCTAATATAAAGTGGAATTAACGATCTCTGAATTATGCAAACATAAAAAATCTGAATTTGAAATATATCTAGGCCAACTTCTTGGGACACATTCCATTTAGATTATAACATCAAGTGTGATGGGGAAAATAAATCACTTGATTTATTTGTTGTTTATTAATCCGGTAAGGTAATGCTGAAACCTCCCTTTTTTCTGACCTCCCCTCCCAATAATTTGAGCATCATCCCTGAGGAGGCAGACAAATTGCAGATGGTGTCTGATCATGTACTCAGGCTGCAGCTGGCAAAAAAACAATCTGGTTCTACTTGCACATTAGAGGTTTTCCATACATCACTTGTTCCAGTATCTCTGCTCTTGCGTATAAATGTCAGGCTGTGTGATGTTGAGAGCATCACACGAGGGAGGCAGCGGGGGGGGGGGGGGGGGCTGACTCCCATCTGACCTAAGTTCGACCCCAGGAAGGATGCAACTAATGGGAGGAAGGAAAGATTCAAAATGTTCATACAAGGACAGTAGTATCTCTTGTGGGGGTTGTTTGGCCTCTCATCATGCTCCTCTTTGACCCCCACACAGACTCTTTATCCTCCCTCCAAACACATGCACACAAACACAAATTCACAGCTCCATCTTTCTCTCTGATATCTCTTTATCAGTGTTTTTGTAATTCTTCAAGGCTGTTTTCACTGTTTTCATGTGAAAACAAGCTTGCTCTGTCATGTTTTTCTCCCTCCCTCTGTTTTCTCCTCTTTAATCTCCACTCTGGTCGTGTGCGAGGGCTTCCCGCTTCCCCTTCTCTTATCCACCTCTATTTATAGCTCCTAAGCCCTGGTCCAACGGGAGCCATGAGGGGCAGCTTGGAAGCCAGGAGCGTGTCTCTCTAATCTGGCCCGTTGATTAGTTAATACACCTCCGTCATCTTGTCCACTGCTCACTGCAGGTGACACACAGGATTGATGACACTTTAAATGACTCTTCCTTTTATCTCAGCTTCCTTCTTTTGCTTTTCTTTCTCCAATTCCTGACTGAGTTTGTTTTGCAATTTTTCATTCCACTGACATGTACCTGATGGATAATTTCAGCCAGACCCAGGGCACAATGTAGTTTCTAAATGCTGCAATTCAAGCATGACATTTTTCGTGACATTTTTCTTTCCTTGTACTCTGCATAATATCAGAAAACTCCTGCAGCTTCATTCACTCTCTCATCTGTCTGTCTCTAAATCATTACCTCATTCCCTTCTTGGCGAAACAAATTAAATCCTGCTCACCACTTGATTATGATTAGGTCCATACTTCCATTAGTGCAGCCAGCAGCAGACTGACGTCAGGTTGTTTAATAAGCGTGACTCATTGGGCTTGGGACAAACGGCTGTCCTGGAGCCGCAGTCTGCAGCAGCTGAACAGGCGCTATTGAAGCGCACCACCTGGCCTCGTGCATTCATGTTGTGAAATTAGACCCAGCTGGCAAGGTGCTGCTGAGCTGGGACTCTGCTACCTGCATCCAACAAGAGTATAGATGTGCCAGCAGTGGTGATATCAGCACTAGCTTTCTGTCCCTGAAAAACAGGAATCACTGTCATAATGTTGTGACAGGCTGTTTCCTGCAGCCTCTTTGTTCTTTGATCTGTTGGCTTTCTGCAAACACTGGTTGTGGTTTTTCGAAACCTCCCATTGTGGCGCAGCTTAACCTGGCAGCTGAACTTTCCATCAAGTCAATTTAGCTTTATTGTTGAGCCTCTCTGCACCACTGAGCGAAAAGAACATAGACATCAATCACTGTGGTTGACAGTGGATTATTGTCAAAGTGTGCAGGAGCACTCCAGCACATGGGGGAGAAAGCTGGTTTCATGACAGTTCCTCAAAGGAAATCGGTTTGACTTAATTTTCATTTTATTCCTCATTTGTGTGCATATATTTATATCTTTACATAAGACTATAAATGTACCAGTGCAGTGAAGGAGTGAGTCAGCTAAAAAGCCAGACAGCTCAGATCAGCACAGGGCTGCTGCAGAGGATATTTTATACATGAGGTCACTGTGCATTGCTCAAAATGTAGAGTGCTCTCTCTGTGTTGATCAGAGTGATTTCCCCTGGACTATTTCAGTCTTTTCCCTCCTTCAGTTTGTTGACCTTTGTGGCTGATGAGAGTGTGGGGGTAGGGGGTGGGGGGGGGGGGGGGGCAGAGCATGTGTCCCACCCTCTAGCGTTCATTATTGATGACAATGAGGTCAGTAAATGGCTCAGAAATAAGGCAGAGATGGAAGCAGAGGAGGGTGTGGTTATATGGGAACAGGAAAAAATTAACTGTTGAGAGTGCCTGTTTTCTATTTGCCCTTCGTTTAGTCTCTGTTGTGATGGACAAGCACTTAAGCAGGCAGGTGCTCCTGCCAGATGACAACACCTTGGAGAGGAAGGTAATAGGAAGCAGCGTGTCACGAAGAATTAGGGTGAACAGATAGGTGGGCTAGGGGACCCACTCAGATTTGTGACCCTGCCATATATTCACTTGGTATTACAGCGACAGAAAAAGAAAGTCAGGCAGATACTGAGGAAGACCGACAGAAATAAAATAATTTACACAGCGGACTGACAGGTGTGAATAGCGGGCTGGAGTGGGAGGATATTGGAGGGGTGTAATGATTTGCTTTGTGGAGTCAAAAGAGAGACGGGGGTGCATGTTGTGATGGATTTCTTGTTAAACAAAGATTGACATCTCACTAATAGACCCTGTCTGGACATAAAGCATTTGACCTGAGTCCCAGTGCAGTCACATGGGGAGCAAACTCACTCTGCTGTGGTCAGATCAGCGTCACACCATCGACGCACCACTTACTGTATGAAAACAAACGCCAAACATAAGTTTCACTGACCTTTTCTGATTTTCATCCGGCCTTTGGAAGCATTGCTGGGCGTTGACTTGCCCCAGAGGTTCGAACCAGGGAGCAGGGTGACAGACGGAGGATGTTAGTGCAGAGCCGGAATCACCGTGACAGCCAGTCATTGTATTTCAACAACTGATGGTATCATGCTCTCATTGTGTCAGTGCTGGGAGCAGACCCACAACAGATGCTGAACAGATAATAGAATCTTTATCTTTGGATATTCACTCTGTGACACCAATGTGAATATGAACAAGGACTGCTTTGAAGAACGCATCTCAGGTGAGCAGAAATTTATTAAGATCGAGTTTCATCTATGGAATATGCTTCGTCAGTGTTTTCAGATGAAGAAGTGAGATTGGCGTTGTGCATTATGAAACAAGAAAGTATTTCCCTTGAGTAGAAAACTGCCTGTAAGGGAATATATGAGTGTATAAACTAAGGCAGACATATTTCTCATTTTGCTTGTTAAGTCTATGCATGGAGTGTAATCTATTAGATTGTTCACCTGCAGTTTTCATCTGACTCCATTTCTCCAGATGGGACATTTTTCTTATGGGATTCTCACTTGGTGGGCAGATGAGAATATTAGACAGTCCATACATGAAGTGTGAGAGAGGTGTTGTTATCATAGAAATGCAGCTTTTCACTACTTGTGAACATTAGGTCTAATTCTACTCTGCAGATGCTTTCCAACAGTGTGTTGTAGTCACACTGGCAGAGAGTGATGGTAAGGGAGTGCAGAAGTTTTGTACAGACATTCATGTTCCCCAGAGGATGTAGCCTACTGACTTTGTTCATCCTGAGACTTCTCTACTCAGGCCACCAGCATGTTGACATTTGTGGTTTCAGCTGAAATGTGCCCCTCAAGATAAGTAGTAATAATTTTGGCTATGACCTTTCATCTGGTGCCAATAAAGGTCGAGATTTTAGCACATCCAATAACTGATCATACTCTATAGATCAAATGATGCTAAATTGAGATGGTAAACATGACAAACATTATACTTAGACGGAGCTTCCGATTAAAAATGACAGAATCTGTCATTTCAGAAAGTGTCCCAAAACAGAAAAACAACACAAATTGACATTTAGGTGACATTATTAGGAACAAAATGTCAGACTTTAATATAGGACTTCATTGGCAAGCTAGGTCCATATACCGATCTGTGGATGAATGGCGTATTTTGTCATTTCATTCAGAGAACCTGTTGATCATACCTGCTAATAATCAGCATGTAAGCATTGTCATTGTGAGCATGTTAGCATGATGATGTTGTTGCACTGTGTGCAGCCACACATGGCTACTAGCGCGACTCTATGTGTCTTTTCTCATGTGGCCAACAAGCTATGGATGACAAAGCAGCAGTAATGGCTGCGACAGTCGCTTAAGGGATTCCAGCAACATAAAACGAGGCACTGGAGGAAACGTTTGTGTGCCTGTGTGTGTGTACAGTTATATCTGTAGCTGTTGTGTTCGTGTTTTAACTGTAATTGATTGATTCAGCTATTCTGAATCTGTTTGGATTTCTATTTTCTGTTACAAGTGTCCAGAATCCCATCTACTTAATCAATTTACCATCCTGTTTCATGGAGGGTCTACCTGACTATAACGATTCCTAACCAGTGTGGAGGATTTTGCCTACTAATGGAATTTGTCCACTCGTAAAAAAAAGAGAAAACATTGTGAAATAGCATTTCCAAGGTTGTTCTGCCAAAGGTAATAACTTTACTGGACCTTATGGTAATATATACCTCAGAATACTTGTTGTGATTCATAAAAAGTATATTTGAAGAATTGTGGCATTCTTGCAATACCACAAATAGAACTTTTTTTTTTTTTTAATTACCAACAATTATTAATCTACTGAGTATTAATTATTACTCCAGAGACCGACACATACTTCACCCATGTTATTATGATATTGAAAAATGCCTCGGATTTTTAAGTTGGAAAATTGTATTTGCTCACATATTCAGAGGAGGAAAATTATGTTTTTAGTAATTTTATGTCATTTGTTCCAAGTGTGTGTAATTTCAGCAATTATTGGATGGTCTGCATTTCATTTTTCTGGTAAAAAAAAATTTACCATAAACCGAAGGAAAGGTTTGGGAGACGCTCTGGTCAAGAATGTCCTAAATTCCCTGAGCAGTTTTGTTTATCTAAGAGACTCAGACACTCATGAAACCATTTTGCTTTCACCAGATTGTCTGAATTCAGGTACATTTCAAAAGTATTTTGGGACACTGCTGTACTTGACTATTTGAGAATGTTATTTATCATGGTCAATAGCTCCCCTGGATCTAAATAACTCTAGCAGGCAGTCAGGGTTTAACACAAATTCACAGAGGAAACACACAGCACAGATCTGCCTAATCACCAGATGCCTGCTCTCTAATGCATAATGCATCAGACTGTTATTACAAGTCTGCAGGGAAAACACAGCAGTGATTTACATTAATATTTCATCAAACCACTGTGACATCAAAAGCTTAGTGGAGGAGAGCCTGCATGTGTGTATACATGTGTGTTATCATTAATGAAGTGGACCCCAGTGGCCGGTGCTTGGCCTCTATTGATGTGTCAGGTGGAGAGGTGATAATAATGTGTTAAGTTAGTTTAAACTAAAAGAACAGACAGACATTGACAACTGGCTCATGAATAAAGGGTTTACTAGAAAAGCCCTCAGCCCTTTGAATCGTACAAGCAAAGGCTTTCACGGACAAAGACTCTGAATGTATGAACGGATAAAAGTGAGCTCCTGTCTTGAACAGAGTCTTGTCAAAGACATTTACTGGGAATGGATATTTTGAAAAATAAACTTCTATCAAAACTGATGAAATTGAAAGTGATGTAACAGTGACAGTAAATTTTGTAACTGTAAACCCAACTTGATATAAAATCATAAATGATGAAAACTCTATAAAACTATTATAAGATCAGAAATAGATTTTTTAAATGCCTCCTATAAAGCTTTCTGTCTATTTTCTACTTGTAATTCTGCAAACATGTGATATATCTGTTATAAACTCATATCTGCTGACAATATTAAATTCCAATATATCGGTAGGACTCTAGTAGAGACTTCAATCTTGCTGAAACCAGATGCACCTGGAGTATATTAAAAGAATAGTTCAATATTTGGGAAATACAATGATTTTCTTTCTTGAGAATTAGATGAAAAAGCCATACCACTTGCATGTCTGTTCTCTTAGCTTAGCATAAAGGCTGGAAACGGGAAAATAGCTTGCATGGCTCTGTCCAGTGGTAACACAGTCCCCATACCATCACCTGTAAAGCTCAGTTGTTAACATCTCATACTGCATCGGGTTTGTTTAAGACATACAAAAACTGCAGTGTTAAAACAACAGTTTGTGTTTTATATGCCAGACTGTTTCTTGGCCAAAGTTACTGATTGAACAAACCCAGTCTTTATGCTGAGATAAATTAATTACCCCTGGCTCTAGATTAGCATTTACTGTCCAGCCATGAATGTGATGTTGAACTTTTCATCTAACTTTTAACAAGAAAGCAAAGAGGAACATTTCCCAAAATGTCAACCTACTTCTAAGGAGAACTGCATTCAGTTTGCAGGAAAACCTAAAACTAATGCAGTCAAACTAAACAGCCCTGGAATAAATCCTTCCTCCCTGATGGTTATAGTGTTAAAGTTTTATTGAAACTGTTTCAGAGAGATGTTTCTAATATTTACTCTACCTTCACTAATGTAAATGGGGTGGAAAGAATTTTAGCGCTGCCTCCAAAATGACCATAAATTTGAACTAACACATCAGGATTTATTGCTGGGCTGTCACATTACACCGCATAAGTTTTAACCAGGTGTATCTAATACATTGGCCGAATTTCTATTTGCAACTCATACTGCTGAAAAAAAAAAAAATCCTGTTACCTACTTCAGCACAATGGGAGAGCACATGCACGTCCGTGTCCCTAATGCGGCCGCCGACTTACATTTCCCACGTCTCTGACACCGGCTCTCTGTGTTTCCTCAGATGACAGCGCGTCAGCAGCCAGCAGTATGGAGGTGACCGACCGCATTGCCTCCCTGGAGCAGAGGGTCCAGATGCAGGAGGACGAGATACAGCTGCTGAAGTCCGCCCTGGCCGACGTGGTCCGCAGGCTTAACCTGTCGGAGGAGCAGCAGGCCATGGGGTCACGCAGAGGACCAACCAAAGGTAACATACAGTACATGTGTTTGTGTTTTGTAGTGAGTTTACCGGTTAGGTCATCTGGAGTATCAAGAAGAGGGTTGACAGGCTCTCTGGTATCACAGTACTTTTGATATTCATGGTTACAGCGCACACAAACACACACACACATACACTCACACAAACACACACACACACACACTGGCCTACCCACCCATTTTTGGTACGCACCCTTTCTTTCCTTTCCTACATTCCTCCCTCTCTAGATGATGTCTCCTTCAAATCCTGTTTTGTTTGCTTTCTCTGGCTGACCAGTTGTCGATCTCCTGTCCTTTCTTCTCCTGGACTGTGTTGTTAAATGTATTGTATGTTATGTGTATAGACCCTGCTTTGATGAGAAAGTCTCCCTCAGCAGACAGCAATGTTGGGAAGCCAGGTAGGCCGACTGTGTAGTCCGTCTGCACTAACCGGGCCTGCTCCTGTGTGTACGAGCAAACACATTTCAGTCACTGCCTGCTAGTATTATGTTGTTTATAGTATGGTACTTCACTAGGAAACCAACAGTTACTTTCAGTACTGCACTGCCTGAGGTCAATGCATTTTGATCTGAGTACAAAGACCGGTAGATAGAAATGATATCGTTCACCAAGGGAAATGCTCAACTTTCAGTTTTTTTGAGTCAAAGAAATCTATGGACTGTCACAGCATTGTGAGAATAAGTTGCTAAGCACATGTATTTCTAGTCTCTGTGTTTACAACATTTCTCTTAAAGGACAATTCCCCTCTTCCCTATCAATAAAGAGGAAACTGTTGCTGATGCATTTTGTTTTATTCCTACTAAAACCGGCCAAACCATAATGATGTGATATGACAAGGACACAATAACAGGAAAACCTGTAAATGTAACACAGTCCGCCTCAAAGTACAGCCTCATTAGTTACAGTAAAGATTTGAAACGACACCTCTCTGACACAGTCTCGGTTATGCTTCAACAGTCAAATTATAAATTCAGCTACAAGACAGGTCGCACTCTCTGAATACATTATTTTTCATCCGTTCTCTCAGTGAAGTAAGTCACTTTGAGAAATGTAGGGAAGCAGACCTAACAAATTCAAAAAGATTCACATCATCAACGAATAATTTAGGTCTGGAACATCAGAGACTGATCTATGATAGGCTCTCCCGCTATTGTTGCAATGTTATAGTGTAACAATGCTGCATGTGTCGATTTGCCACTGAGGTGTTTGATACAGTCTTTCTTTCAAATAGCATCTTCACCTTAGAGTCTGATGAAGCCTGCATGTAAAATCAGCTGCACTTCATGCAGGGTTTTGTGTGTCCAAAAATGTGCATTTGATCGATGAAACGGAACCAGACAATGATTCTGAGCTGCTGCCAGTTTCGGCCTCTGGAGTGACTCTGGATGGACGGAGTTTCAGTTTGATTCGGGAACTGGAGGATGATGACTCAGGCTGAGGGCTGCTTTTCCGTATTGTTCTCCACTGTGAGCTGCAGGGAGCCAGCAGCCTGCTCCCCTCTACAGAAGCAAAATGATCAGCTTCCAAAAGCTTAACGCATGCACACAGACTGCACATGGACACTCGAGGACACACATAAACACACACACATTCATCTTCTTTAACAGGCTAACAAAATTACAACCTCAGTTTGCCCCTGCTGCGTAATTACTACATGAAAGATAACAGAGTAGAATGTGTGTAGGCCTGAGTGTGCCTGCAGGTGTGTCTGTGTGTGTGTGTGCCCATGCGTGTGCCGTGTCTGTGTAAGTGAATGTGTGCCTCTGTTGGATGAAACAGTGTCTATTAAATATTTATTACTGCAGATAAAGCTGCAGCTTGGATTTGTTATTCTCGGCTTGCCAGACTAGCATGTGTGCTGTGAGCGTGTGTGTGTGTGTGTGTGTGTGTGCGTGTGTGTGTGTGTGTGTGTGTGTGTGCATGCATGAATGTCTCTGCGTTTCTCTGTGTGTGCACGCACCTTTTGTCTTGTCACACCACCTCATGCAAACAATACGTGAACATACAGCATTTACATTGAAAAGGGATTGAAACGGAACATGATTATCAATGAAATGAGAGGAAAAAAAAGAATATTAAATTAGGATGATTCAAATCATGATTAAAGTCTCTATAGTCAGTGTATATATGTGTTTGTATTTTATATTATCTCTTTGAACTCTCACTGAAGAACACAATAGCATCACAGAGGGAGAACTGTATATGTGCAGTGATTAATGCTACAACAACAATGGGTACATGAAATATCTCAACGTCAAATACAAACTGTTAAGGCTCAATTTTGTTTTTTCTACTATCATCCGTTTAATTATAGTCGCACTCAAGTGGACTGGACATATTGATATCTCAGAAAATACAAATTTATCATGACGGAGGGCCATGGCTGAAGATTATTTGGCAAAAATAAAACCCCTACGTTTGGTATTCCAAAAATATTAACAATTTTATTTGTTTTTCAATTTTGAAAAATGCTCAGAGGCAAATTAGCTGTGAAGCTTCTTATAGTAACTGAAATAACAACAACATGCCACCCAAATGCATGCTGGGAGGCTTTGCACTCCACCTACCCCACTGGGACACCACAGCGTGTCTAAATATAGTTTTATAGATTTTTCTTACCTCATTTCACTTACTATCAAGAATGCAATCTCTCTGACCAGCATGCTGTAATGTCTCACTCATGTTACTTTATTGACACTACAGCAGCTGATACTAATCCTGGTCCGGTATCAAACGATCCATCTGAGCATGCCCTGCTGTTGTCCTTTTTCTTCCAGCCAGGCCAATGATTGCTACCCTGCCGCTACGGCCCACGGTAAACAACGGTACCATCCTACCAAAGAAGGGCACGCTGCCCTCACCATCTGGATGTGGATCCAGGAAAGACACTAGCACACCAGCCAACAAGAGGTGAGGAAACTAAAACTACACCAGTGTAACTGAAATAATTCGGGCCACAACTATAGGTTGAGAGCTTTCTTTTAATTTCAGCTGGTTTTGTAGTGCTGCTTTACTGAACCCTCAGGCCTTATTAATACTGATGGAAACTTATTCAGTCAAGGCACAGCTGCCTGGAGGCCAGGTTGTGAGGTCTTGCACTTGCACTTTATTTGTCTTGACTCTCATTTTTCGCCGAGTCTTCCGATGCCATATCAGACATTTTTCAGCCATAAATTGTCACATTTCTGGCTTTTTATCAGCTGGAGCCACTGACATCAAACAGGGCTGATAAACAGAGAAACAGTGTTGTCATCACCGTCTCTGCTTCTCTGTCACGCACAAGTGTGTGTGTTTGTGTGTGTTTGTGTATGTATGTGTGTGTGCATTCATACACGCATGTGGAGCGCAGGTTATCAATCTTGTCTGTCAGGGGGAACAATAGCCTTGCCCATTGTCTGAATGATATTAACATAATCAGCTGAAGCTCAGCAGACAGTGGGGATCAGCTCCCATCCAAGCAGAT
This sequence comes from Istiophorus platypterus, assembly GCA_016859345.1. Taxonomy (NCBI): domain Eukaryota; kingdom Metazoa; phylum Chordata; class Actinopteri; order Istiophoriformes; family Istiophoridae; genus Istiophorus; species Istiophorus platypterus. Next base: position 13,390,196 of record CM029120.1, read on the forward strand.
ATTAACTCCCCTGGGGTGATGCTTCCTTGATTTTCCGTGCTCGTACTTCTGTTTCTGTTTCGGGGCTGTTTTACAACAGTGAGAGTTGATACTTTTCAGTGCTTGCTGACTCTCACCTTGAGAATTACTAGAGAGGACAGTAAAGAAATGGCTCTGGGGATTGAAATGTAACCAGTAAGAGGTAGGTTGACAGAAAAAAAACAAAAAACAAACAGGAAAGCAGGACAGTATCATTGCAGGAAAATGGATATGGTCTTTTGCTGTTGCCCCAGGAGTTGGCTGTTTCTTGAACTTTGAATTTTTACTCAAAGACCACTTGAGGTCATGGGCACAAGCCCCTATCGACGATCATCCCTCAGAAAAACCGTCTTTATGTAATCTCATTTTGATTGGTATACATTTAATGATAGAAGCCATCTTGAGATTGTGGATTTTAGCTATAGTTATAACATGTGTCCTTCCTATAGTCATTTGTTTTCCCTGATCTTTACACGTTGTGTCATCTGTCCCTCCCACCTTTCCTGCTTTGCATGTCCGTTCTCTTGTATTGTCCCTTTCTGATAAAATGTCCTTTCCACTATGATGTTGTATCCCGTTTATGTCCTGTCCATCTACTGTGCGATGTCCTGCCAGTCTGTCCAGTTTGTCCTCTCTGTCTCGCTCCACCAGAATTCTCTACCTGCCCCTCAGGTGAGAGGTTCACCAGGTGAACAGTATGTTACTGATCACGATACAACACCATCTCCACATTGGAATTACGCCGCATGTTAACCATCATCACCTAAACTACATGAAAATTGTGACATTTTCTTTTTTTTTCACCATTATCTCATCTGTAACATTCACTTCATCCTGTTTAAATCATTGATCTTCAGGGCAGAGTTTGTGGCATTTACTGTGTGTAGCTGGATTTAGTCTAAAGTGCAGACTGGTCACAATCCCATCAGTGTTGGCATACGTAGAGCAGCCTTTCCCAATGCCCTGTGGCCCAATTACTATGATTCCTCATGGGATAACACAGCAAACAACAGTCTCTCTCTCTTTTTTATTCTGTTCTGCTCTTCAACCCAACAAACACACACAGGCTCTCCAGAAGGGATAACGGCTACCAGCCAGTTTTAGGATTTGAATAGACTTTTCTCCCATAGGGTGGATTAGGTGACACTGCCTACTGGCCATTGGATTGCTGATGGAGCCTTTTCATTGTTGTGAATAGGCAGGCTGTCTGCACCAATATGCAGATCTGCACAGGTCTGCACTGAGGCTGTAGTTATAATCACCACAGTGGAGTAAACAAAGAGTAAAAGTGTGAGGAAACAACAAATACACAAATTTCTTTATGTCTCTGATACTGTTGTAAAGATTCACACAGTTTAAGACTATTCTGAAAAATGTGCTGTCATATAAGCTTTTGGGCTGAATCATCAAATAAATACATCTTCTCTGTATGCGTTTTTAAAAGCAATTTTTTTTTGGATGAATACATTACCGAGGGGAATTTTTAGAAAAGCGGAATCAGGTAGTTGTATGACCTATTTCTTGTTCCTTCCCATGGCAGCACTGTGAGGAGAGCCAACTCAAACGAACACGTGGGAACTCTAGCACGGAAAGATTCAGGTGACTCCAAGGGCAACCGAACCCGCGCTGGATCCACCGGCAGCAATTCCAGCGGCAAAAGAAGTGATAGGTAACATGGACACAGCGATGAACCAGTTTTCCCCATTCAGTGCCACACACATAGTGTATGTGTGACTGATACTTTCTGTCCAAACAAGATAGTAGTTTGTGTAATGACTTGATTTTTCTAGTTCGACATGCTAGACAATACACTGCTCTCCTTCTAAAGCACTTACAAACCAATGACATACAGCTGATATGGTTTATCCTGAGTGGGACGCTGATTGACAGCTGTTTGTTTATTCACTTACTTTGCAGCAAACAGAGGGATCCAGTGTTCAATGCAGGTAAGAACCAAAGGCTCTTTTATGGCTCTGTAGCCTGGCAGCTATAATAATTTCAGGCCACACAACCCAGTTGGAGCCTTTATACACCACATGCTCAGTGTTTCTCTTTGTCAGTCAAGGGTCAATGCATTCTTAAGCAAGCCCATCTAAAAAAAGAATTATTTGATAAGCTTCTGTATATTCCCAAAACAAGATTACACTGTGAAGGGAAATACATGCTGTCAGTTTGAATTCAAGTCAGTGCCTTGAACTGATTTCTGCACACAGAGGACAGCTGAGCTCTACTTGAACATCAGTGTCAAACATCCATCCTTTCCACGATCCATTCCCTAACAAGTAACCAGTCCACTTCATCCATTACTACATCTTCACATCCAGATTTCCATTCATCTTTTTTTTTAATACACTATTTCTGCTTTGTTTGTAAGTTAAACAGTTGGTTACACAGTTTAAAGGTTTGTCATTTAAAATTCGATTAAAGGCTAATTCCTGTATTTTCTCATCATTGGGGACATTCTGACTATGTGTTATTAAAACTTTGCACTCGTCACCTCTGTTGTGTAGAGACTAGTTGTGTAGTACGGTAATCCAGAGCAAGTCGTGCCAGCCTCCTCAAGCTTTTACAAATTTTGAACAACTCATTTCAAACACTTGACCCTGATACTGAAACACAGCCTTTGGATTAGCTATTGAGCTAGAATCATAGGGATATGCTATTGAAACTCTCCAGCTAAGTAAACCAGGCTTACAAGTGACTGAAAATTATGCACGTGAAACTGAAACTTATTTGGAAAGCTTTAGGAAGCTGGCATTGCTTGCCCAAATATATGGAGGCTTTTCTTTTCAAGTTCACATTTCCTTAATCTCTACAATGGAGGTTGTAAGTTTAAAGTTGGCTTGACCCATAGTCATAATGGCTATAACAGTACAATAATTTACAACCAGGTTGAAAAATACTTTCCCTTTAAGTACAGGTCACTTTACCTGAACACAGAACTCTGGAGCCTTTCTATGACAGCTTTATTCATAATGTTTCTTCTAATTCTAGCTGATATGAAAAAAATTCTGCACTTGATGTGATGTTTCTAATTAAGAAGACAAACAAAAGAAAAAACTAAAATCTTTTGGAAAAAGTCAGATAATGACAAACCAATATATTGTGAAGTTACAATGTGTGCGGAACCATGCACCAGATAAGTGAACCAATCCCTACACATCTTATTATTTAAACCAAAGCAAAAAAGAATGAATCACATGGTAATAACTTTGGGGGACTGAATATGAAACGAGATGAGTATTGATCTGAATTTCCATCTCCAGCAGGCTATTGATTTTTTTCTAAATTGAACTGCTGCTTTTCATTTGGTTTACACACCTGGCTGCAGACTTCTTCAGTTCAGTCTGCTTCCCCCAACAAAGCCTATAAAAGCAATACTCTTTTAGACCACCAGATTTTTGAAAGTAGTAGTAGTGCAACTGTACAACTGGGTGACCCACTACCTTTGGTATTGTTTTAGTTTATTGTCCAGTTCTGCCAAATATAATTCACAAATAAAACTAATACATATTTTTGCACATTTTAAAGCACATCAAACTGTAACTGTCAGATTATTAGGTATAATTTTCAATTCAGTCAGTATCCCCGGTAATAAATCACATATTGTCTAATCACTGTTAAAGTCTAGCCTGTTATTGGTCTTTAAATATCTCTAAGGCTGCTATTAGGTGACATAGGATGCTGATTATAAATAGAAAGTGTGCTGCAGGGATAATTGTTTTTTATTGCACAGCAGTTAAGGGGCATTTGAATTCATTATAGACCAATAATCTCCTGCAAAACAGTTAATTGGGGCAGTGTCATGGACATGACTATCCTTGGGTGACAATTAACCAATGCAAATGATAACTGCAATGGTAACTTCCACCACTAATATGTTTAGCTGTAATGCATGAAGAGATTACATGCAGAGTGACTAATTGGAAACAGCAAAATTTACTTCACTTTATTTTCATTAATAATACAGGAATTTAGATTAAAAGATGCTGGAATATTTTCAAAAAAAAAATAGAAAATTTAAATTAGAAATGTTATTTATGTGAATCGTTTTAGTTTCTTTGTAGAAGGATAAACAAATCTTACAAAAAAATAAGTAGTCACAAAAATATAATAATTTACTCAGCAAATAGAAGGTGGGAGACCATCACACAGGAAACAGTAATGTTTCATTGAGAGCGTTAAGGACAGAAGCTGCTGTTCATTAACACCTGGGGAAAAGGAGGCGCACTCATATTAGGACAGACCAGGAGGCGAGGAAGCCATGCCACCCCCTCATCTGGTGCTTGTGTCTCTTTCTCTGTGACCTTTACAAGGAATGCGACGTGTGACCCACTGCAAAGGTAGGCTGCCCCCCCCCTCCCGTAATGCTCCCTGACCTCCACAGCTTTCTGGACAATGCAGATGATCTGTTTTGATCTGTGTAAATGAGTCAGCTCTGCTCTGACCTGTAGTGCAGAAGCAAAGGATGCTATCAGGGCTCATTTTGAAATTTTAATTCATACACAGGTTTTTACCACCTCAATATTGTCAAATCATTTTTTTTTCTGTGATTCCCTTTAGTGCAATGACCAGAAAGCTGTCCAGACAGGGGCAGGAGTGGGTTGACAAAGTGTGTGTGAAAGTTATCCTACCTTTAATTGTTTTGAGACTGAATTAACTAACACACACGTGCAAGCACCCTACCTAACCTCCACTGAAAGATGCAACCGGGTGTGATTGCAGTGTTCTCAGTTCACTTGTGTGTCTCCACACTTGTTGCTCAACCGCAGATGAAGCTGCTGCTTCACCAGACTTGTGTCTGTTTGCTCACAGCCTCACTTTCACTCGTAGGCATTTAGTCTTTATCACCATAGTAACGGCACAAAGATTTATGACATTCGCTTCCTCATAGTCGCTTTGAGTTTTTCTACGAACTCTTTTAATCCTCTGTTCTAAGATTCCTCGCTGCAGCTCAGAGCAAGTAGATTTGCCACTGCTCTTATTATCTTCCTGCCCTCAGAATGAATATTTGCATTACAAACACATTCAGTCTCTTTTTTTGGGGGTAGTTTCTGTTGAAGCCTGTTTGATTTTACTGCTTGTAGTTTTCTCACGCAGCCTGAAGTGTAATCTGTTTGTGTGTAGCCCCCTTCCTTCAGCAAAGTATTCACAAAGCTGCCAGGAATTTTAAAAAGACCAGGCTCATTTCCTTACAGAATATTGCTGTTTGCCCAGTCTTGTTACGGGATAATTAACTCTTTAGGAAACATTTTTTCAGGATCTGATTATTTAACCCTTGAGAGCACCTAGACCAGCAGTTCCCAGCATTTTTGGCTGGTGACCCGTTAAAATGAATTGAGTGCCTCCAGTAACTTTGAGTAGCAGAATGTTATTCTTCTTCCCTACCCCATTAATCATCTTGTGACCCTTGCATGGGTCCTGAACCCCAGATTGGGAACCACTGATCTTACTCATGAAAGGTTAATAGTGGTGGTACTTGAAAATTAGATCCCAGTAAATATCTGTTTGATGATAATAGGGAACATGCTGTTAGTCTATAATAGGAGTCACTTCCCCTAGTTTCCTTTTAATAGCTTGTGTCTCTGACATTTTTCAGAATGCTTTTACTAAGTATGACACAAAAACAACTATTACATCTGTCTAACTTATTCTACCAACCTCCTCCACCATTTACATTTCTTGATCCTTCGCCCTGTTTCTCGTCCCCTTCCCCCCAACTGGCCCTTGCAACTTTCACCACCCCTCTCCATCATCTGCTCTTTTCCCCGTCTACATTATAGTCACAGTACAGCTTTACCTCAGCCGCTCTGCCAAACAGACGGGGACCAGCAGCAGCCCTGCAGCTTCGGCTGTAACGGCTGCCAGCCCCCAACAAACCTCAGAAAGCAGCAAGGCTAGCGTGGCCAGAAAGGGTGGCGCTGCCAAGGTGCCGCCGGTCAGAAAGACCCCGAGTCTTAGTCTCAAGTTAAGGAAGTCAGGGAGTCTGTCATCATACTCTCCCCTTGATACACCCAGCTACTGCAGCCCCATTAAATCCCCCAGCCAGTACTTCCAGATTTGTTACTAGTTGCTACGAGAGGCTCAGCTGGATCCAGTCACTACACAGAGGAACTCGTGGTGAAAAGTAGATTTTATGTCACATCAGTAACATTAAAACCAGCTTATGGATGTCTATTGTCACTTGCCCTCCATATGTCCTCTCATCCAAAGGACATTTCGGAGAGATCATAGGTTTTGTAGCATCACATTATAAAAAGCAAGTAAAGGACTTATTGCAAAGTCCCTTATAGGTCATTTACTATAATATTTTTCTCTTCTAAGCTTTTGAAAAAAAAGTTAAATTTGTTTGTTTTGGTTCTCCTGTTTTTTCTGCATGATTTACTTTTAGTGTTAGCATGTTTGAAATTGATGAGGATTTCTCATTATCCCTTTTTCTAAGCTTGGATCTGTTCTCCCCCCCCCCCATAACATTTTCATGGCTCTGCTTGTGTCCGCATTTTATGTTGGTTAACCTTTGCTGTGAGCTGAATATTTATGAGTTGCAGGAGTTTTTAACAGAGTGTTTGCAGTTCATTTTGAGTTCTTTGTTGTCATAAGAATGTCTTTGAAATGACTAATAAAGTCAGTTAAAAAGCTCTTTTGTTTGTGCAAATTCTGTCATTTGTTGTCTTTAATTGAGTCTTTATCACAAAAAAAAATTAAATCATATCACATCACTCCATTACCCTCTAATCTTGTCACACAGTCAACATTTTCACCATTGTATTAACCTCATGATAGCAAATTGTATTGCGCTGCACTGTTCTAATTCTTAAATAATGTGATTTGATGGAATCCATAATTCCACCAGTCAATTATGTATTTTTCTACATATACTTCATCTCACTGTACTCATTTGTTTTCCTTTTTCCAGAGGAAGGTTATGTGAAAATGTATTTGAAGGGTCGTCCCATCGCCATGTACATGCCCAAAGACCAGGTGGACAGCTATTGCCTGGAGGCCAGAGCCGAGCTGCCCAGCAACAAACTCAAACTGGACTGGGTGTATCCTTTTACTGCAGTTTGTTCCCAGAAAGCAGATGGAGACGGCGAAGGCATGTCACCTGTGTGACACCACCTCATGTCTTTTTTGGCAAATATTTGATAAAAATTTCAAAAACAATCCTATAATCCTGAATCGGACAGTTTTGAAAAGTGTTCATCTGCAGAAAATAAACCTAGATCAGCTCGTGGTGTAGGTGAGAGAGGAGGCTATGTGACATCACGGATATTTTTTTACCATGTAGCGCTGCCGCAGTGAGAGCCAGGCCTCATGGCTCTGCAGCCTGCAGTCAGTAACAACCTGCATAAACAGTCAGCAGCTCCTCTTGTGCTGTTTTATTTTTATTTTGATTCATGTGTGGGTTTCTCTCTTTCCTCTATTTGTTGTTGAAAGAATGAATGTAGTGTGTTGTTCGATCTCGGAGAAACCCAAAGGAAAAAAACCCGTAAGGGAAACAAGGAAAAGATTAAATCAAAGGAGGACAGCCCACACACACACACACACAGGCGCACACACACATGAAGTGAGAAATAGAAATTTGGGCTGCAGTATTGTTTATGTTGAATCTGGTATGAATTACATTGCAGATAGATTATAAAAATAAATTGGACACAGGCACATGGTCGATAGTGTGATTTAATGTTGTATAAAGTGGTTTTGAACATGCATTTTCAATTCTTTTTGTGGTAACAGAGTAAAAATGTATATTTGTCTCTGTTTGTAAACATCACACCTTCTGATTCAACTGTAATCAAATAATTTTTTCAACTGTGGGATTAGTGCGGCAACTAATAATTATTTTCACTATTGGTTCTCTCTCACAGACGAGTAAAAATCCACAAATCCTCACAAGTGAGAGGTTGGAACAAAGAAATATGCTGAATAAACAATTACCTGATATCACAATAGTTATGGATTCATTTTCTATTGATGGATAAATTGTTCTAGCTTTACTTTGGATATTACTTTTGTTTTATTCCTTGACCTTCTAAATACGCAGCTACGGTTACCGCGGACGAGACTGTCGCTCCAACCTTTACCTGCTGCCCACTGGAGAAACAGTGTATTTCATCGCCTCGGTGGTTGTCCTGTTCAATGTGGACGAGCGGCTGCAGAGACACTACACTGGACACACAGACGACATCAAATGGTAAGAGGCATGTGGGAATTAAAAAAAAACAAAACAAAAACAAAACGCACACTAAACTGAAGAAGTGCTTCCATGAAGATCTCTTCATAAGCCACATCAACTCGGCCCTCTACCTTTCATTTGGTTCCCGGTTAGAGTTGATTATTACTCAATTTCTGCAATCCTCACAGGCTGCAGGGTTCAGTACCCAACAAGTGTACACAAAAATACATACACAGGCATCAGGAAACCATGATGACGCAGCTTCGACTGCTTAGTATTCCTGTTTACTTTTGCAGAATAATAGGAGTTCTCAAGCTTTTTGTGCAAGTTTGCATACAGGCATTTGTGCTCAAGCATTGGAGTATAATTTGAAGGAAAGTGTGTGTTGCCACGAGAGTAACCCTGAGCAGTCACTGTCATAATTATGTTATTAGCCTACATTCTGAGGCTGATAAAATTTCAAGTTATGAATCCGTTAATTGGTTTACAGATCAAAGAGCAGACTGAGGACCGATTCTCACTCCTTCAAAGACAAAGTGTTATAGCTTTAGACATCCTATGAATATTGCTACGCCGCCATATCAGAAAAGGGGATGAATTTATCTTAAACTGTTTCATTTCCCCTGCTTATTAGTACAGACAGCTACAGTGAACATCATATTCAGAGCTTTAAAAAGGCCCCCTCACAAAAAGCTGCCCTTCATGTTTCTTTGAGCAGGCTGCTCATCTTTATTCAAATGCTCCTTCTGATGTCGGAGAGGCTTTTACACATCTTCATGTCTGTTGTTCACATCTCTCTCCTCGCCAGCCTGGCCGTCCATCCCGACAAAATCACCATAGCAACCGGGCAGGTGGCGGGCACCTCTTCAGATGGAAAAGTAAGTGAGGTCTCTTAGTGATATTTTATCACTTCAGCTTCCAACGTGTGATTTATTATTGTAGTGAGGAGTTACGCTTTTGCTATTTTCTTTGAGAAATGATATTCACTCAAGTGGTTCAGACAATTCTGCTAAATAAACAGACTGAGAAATTGAAAACACATTCTCTCTGCGCTCACCCACGTATTCCCTGGATTCAGTATGTGCTTCAGTACCTTATAAGCCCCACATGCTGATGATATATCTTTCCTGGTGTTCTGCCCTTGTTTGTGTGTGCACAGCAGCTGGCTCCTCATGTCCGGGTATGGGACTCTGTCAGCCTCAACACCCTCCATGTCCTGGGCGTAGGCTTCTTTGACCGAGCCTTGGTCTGCTTGTCATTCTCCAAGTCGGTGAGGAAACAACACAATCAGCAAGGAGTTTAAAGCTGCCTTCTGACATAGTGGCTTAGTTTTCGGAGCCGTATTATGTCAAGCATTGTGTATGTTTCTGTGTGCTAGAATGGAGGAAACACCCTGTGTGTTGTAGATGACTCCAACGATCACGTCCTCTCCGTCTGGGACTGGCAGAGAGAGGACAGACTGGCCGAGGTCAAGGTATGAGTGCATGAGTATATGTGTTTTAGTGTGAGACAGACTGAGACATGTGTTATATGAGATATGTGAGATATATATCTCTATATGAGATATGTGAGATGTATATCTCATATATGTGTTATATGAGACTGAGATATGTGTTTTAGTGTGAGACAGACTGAGACATAACCTACCATGCTGCTCAAATGGTTTTTCTAATGTGCAGGTAAACTGAAACTTTCAACTTCTTGCCTCTCGGTCAACCCAACTGGTATCTTGTTTTTTTGTGTTTGGGCTTAGTGTTCCAATGAGTCAGTGTTTGCTGCAGACTTTCATCCGACAGACAGCAACATCGTAGTCACCTGTGGCAAGTCACATCTCTATTTCTGGAACTTGGAGAAAGGCATGCTGCTCAAGAAGCAAGGACTGTTTGAAGTACGTCACCAAACTCTTTCTCGCATATTATGACCAAACCATAATGCAATAAAGTTTGATACAAATTCAACCATGACAGCCTTTGATGTGAGTCCATGTATAGGTATATATAGAAAGTCAGTGTTAGTCAGGAAAAAATCAAAATAACATGTGTGTTCTGGTCTTGCAGAAACAAGAGAAGCCCAAGTTTGTGTTGTGCGTGACCTTTGCAGAAAATGGAGACGCTATAACTGGAGACTCGAGTGGGAACATTCTGGTGTGGGGAAAAGGTACGCAGTGTTCCTCACAGCAAGTCCCTGTCCCTGTGACCATTAAAACATGTCCCAGCATTTTTTAACAAGCAGACAAGCAGAGAAATAAAGAGTTTGTAAGGGTTTCCAGGGGTTAAAAATAATTCTTTCTCTCAAAAATAGAAAAATTGGTGCTTTCACCTGACTCACTGAGGAGTCAAAAAGGCAGAATCTTGAATAAAGCCACATGAAAAATGTGTTTGTGTCTAAAAAAAAATATTTTTGTGGTCAGAAGCTCAAAATGGCTCATTGTGCTGGAGCTGTCAGGAGATCGGGAATCAGGATGGGGTCACACCGTGGAGAGAACAGAGCTGGAAGTTATAAGAAAACATTCAGAGTAAAAACTCTGAAAAATCCACAATCTCACCATGTCTGCTTTATCTATTGATCACCCGTCTTTCTGGTTGTCTGTCCAGAGGATAATCTGCCCTTCTTCAAGCAGCCGACCTTTGTCTCCGACTAAACCTTCTCATCCATCTCCTCCCATCGCTGTCACGCAGGCACTAATCGTATCAGCCACGTCATCCAAGGAGCTCACGAGGGCAGCATCTTTGCTCTGTGTATGCTGAGGAACGGTACACTGGTGTCTGGGGGTAAAGACCGTAGGCTCATTTCTTGGGACAGCGGCTACCAGCAGATCCAAACAGTGGAGGTAATAAAAAGTTCACAAAAATAATGAGAACCAAAATATTTCACGGCTACTTTCTTCAAAAACACAAATAAAGTTTATAAATCAGACATACCTTTGAGGGTAAAATGATTTAAGTGAAACAAAACAAAAGCCATAACAACATTCTCCTAGGGAAAATGTGGTAGGCATTAATAAAATGTTAATCCTCATTTCCAGCTCCTTCTCTTAAACTAGGTCTTTGTCTCTTAAATTATCCAGAAATTGCACCCGTGCCTGAGGCAGCAGACTTTGCATTCTGAACACTGCATCATATCATAAATATTTCATAGGATCAGTTGGGTCTCTGTGAAATTATGGACATTTATAGTGTTGATAATTATGGATCACTCATGTCTCATTTGGTCCAAGTTGATCGCATTATGCAGTAAAGTATTTCCATGTTTATTATAGCAGTTATCCTTTTTTTTTTTGCCACAGGTGCCAGAGTTGTTTGGTCCCATAAGGACCATAGCAGAGGGCAGAGGGGAGACTGTGCTCATCGGGACCACCAAGAACTTTGTTTTGCAAGGCAGTTTGGATGGAGAATTTATGCCTATTACACAGGTAGATGCAAAAGTCTAGTGTGCTATCGCTACATGTAGGGCTGCAACTAAAAAATATTTTTGTTATTGATTAATCTGCTATTTTAAAATGTCTTGTTTTTGCCTGACCAACAGCTCACAACTCACAAATATATGTTTTACAAAGACATAACATGGAGAAATGAAGCCGAGCCTCACATTTTTGCTTAAGATAATTTATCGATTATAAATTTTATAAATTTTAATGAATGCTGATTAAGTTTCAAGCTTCACTGCTCTTTATAGTACTGCACAAAGTAAAGCATACATTTCAAGTAAAGCAAGCATTTTAATGTCTGTGATGTTGTAACAGATGAAGAATCAATGGAACTGAAAAACTTTCCTCTCCTCTCCAGGGTCATACTGATGAGTTGTGGGGTCTGGCTGTCCATCCCTGGAAGCCTCAGTTTCTCACTTGTGGATATGACAGACAGGTCAGCCTGTGGGACTCCAGTACCCATCAGCTCATTTGGCACAAGAGCATGGAGGTATTATTAGTCAGCACTGCCCCCTGGGGTCAGTCATGGCAATTACACAGCACCCAATAAATAAAAACGCTACCACCAGTAGATCGGGTACTATTCACCCATTTCCAACTTCGCAGTCAAAGCAATGTTGAACCATATCCATAATTTCCTACTTCTCCTGTTTATTGTTGACATCAGACATCTCTTGCTTTACCTTTTCTTTCTAACAGGATGCTGCCCAATCAGCAGGCTTCCACCCCTCAGGAGCTGTGGTTGCCATAGGAACCCAAATTGGCAGGTACAGATCCCATCACCAAAAAAAGGCCTTAGTGGCTATTCATCTAAAGAATAACAGCAGTATGATAGAAAAAAGAGGAAAGTTAGAGGACAGTCATTGCCAGAAAGTTAAAATCAGATTTTAGTTATAACTTAAACTGATGAAAACACAGATCGCTGAGTTGTCTTTCACTGATCCTGTAGGTGGCTGGTGCTGGACACCGACTCTAAGGATTTGGTCACGGTGCACACGGATGGGAATGAACAGCTGTCTGTTATGCGCTACGGGCCAGGTATATCAACAACTGAGCATGCAGAGTGATGGTCTCCCAGTCAAATCAAAAAATAAATTAAAGTTTTAGAGAATAACATTTCTAAAAAACATAACTCCATTCATTAATCCCAGAACTACAATGATATGGGTTACACAAAGTCCTCCCTCACAAGGGAACACTGTCCACTGAATTTACCATTAAAGGTCAATGGTTTTTGATTTTTGATCATAACTGTCAATTTATTAGTCAAAGGCAAAACTCAGAGCGTGACGAAATTTGTTTGTCAAACATTCAAATACAAATATAAATAGGTAATCAGGACTTTTACAACTGTGACAGCTGCAGGCTAATCCATACTTATTAACAATCCAGTTCAGTCTACCTAATAAATTAACATTAGCAAATGTTTAACATTTTATTTTATTTAAAAAAAAAAAAGAAGATAATCTTCCTGTCCTCTTTTATTTTTTCAGATGGTAATTTCCTGGCCATCGGTTCCCACGACAACTATATCTACATATACGCCGTGGCGGAAAATGGGAGAAAGTACAGCCGAGTGGGGAAGTGCTCGGTGAGCACCTGTATTTATATTCCCCCTTCATTCCTGGCTTCTTTATTTCTGGTTCCGACATCTACTTTATATTTAGTCCTCTCCTCGGTTCTAAATTTGGGCCACTGCTCTCTACACTTTGCTCTCACTATGTGTTTTGACAGAGAAGCTTTGAAATGATAAATGACAGCAAACTGACTCTAAGAAAACATGATGACTAATTGTTGCTGTATCAAATCAGATCAGTAATGCTAGAATATATCTGGTGCCTGTGAAACCATATCGCTGCTGCTTATGCAGCACTGTGGAGTGTGTTTTTTTGTTCCTTAAAGAGAAACAGCCTAACCAGGTTCTGTTAATTCTTATCTCAGGGTCACTCTAGTTTCATCACCCATCTGGACTGGTCAGTGGACTCCCAGTATCTGGTATCAAATTCAGGAGACTATGAGATACTGTACTGTAAGTATGATCGCTGTCATCCTCTCACAGCCTGTCGGTCTATGTTTGTATAAAGTTACAGATAAATTATTACTTAAAGTTGCTATAACATGCATGAGAGTAAATGACAGCAATGCAAGTGATTTCTGCAACAGTTGATCCTTTTTTTTAAATATTTTTGGGGTTTTTGACAAGAAATGACAAGAAACTATGTGCCATGTGAAAAAATACATTATATTAACAATGGAACACACTAGTGTTGTTTTTCATTAAGCTATGCTGAAACAAGGTTCATATTTGGTTTGTGTATGTTCTCCCAGGGATCCCATCAGTGTGCAAACAGGTGGTTAGTGTGGAGACGACCAGAGATATCGAGTGGGTCACTTACACTTGCACTCTAGGCTTCCAGGTCTTTGGTAAGCGAGGGCTCCCTCCCCTTCTCACTGGGTGTGCATGGTTTAATTTTCAATCAACAGCACCAAACAGGAGATTCTGCTGTTTTCTCCTCCTCAGGCCTGTGGCCCGATGGCTCAGACGGAACAGACATCAATGCAGTCTGCAGGTCCAACGACAAGAGCCTCCTGGTTACTGGAGACGACTTTGGGAAGGTCCACCTCTTCTCATACCCCTGTTCACAGTTCAGGGTAAGATATGTTGTAGTATACTGCCATGCAAAATATACATCTCAGTATTATTAATAAGGAAATGTAAGTTCTTGTAACACATTTAATTTCCTCATAAAACGACCTTTTCTTTGCAGGCACCCAGCCATGTTTACGGCGGCCACAGCAGTCACGTGACAAATGTTACCTTCCTGTATGAGGATGGCTACCTGGTGTCGACCGGAGGGAAGGACATGAGCGTGATGCAGTGGAGGATAGTCTGAGCGAGCAGGCAGAAACAGACACTGTCGACGTAACAGCTACTGGGGCCTGAAACCCGATTGAAGCAAACTGAACTGAACTGCACTAAACTGAACCGAACCAAACTTAAATTAACTCATATGCTAAAAAGAAGTGGATATGACTGAACTGATGTGAGCTGACATGAAGAGGAATTTGCATCCTGAGGTTTCCTTCCTGATCTACTCTCACATCCTAAATGAGATGGACTGGTGGAGGGTAATGTGCGGTTGCTTGAAATACAAAAATCCTGAATATTTCTCCTTTTTCTTTATTCACACTACATGTAAAAAAAAAAAAAAAAGAAAAGAAATGTCTCTCTTAAGCACTGTAGCCTAGTCACCAATGACATGACACAACACAAATCAGACGGATCGAATCCGACTAAACAGAACCAAAGGCTCTGACTCTGTGACTGCATTTGTACAGTTTGGCTTTCACTGTTCTTGTATTGTGCGCACTCCCACTACAGATTATGGCCTGAGTAGGTTTGTTTTGCTGCCTGTCAGAGCCATTCCAGACTGAATATCATCGGGCTGGAGATCCAAGAGCATTGGGACAAAAACTGTGTACGCAAAGAAAGAACGTAATGATTTTCTAATTGTTAAACTTTCTTTTATTTTGTATATAACAACTCAGGAAAGCACTAGTGAAGCAGGACCCTTCCCTGTTATTAACATTTACATATCAGAACAAACCCTAAAAGCATCTCATTAAAATATTCAGAGAGGTGTCACCCAAGATAAATATTTGATTCAGCCATTGTTGAACCATGATTGATTTATTTGCACTGACCGATTGTGTATTGAAACTACCTATAAAGTCAGGGCTAACACTGAATTTTAACACATACCAGGAAAGAGAATAATATAGATGAACAGGGAACACACTGCAAGTTTTTTTTTCCTGTCAAATGTGATTTTCACTATTTGGAGGGATTATATTCTGGGGAAATTATTTAGGGTGAAAAAAGTTACATTATCTGGATTCAAAATTAGGATTTTAACAATTTTCTGCAAAATTATATGAACATTTTCCAATTATATGTGCTTCCAGGTGTTAAAAAAAACACACTTTTCTAATTATTTATTAATCACGTTTCAAATCCATTACTGCCAGTATCAGTTCCTTTGAGTTTTTTACCATAATAAAACCCTGGCTAGTGTAAATATACAGAGAGACTTGAAACAGATATGAGCAAAATGTGGGTACAGTGTTTGAAACTGTTTCCAGTTTTTTGGAATGAGTTGTTGTATGTTTCCTTTGCCTTGAGGTGTAAAGAGAATGAAAATGAAGCATGTACTGGGTTTTTCCATGATGTGAAGCCTTTTCAAATCTGTATCTCTTTGCAGTTTGTTGCACTCAGATCAGTTTATGAAGGAGGAAGATGAGACCATAACACTGTAACTGTTTATGTCTGATGTGCTCCTCAGGCTTGCACCGTCAGTCACTGCAAGATATTTAACTGAACTGCACCCTCTTGAGGTGTTTTTACTATATTGCACTGCTTCAGCCTGACAAACATGCATCAGGCCTATTAAGCAAATCACCATTTAGCACTTACTGGAGTTTTTACATAAACCAACGTCTGCTCTCAACCTTCCAAGCTGTGTACCATCCTGGTTGGATCTATGATTACGCTTTGTAGCATGTCACACTCCTCATCAAGCAGCAAGCCAAAATAACTCACATGCATGAATAATTATAATTGCTTTAAAGTGATATTTTAACAGGGTTGAGCAGATTTTAGTGTGACCGTAACTGCCACTGATATGAGGCATACTGGTGTTGTTTTTGGAATCCAGGCAGGGTGGCTGACTGTTGGACTTGACTTATCAGGAAAACCACTGAAATCTAACAGCAGTGATATGAAGTCACCACTCTACAGAGTGAATGTAACATGGTTTGTCTTACTACTTAACACTGGGGGCTGCAGAAAACCATTGGACACTTAACACTTGTCTGAAAGTAAATAGAACATGAAATTCCTATGATGCTGTCTCTTATATTTCCCGCTTTATGATTTTATTATTTTTTTTTTTTTGTATGTCTTCTTTATTTTAAGTGCAAGTGTGATCAAAGTCCCTAACAAGTGTTGTGTGTAAATATAGTGTATTTTTATATTCTTGCAAGGGTTATATTCCTTTATAAAAATGAGAATACAGTGGAATAGCATCTATAGAGGATGATAACATTATAAAGGAATACTTGTAAGTGTGGCAGGCGGGTGTGGTTGGGGGGGGGCGTCAGTGGGCTGTATGGTTGCGTCTTCCCCGCCGGTGGGCAGCATCGAGTCGGTCCAGACCCCCTCCTCCTCCTCCTCCTCCTCCTCCTCCTCCTCTGCACGCTCTTTATTAGAAACACCCCCCCCCCTCTCCAAATCGCTCCACCTCACCAAAACACTCCGAATGGGAAGAAAATATGGCATGAAGGAGGCGGCGGCTGACGACCACCGTTCACCGTCTTGCGACGAGCGCGACCCCCGGCTGAACATGGGCTTAGGCGAGCAGAGACGAGGGAGCACAAAGCCGACGGGGGGGAGCGCTCGGGTCCTCGCTTAGCGTCGCTGCGGCACCAAGCCGTCGTCAGCCCGCGGTCCTTTTACTCCAGACAGCTCCAGACGGGGACGCGGTGCGGAGGCCGGGGTTCGGCGTGATCCAAGACTGGTCCGTGCAGATAGGAAAGCGGACCGGGCCCCCATCGGCGTCGTCGGGCCCCCCCGCCCATCAGCTCCGGTTGAATAAAAAGACAAGAGAATGAGGTAAGCGGCGGCCGGCACCGTGCGCTCCGTTTGACGCGTCATGACGGATGCGCCCCGACACTCGGCCCCTGCGCCTCCGAGGCTCCGGGCCACATCCCCGGTCCCTCGTTTATCCCGCAAGAATACGCAGCAGCTGTTGATGCGTCGAAGAGCCGCGGCGTCTCGGTCACCTTACGGCTCCTTCGCCTCCCAGTGAGGACGGTATTTTGAGCATCCAGGGGCCCACCCACCGGGCCTCGGCATCGTATGCCCCCCCCCCCTCCTCTTTACCTTTGCAGAAATAAAACACCTGGCTTTCCTATGAGTTCTGCTATTTTTACAATCTATTGTCACCGCCCGACCCGTGTTTGAATGCGGGATTTAATCCGGGCTAAAGTTGTCGTGGAAACGTGGGCATCGTGTCTTGCTCCACATAAGTGATACGGCGCGGCTGGTGAAATTAACGCAGGCTACGGCGGACGTGGCCGAGGCTGCGGCCAGTGTGAGCGGCCGCTGCAGGAGCAGGAGGAGAAGCCTGTTTATTCTGTTGGTTGCCAGGCAGGTTACCCCCCCCCTCCTCTCTCACACACCTACATAAGCCTACTCCGTGGCGGATCCACACATGCACATTCAAGGCTTTAGAAAATGTGTCTCATGTTAAAATCCTCATTTTGTGTCCAAGCCTGTGGATGGTATTTTAAGCTCCATCCCTGCATATGTCGGTATGCAGAATGCAGCAGCAGCAGCAGCAGCAGCAGCAGCAGCAGGGTCCCTGTATTCTGCTCTATTTATGAAACATTCCTTTGATATTTCCCCCTGCTGCCTGTAGTTTGACTCCTCCTTGTCTCCATAGCTGCAGCCTGCACCGTTCTGTTTTATGGCTTCGGATTTACTCTGACAGCCCCACTGAGATACAGTGCATTCTGCCCTGCTTTTACTGTGGGTACCGGCGTTCGTCATCAAGTCCCCGAGTGTGTGTCCGTGAGACTGTCTAGGTGTGTGGTTGTGTTGTGTTGTGTTCCCCACAGAGAAGGAAAAAGATGGAGAGAGCGAGCGGATGAGAAAGAAGTGGTAAAAACAGAAAGCCATGGGGGCTCCAACATCTGTTTTTTTCATAGCATGTTTCGATCCAGATAATTCACCCCTCTCCAGCCTCATACAGCTCAAAGCCAGCAGCAGAGATCTCTCAGTCAGTCAACATGCAAGAATCAGATCTTCCAGTCCAGTTGGATGAACGTGCTGTTTCCCCTTTTCTGTAAAGCTGTGCTGCTTGTGTCCTGTCCAGTGTGTAGGTTTTTGCCAGAGGCAGATCTGTTCTTTGACTCAAGCCCAGAAGGGAAGTCTTAAAACTCCACAAAACCACAACAAGGTGACCTGGCTTTTCTTTTTGCATAGTAAAGCAAAAGAAGAATTAATTCAATGAGAACATTTGTTCAGCCCCACTGCTTCCATTGCAGCATTTATGTAAGGGTGCACATGCATTTATGTATGTGAATGGCCAGGACCATACATGTGAGGGTTTGTGTGTGTGTGTGAGTGTGTGTACAGATGTGAGTGTAGTTATTTTTAGTCCGGTAATGTTACCGGTTTTATTATGTGATGTCTCTTCTGTGTTGTCAGACCGGCTGCTGTCATTTGCTTGGTTGGATACTGGGTGCTTTTGGATGCTTGTGTGTGTGTGCGTGTGTGTGTGTGTGTGTGTGTGTGTTTTCATGTGTGTGTGTTTTCGTGTGTGTGTGCATGTAAGAAAAAGGTAGAGTGGTTCGAAGGAGAAACGGTGGAAGAAGGCAAAAAGAGCGAACCGTCTGTCCTTTACTACTAATGCTGGATAATTTCTGAAGCACTCGTTGTGGTGACTCATCGCAGGAACGCTAGAATGAGCGAGTGCAGCCAGTGGAAGGTAAAACGCTGAGTTATGCATCTTACTGCAGACTGCTGCTGATCAGAGAGCCACGTGAGCCAGCATCACCACAACTCCAACCCTCAAACTCTCCAGGTTTCATTGACAGGGGTGACATAATAGTTCAGCCTGGATTTCAAGGAGACCTTTATCTAATCTACTAACTAAACCAGTAACAATACTGTATCTGGAGTTTTGGTACTAGTAACAAAAAATATATATTTTTGTAATTCTGTGTCTTCGACAAACCCTTTCCTTAAATTATTTTAAATTGTCAAATGTTAAATGTTGTCTACACACAAGCAGCTATACAAGAGGTTTGCTTAAATAAAATTGTACAAAACAAGCAAGATTTTGATTTGTATCTGGAAATATCTGATTGAAGAATAACTTACCAAAATTGTGCATCTTTTGATACCTCATTTATTATTGAGGTTTGTTCCCCAGTCCCTATCAAACGTGGTTTACCTTGTTAGATTGAAACCAACTAAGGAGCTTTTCTCCATTACAAAAGATCTGGTGATCACCACTTTTTTTAGTCAAAGTGAAATGAGGGTTGAGCATCAACCCATGCATTAGGGTTTAAGGTCTTCAAAATTTAACACCATTTTTTTCTGCCTCTTGTAGGTGTCAGCAGAAACTGATCGGTGAAGTATATCTTATTGCACACAATTGTAAAGGCTATGCAATTACTTCGTATTAACAGAGAGTACAGTTTTTATATTGGCATATTTTTTTATAGATCAGTGATTCCCAACCAGGAGTCAGACCCTTCAAACGGTTTCAAGTTTGAAGGGTCACACGTTAAAAGAGCCTGTCAGATAAAAAAGATTAATATTCAGCTAATTCACATAAACCTGGGGAAAATAATATCCTTCCCCTTTCATACTGTAATCTACTCATTTTCTGGCAGATCACACGCATCGTACGTGGCTTTTAGTCATTGGAGATTCGACGACAAATCTACATCTTGTGCTCTTTGGCTTGATGGAGGTCAAACAGGCCGAATCAGGTGACACTGTAAAAAGCAGTTGCAGCACAGCGATGCATCGTTTCTCTCTCTCATGTTTTAAATGCAGCATCTTACACTTTTTACTTATTTTTATCATTGTTTTATATGGTCTATCATCTTAGTCAGCTCACTAGTTTTACTTCCGTCACTGTTAAATACATACATCAGCTTCTGCATCTTTTCAAGCCACCAGTTTTTCAATGCATGTTCCTGTAGCCCATTACATACAAACCCTGTTTTGTAGAAGAAGATAATCTTGCACCTCTCTGACCTTCCAGGGTCTGTTGCATGTTTCTTGCCATTTTCAAAAACCAACAAATCCTCCTAATCTTTTAGTTGGACTAGATTGCTCCTTGTTTTTTTCCCACACCTCAGCTTGCTGTGGAAAAGAAGCTTAATAGTCTAAGTTTGCCTCAGCCAGATGGACCACCGGACTACAAATTCTGATAAAGCCACAAGGAAACCACAGATGTCACACGAGATGAATGAAACCTTTGTTGCTAGAATGTAAAACGAATTATTCCATTTGTTCCTGTTGTGTGCCTGATTTTTAAACGGGGATGTTGTATGCATTTCTGAATGGATGAAGTGGTGTCTGTGTTTTCCCCACTCTTTACTTAATTGGTGGTTAATGTTTATGGCTAACATACATTTATTTAAGAAAACATTCAGTTACTGTAAAATGTTTTTCTGAATTCTAAACACTATTGGAGGGCGGGTGTAAAGGCACTCCGGTTTCCCACATGGGCTAACATGTAATTTCCATCCAGTGGAAACGATTCCTTGGAGGTTGAAAGACAGCACTGAAATCCTTGAAGCAGAGAGA
The DNA here is from genome assembly GCA_016859345.1 of Istiophorus platypterus. Lineage (NCBI taxonomy): Eukaryota > Metazoa > Chordata > Actinopteri > Istiophoriformes > Istiophoridae > Istiophorus > Istiophorus platypterus. Next base: position 13,411,205 of record CM029120.1, read on the forward strand.
GGTGACTGGTCTGCACTGGTCACATGTTCTCCCTCTCCGGCTATGTGTGTGTGTGTGTGTGTCTCTCTCTCTCTCTCTGGCATTCCCTCACTCTTTTGCAACAATCCTCATCTCTCTCGCTCACTCATTCCCTCCTACTCTCTCTCCCTCCGTCTCAGTCTTGCCATACGTCTGCTCTGTCGGCGTAGTGGATCTTTAAAACATTTTCTGAGGATGTGAGGGAGGGAGGAAGGTTGCGTTGGCTTCAGCGTCAGACAGCATGTACAGCGCTCTCTCCTCTCAGGCTGACACTTCTCCCCCTCCTCCATAATCTCTCCCCTTTATACCTTCTTTCATCCTTCACTTGAGGACTCTGCTGTCTTCTTCGGTGACATGTATTCCCTGGACGATTTTGGGTAAGGCAAAACGCGACTCCTCATCACCTTGTTTTCAGTCTCTCTTGGTTTGTCTTTGCAGTTGTTTGAGTAAAAGTGGTTTTGAAGCGTGTGGTAATGAAGTTGCTCCTCCTCTCTCTAGTGTTTCTGTCTAAAGCCTGGCTCACCTTTCAGATAGCAGAATCTGCATTTTTTTTAGGACTGTTTGTATGCAAGAGAAGTTGTATTTCTCTCTCTTTGTATCTCTCAGCCATATTGTTCCAGCTCTACATGCTGCTGAACAATGCAACTGGCTTGAGTTGGACAGCGAGCGAGGAAAAATGGGAGAGGAAAGTCTCCGCTAGGAGTTGCTGGCTTCCTCTCGTCTGTCTCCTTCTTTCCACCGCTCTGTCTGTGTTTTCTCTGTAGCCTGCTGTTAGCCTGATTGGTTACGCTTTAGCAATCTGTCATTGGTTGGGTTTTTTCCTGGGAAAAAGGAATGACTTTCTCGCTGTCTGTCAGTGTGTCCGCTCAGCTGCTCTCGCTCGTTCACGAGATTGATCCCATCTGACTTGTTGCGTGTGTGTATGTGTGTGTGTGAGAGAGAGAAAGAAAGACAGGAAGAAAGGGATAGAGAGCATTAATCTCTGAATGAGTAGGACTATCAAAAGCCAGATGATACAAGGATAGAGGCCTCTCGGTATAATGTGGCCCTGGCAGATTACAGCATGGTGATTTGTTGGTGCTCAAATACAGATGTGCAGCAGAGTGGGGCAGAAGAGATAACATCAGAGGTTTATGCCTGACCACATGCACTCTAGTAATCTACTGTAAAGTACAGTACATCGCAGGGAAAACCATCCCTGCTTCTCTCTCTCACAGTTTGTTCATTATTTATGAGGTACTGCTCATATTAAGTCTACAGGTTTATATAATTCCACAGCGCCTGGGAAATCGCAGAAGTGTGTCGAACATGGACAAATATGTTCAATCTCTCATCTTGTGCTCCCAGTATATCTGTCTGACACGGGCCCTATGAAGTATTTTCACCAAACGGAAGCGATGTTCCCCTTTAAGGATCAGGATTAGTGACGGGAGAGGACCGGAGAGCACTGAGGAAGGTAGAGTGAGGAGGAGGAGGAGGAGGAGGATAGGTGGGGGAGGGGTGGCAGTGAAGTGGGGGTTGCTATCCATATTGTACTGTATGTGACAATTAGCCTGAGGTATGTCATAAATAAGTGATGTCATTATGGGGGTCAGTTTGCTAGCTACATTCTGGGAGTCTTTATTCCTGCTTGCTGTAGATATGGCACCACCACATTATCTCCTTATATTAAGACAGTAATCAACTTTTTATCAAAGAATCCATAAGTGCCATTCAGTGTAGTGATACTATACATCAGTAATAATATTATATGATATAGTTCAGCCAATATAATAAGACTAGATGAGTCTTTCCTTGGTCAAAGGTCAGATTGCTAATAAATGTGTTGGTCTGAACCCATTTGACCATTGAGGGGGTCATAATGAACAATAAATGCTGGCTGAGCCATTGTATTCTGAGTTAGTAATATTTTTGACAACCCTTTGAACTTGAGATGAAATATTTTAGGATTGCAATGGTTAAAGAACCCAAAAATTCCCACACGCTGTCAGTCTCTTATACTCTTTAATTATGACGTTTCTGTCCTCATACCTTTATAATTTGACCTATTGAAAGTTGGCATCGTTTTTTCTTGGTCTTAAGGCATGGCTGTGTAACTGTGATGCTTTTTTTTGGGGGGGGGGGGTGCTCCATAAAGACTTAAGCTTGATCGCTGATATAAATTTCAGATACGCAGTGCTGTTGCACTTGTGTGAAAGTTCATTTTTGCACCATCAAATCTTGTGATTTTTCATTTATTCTGGTATCGTATTTCATTTTGTTTTTAGTCATCATATTTCAACCCATGCCCTAAATTGAACCTCTAAATAATAAAACACCTTCATAACTGAATAAATTTCAAGTATACTACTTCTAACATAACCTATATATTTTTTATATTTTTTATGTATCTATTACAAGTACTAATCACTGCCCAGAGACATGGAGAAAACAGGGGAATCACATCCGCATTTTACCATCACATGTTTGATGCTGAATGTGAACTCTGGCCCTGGAGCAGTTCACTGTTGCTTGTTATTGTTATATAAACGTTAGTGAGCGGGCAGTTTTCCCTCCTCAGGCCTTGACAGAACCTCGTCTGTCACAGATCAAGCTAGTTAACACTTGCCTGGCCTGCCACAGAAACTTCCTGCAGTCCAGCACGACACACGGAGCCTAAGATGTGCAGAAGCGATAATTGTGGTTGGCACAGGCGTCCTCGAGAGCCCCGGAAAAAAACCAAATCGCTTCTGACTGGCGCTTCGGTTCAGCCAATCCCTGCTGACTCCGACCCTTGTCTAACCAATCACAAGTGGCATTTTCTATTGCCCAGTCCCCAGTCACATCCCCCTGCCGTGTGACTCTGTATCATTTGTGGTGTTGGCTGTCAGTAGGGCATATAAGGTCAACTATTAGAGCGTTGGCCGCTGAACCAGAGAGGTCAAAGTTCAAAGAGTAATATGCTTTCATACTTGCACTGGAGTACTGGGAGTCCTGAGATTTTGTGTGTGAAAGAGAATCAGACTGTGTGTGTGTTATCCCTCATGTGTATATTAATTGCATATTTTGATTGCAACCAACTATTGATTTTGGAGGCCGATATTGATATTGATATTTGGGAACCAAAAGAATCTGATAACTGTATATTGCCCAAATTTAATTTATTTTTTTAACATAAATAATTTGATACAGATCCTTTGGATTTGTAGTTTTACAGTACATTGTACATTTTACAGTTAGAATATAAACTTGTCACCATGGGAGGCACTGTCTCTAAACTACCACAAACATATTGTGGCATTTCTGTACTGCAGTTTATTGGTACTTATCAGCCACAGTACTCACCAGCCTATTTATCCTTCTAGCTCTAGATGTGATACGTTCAGACACGAGGCTGATGGCTGCTGAACGACCACCTCGTGTGTTGCAATTTCTGATTGAGCGTTAGAGTTAGTCAATTCCTCGGTGGATGTTAATGGACATTTAGCATGCAGCCCTCATCCAGTTAATGTTGTACACTTTGGTGTACAGTCACCCGCGACATATGTCCTCTGAAGAAGAGGGCATCCCAATCAATAGGAGCTAACCACGGTTTGGACTGCTGGCTGTTAATTCCCCCTCTGCTTAATTTTGAGTGACTATGGCAACAGCAGGCGCCCATCAAGAGGAGAAGAAGAGGGGTCACCACCACCCCCACCAACAACCAACACACACATACATACACTGACTAAACTGTAGTGTGTGTGGATTTGGGGGGGGTGGTTGAGACGGATATGAGGTAATCTCCCTTGGGTTAACAGTATGACAATAGCACAGAGGTTCAATAACACACACACACACACACACACACAAGCACATGCTCATCTGTTATGCGGTCAGACAACAGGCTGCTCAATGACTTCATCTCTGCCAGTCTGTCTGTCAGTCATCTCTTTGTTGCTGGATAGATCATCATAGTGGATGCAGCAGCACAGGAATTCAGATCTGGTGGACGTTTTTAATCTCATTTCATTTCTAGGTGGATGTTCTTGTTTTTTGTGCAGCCGTCACTCTTTGTCATTTATGCTACAGGCTTTCAGCAGGAGGATTAAACTGGTTTTAATGAGTTAATGGTAATGGAGCAGCACAAGAGTGAGATTGAGTTATAAACTGCTGCTGCTGCTGCTGCTGCTGCTGTTGCTGTTCTTCTGTGTATCAAAATGGACATTCATCGGCTTCAAGTGCTGCGTTATTGCCTCCCTCAGAGTGTCAGTGACTCAGGATTGTTTTACAGCCACATCGCCGTCAGGTTTGTACCGACACTTTGACAGTGGCTGAGTATGTGTGTGTTTGTGGTTATTTTTACCTCTAGTACATGTGAGTGATGAGTGATAGAGGTTAGATCCCAAGAGCAGAAAGTAAACTGACAGCATAGATCATTTTTGGGTGAATGAAACAGATTGTCGTGATTCCGATTTTGTGAACTTAACATCTGACAGATTGGTGCAGACGGACAAATCTATCCCTGCAGTATTTTTAATCAGAGAAAAAATACTAATCTGTAATCTTAATCTGGCCTCAACAAACTGTTGTTTAGACAGAGAATTGAGGATTTTGGATTAGTTATTGTGTGCATGAACCATTGGATTTGACGCACAACTTCAAACACAACAGTACTTTGTGAGTGTTTCGTGGATAAGAGTGATTTGAAGTTTTGACTCTGATCTGTCTTGATGATTTTTCTCCCCCCGCCTGGTTACATCTTTTCAGTCAGAGCCCACGATTATGCCAAAGAGATGCAGCCAACTGTATGAACACTACAGCGAGCATCTTCTTTATAATAAACACCCGGCAGGCTCATATGGAGCATCTCTGTATAGCAGGGTGCTGCAAGGGCTCCATACATGTTTATTTCACACAAATATTTGAGACAGCATAGCTTCTGGCTAAGATATCAACCTTTTGGTCCAGTGCGCTTCTCTTTTTCTCTCTCTGACTTCTGCTCGCTGAAGGGAGGATGTTAGCTAGAGGGAAGGGATGGAGGGAGAGGGGAGGGAGGTTTTGTCGCTGCTGCTGCCCCAGATGAAAACTGTAGGATCAAACAGCTCTGTTGTCTATCTTTTTATCATGAGGGAAAGGAAGAAGAAAAGGGGGGTTGATTTAAAAATAAAGGGCAATGAATTTTTTTGTGTACAGTATGTACATCTGCTTAAAAATGACCTGGACGAGTCAATGTTTAGGACACGATGACCCGACCAGACATTAAAATGTGATAGTGGCAGGATTTTGCCCTCTTTCCTGATAATTGTGATAGTCAGTTACAAGGAATTACACAAAATTTTAACACACCCTTTATTTTTTCTGGGAAATAATTTCCCAAACATTCTTTCTAACAATGCTTTAGAGTCTGTGCAATATATTCCAAAATTCTTAGTCCCTTGATTTGTATTAGGAAAAAAAACAGGAAAAACCTCAGGAAGAGCAACAACAGCAGAATTCTTCCTCAGGGATGAACAGATATGCAATAGATGACATAAATACAAACTAAGAGGGTAATATAATAATGATGTACTTTTTGTACAGTGGTACATAAACATTAGCATTTCTGGATTACTTTGTGGGAGATACTTAATTTTTTTATGATTTCTGCATCAGTATGATGAATTTTCTTGATTTTTGGGGGTATTTAATTAACCTGATTTGAAAAAAACAGACATTCCTGTCCAGTATTTTATCAATAAATATTTTCCCAACTGTAATAAATTACTATTAAACAAGATTGGAATATAAATTGAATACACTGTAAATAGATTTTATTGCCCGCTCCTAATCCACAGTAGACATGTCATAATAGTAGAATTACAATATGGAGAATGACAATATTAAGCAAATAAACTACGTAGCATATAACATTATAGTAAGTAATTATTAATCTTGATAAGTTAAAATGGATATGACTGAACCTTTTGTCATGGTTTTTTTTTAGTTTGTTGAATGAGTTATTTTGGTTTCAGTAGAGCTGAGAGCAAAGAGCTTTTAACACCTCATTTCTACATTTATATTTACTGTAGTGACTTGTAATAAATACACATTTCAAGGAAATAGTCAAGGAAATACAGAATGTAGGTCATGCATTCATTCTCACTGATCTTTGTGTGAATTAAAAGTAGCAGCGCTGCAAAAGGATACATCGTGGCTTGAGATTGAGCTTTTTGCGCACTACAACCGGGACATTTAGCTAAGAACATAAGCACATTAATGTGGTTTGCATTAATGCCATTAAGAACGCAGTACTCTGCTCTTGTGCCCCCCCCCCCTCCCATTTGGGGCTTAATTGTAGCCCATTCTGCAGTGTTACGCTGCACTTTGTGTATCAGCAGGGCAGAGGTCCGATAAACACACTGTGCTGTAGTACAGTGATCACAATCTGGACGACATGATGGATCAGGGCCACTGAGGCTTTGACACTGTTTAGATTATGAGAATCTGAACTTCTGTGTCCCAGTATATAATAGTCTTGTTGTTTGTTCAACTGTGATGCATTAGTGGAGGAGATGGAGATATTTTTATGCCATCACAGCTTAGTTTTAAAGTCTTAAAATCCTCATTATTGTGGCTTTAATCATGATTACTAAGAAACCATATTCTGTGTTCAGTAGAATTAGTCCAGCACATAAACCCCCACCCCAATCAAACCATGAACTACACCCCATTTTTTGTTCAGATTAATCAAATGATACAGCTTGTTAATTAGTGAGCAGTATAGGGGTTTGTAGGCAGATTTTGTTACCTTCAGACAGAGCCTCGCTAGCTGTTATCCACTGTTTCAATTTTTTATGCTATGCTAACTGGCTCCTGCTAAATATTCACCATTTAGACCTAGAAGAGAGAGTGGTATCTTCTCATCTAACCCTCTGCAAGAAAGCAAATAAGTATATTTCCAAAGATGTTTCTGTACCTTTTTTAAAAAAAGAGTTGGTGAGAACATGAAAATATTATTTATTTAAGGTAATCTTCTAGCGTGCCATTAGATATCAGGGTTGAATTTCCCAAGTCCAAATTACGGATTTAATGCATTTTGGCAAAGCTAAAAGCATTGATCACCGCCTTTCAGATTTTATTTTTTTACTCATTTTTTTTCCTGCGGGAGCTGGTTTTTAGAGAGTTGACACTCCAACGGTTTTGTGCATGGGTGTTTTGTGCAACCGAGTATTTGCAGAAAATTGCTAAAGCCGGCATTGCAACATGTTCACAGTGAAGGGGCTAATGTGCTGGTGGTGAGCTGGTATGTTTACCATGTTCACCATCTTAATCAGAAAGTACCGCTGAAGCTTATCAGATGATGGGGCTAGAGGAAAAGTTGAGGACTCACCACTTTTTGCAATTCATCCCAAGGGGGAATATTATCATGCATAGCAAATACCAGCACTCTGTAGTTGTTGAGATATTTCAGTGTGGATCAAAGTGGTGGCATGACCAACTGACAATTCCAGCATCCACCAGAATGTAATTTGGTATTCATGGCAAAGTAGAGATAGTAAAAGGCGTATAATAAGAAATAAATATGGCTGTATTGGGCTCTTCTTTTGATTTAAGTGCTGCCTTCCATATAGTATGGCAGAGGTGTTTCGTCACATGCGGCAGCATCACTGCAATCCCTGAAATCTGGCATCTGTCGTGTATCTCGCTGTCTCTTTCAGATAGGCTAACTGTCACTTACAGATGAACCGGCTTCACACTGTTTCTCAGCCATAAAGTTGGTGTGTGCTGTTTTTAGGTCCCGCGGGCCTCCTTCCCTCCTTGTGCCTGTGAACAGTACTTTCCCCGTGGAGCAGATTAGAGGTCTTGTACGAGAGCTAAGTCCTGGTTAATTTAGATTTAAGACTGCAGTGAGGTAATGAGCTGCCTGCCAGGCTCTGTCAGTAATCCAGTCAGTCGGACAGACCTCTTCCCTCTGTCATCTGGACCCCCACACCCACCCAAACACACACTAACCACACACAGAGGCATCCTTACTGTAAATGTATACACCCCCACCCATGCTATACACAGGCGGCGGCTGTGCCCCACCCAAAAATGCCCAGTGAACCCTGGAGGCCATAATCCTCCTGGTGAGTGTAATAATAACAGACAACTAACTGAATCCATACACAGTAACCGATTTGTGTGTGTGCGCCTGTCTGTTTCTGTTGCCCTAAGCTGTACCTTTACTAAAAATATCAGTGACTGTTATTTTGGGTGTATGCACAGTATGGGCACCATAATATACTGTGTGTGGGTGTATAATTATGTGATTCTGTTCCTGTTTAAAAAAAGTTGCAACACGTCACAACATGGAGCGGAATTGAAGTAGCATTTGAATTTAGAACTGTGTTTTATATTTATCATAGTCGGAGTCTCTGACAACTCAAGGCAGACATATTTCAGACAAAACAGCATATTGCTCTGCTGTGATAAACACTGTCTACCCGAGGATGCCGTTGTTTATCTGCCGGACTTCCCCTGAATGTAATTCTAACCCCACTGACTCTACATCTCTATTAGCTACACCACCAGCCAGATATGCACAAAACACTGTAATTATTACCTCAGCTGCACATGAAGCCTCTTCGGATGCTCTCTCCTATCTTTGGCTTGCGTTTTACAGAGGATTTTGTTGTTGTTTTTTTTAAACGTAGTTAATTAGCATTAAATGAACTGATTAATTGGATAAATTAAATTGTCACCAGCTGTACAGATTAGCTGCTCCACCCTTAAGATGCAGCAAATAATCAGGGTTGAGTATTAGGCTTTTTTTTGTGTGTGTATATGTGTTCATCCACCTGCCTGGTCTCCTTTCAATAGCAGGTTGAGCGTTGATAGAGACATGAAGGACCAGGGGCACAGAGACGGCCCTTTATCTGCTTACATACCAGACATATGCCTTTCACCACCTAAAACATATTCTTCAAAGCATAAATGTTAGTGTCTGGTGTGCTTTAGGGGATATTGTTATTCTTTCCATGTCAGAACCAGTGCCAAAGGAGTTCAGTTTGTAAATGAAACTGTTAGATTAGCTTAGTTGAGCCGTGTATCTGTTGGACAAAGAGGCTGCTTTTGTAGAAAAATGCAGCTTCTTCTACACTGTTGGTTTCAGTTATAACAAGCAATACAAAATCCAACAGCACCTTTTTCCGAGTTTAACTTCTGCTCTAAATAAAGGTGTTGGCAGGAAATGGATTAGACCGGACATCTAATAAGTTATAGCATTTTTTGATAGTCAGGGACTAGACGTTGATTACCATCTCTCTCTCCCCTCATTTCTTGTCATCTCCTCATTTAAATCTCTAATAATGCCGTTAAATGCCCCAGAAAATACTATTAAAAGGAAAACAGAAATGCCAATGTATGCCATCCATCTTTGGAAAGTATTTAGTTATGCTTGAGTAGAGCTGCTACATGTCCTCATGGAAAATTTTTGAGGCAAAGGGGAGAAATTCTCCAAAAACGAAACTTTCAAAAGGGCTCGTCAAATCTTTGTCATGTAATGTTTTTGACTGTTTTTGTGTCCAGGGTTCATTATGAATATATCTTTCCTGGGTAACCTTTGGTAGTTTTTTTTTAACATTTAGTTTTCATCACAGACACAAAGGACCAGCAAATCTGAATCGCTGCCATGAGCCGGCCTTGCGGGGCTGTGTTGAATGACTCGTTTTTTGTTCTGGTGTGTTCGGGTGCCTTCCACTGTGAACCAGCAGAATGAAACAATTACCCCAACAACAAAAGTTAATTGCCATGATAACAGAAGCTCTGCTCTCTGTTGCTACCCAGAGCAAACTCCTCGTTCACCCCACCACCGACCTACTTCCACAGTGTGCCAAGGAAGTGCTTTTCCACCCTAAATCCATCCGCTGATCTAATCATGAAGCTGCTGAATCTCAAACATGAAATTACTGTACCCAATATGCACAATCAACCCATGGTGTATGCATTATTGTTTTTTGGACTGGATCAGGTTCAGGCATCATTTCTTCCGGCACTGAAAGTTCTGCTAATGGACTGATCTGGAAGAAAAAAAACACAGCCATGACACTCAAAGTGTGTATGCACATATGACTAGCCATGTGTGCAGGGAATTGCTTAATTCAAAAGCCTGGGAATGTGGCCTCCTTTTCACCACTTGCCTATGAGGCTTATTGGACATGAGGAAGCGCTCAGTGTGGCAGAAGCCTTCATATCCTCTCTGCTCTTGTTTTTCTCTCTGCTGCCTGTTCACCTCTTTCTCACTCCTATGCTCCTTTTGCCTTTTTTTCTTCTCACCCTTCTCTGGATCAGTATTTTTCAGCCTACACTGAGAAATCTGCTAAGTCCAGCAAAAAACAAGGTGGAATGCTCAGACTGGATCTGTGGGCCACATCAAGTCAAGTTGATACTTTTTTTCCAGGAAAGACAGAGACTAGTACCTCAGATTCAGAGTACACGTGTTCTCTCAGCACCAACACAGATAAATTGTCAGCTAATGGCAAAAAAAGAGGGTGAAAGACCTTCAAAACAACATTTTAAATATTTCTGCTTTACTTTTTAGTCAATGTACAGAATTTCTTTTTTATTCAGGAGCTGGTAGTGTTTTAGTTCCTATGCATTTTTAAAGATGTAGTATATAGAATACACAAGAGTCACAATACCAGCAGGCGTAATCCATCAGAGGACTGGAGTGGCCTGTAGTTGAAAACTGTCAAAACAATCAGTTGGCTTGAGGTCACACAAAAGTTCTGAAGCGGCCATAATCACTATTTTTACATTGACATCAAATGGCTACTATGCATTTTAAAGGGTTCGCTCATAGTGATAAATCCAGAGAGAAATCACCTGCAGTTCCTACGCGGCTCTATGCAGCATTTCAGAATCTTTTATCTTATTGTTTTGCTTCTCCATCCCGGCTTGTCTATTCTGTTTCACTTTCACCAGCCACTTTTGCTCATTTTTAGCTAAAAAGCGCTTAAAAAAAAACCCAAAACATTCTCAGCAACTAGCTAGCGAGTGAACATAGTAGAGTATTCAGCAGCTAAAGAGACAAATATTCCATCAGGAGTTGAGTCTAAAAACAGAGGTAAAAGGAGAGGGAGAGGAATGTTAGTCTAAAATTAGCCTAGTAGCCAGAAACACAGCTCCAGATTATCGTTTACTTCCGCGGCCATATTAACTAAATGAGGCAAAAAACGTTTTGTTCACAATTTGTTCCATTGCCCCAAAGAGGTTTTTTAAAAAGATATATTACTGCTAGTTTTAAATGATCTGAACAGGGATTAATTTCCGTGTCATCCCTCACTGACATTCCTTTGTTTTATTTTAAACTTTGCTTTTCATTTTCTGTCTACACAATCTGTGTAGGAGAAGCTAAAATTCTTATTAGCTACGTAAAATCTTGTTCTTTAATGTTGTCACTGAAATTTACTATGCGTTATAATTCAGTAAAATTGTAAAATGATGTTTCCTATTGCTTCAGTTCGACCTTCAGTTCCTCCTATTTCTGGTTATCCTGCTCTGAACAGCAGTTTGACTCACCACGTTATTTTAATGTCCCCTACCGTGACCTTTCTGAGATTATGCCGAATCGCCTGTGCCACCTTCGTCTCGAACACAGTCACTCTGTGTTGCCTGCCTCTCCTCATCTTTCTACTCAGTCACGCTTTTCTGTGGCTGAAAATCCATCAGTTGTGAAGGATAGCTGCTTAACAACACAGCTGGGATGTTAAGCAGCTATCACGTCATGTGCTGTCAGTAGTGGTGAGAAGTCTCTTTCTCTTTTTCTTTTTCGACGGTTATTATCTGAACTGCTCTGTGAAGGTCTAGTTAAGTGCTCATTGAAAGAAACTAATGAACAGAAACTTTCTAAGTCAGGTCATCCTCACCCCCCCCAGTATCTCATGATGTTTCGATTGAGCAACGTGCAGAATGTAAAGGAGGCATAGATGAGACATCGGCTTTATTTTTGACTGCTTGGAGAGAACTGAAACCCACAGCAACAGGCCTGAGGCTCTCCATTCCTCTGGCCCAAACTGCTCCAGAAATAGGGACTGTTGTTCTAAGAGGATCCATCACAGAGATGCCACTGCCTCCCTCCTCCCCTCCCTTTCTTTTTCCATCGAGACACGGGTGGTCTGTCGGACCCTTTGAAGTGGCGAGGAGTGTCTGTTATGAGATTAGAGAGTCTGTTTAACTTATTTAGATGTGTAAGAAACACATTGTCTGTAGTTATACCTTTATGGTTTTGCATTTAGAATAGGAGCTTCTCCTCGAATGTAGAGGCAGGGAACTTTTCAGATTACTACATTCTCCTTTTTGGTTTATCAGGGATTATTTCCCAGTGAAAAGGACCATTATTGTTTTTTGTTTTTCTTAATCTTAATGTATAAGTAGTGAGATGATATTTTCACGAGATTAAGGTTGAACCTTTGCAGCTGTGTCAGAGCCATCAAGCAGAATTTTAGATTTTATCTGGAATGAATGTTTGTTTTGAATCCTGTGTCATATTTGAATGTATTCGAGAAACGTCACATTCAGATCTGTTTTTGTTAATGGCGAGTGTGTTTCCATCCTGTTTGATTTTGAAGTTCCTGTTTGTCAGGAGATGGAGGATATTTATTGTGTAACCCTTTTCTAGCCGCAAACATCTTGCTTTTGGCTTACTTTTGCCTGCTTGCAACATCCAAGCATGAGACTGAACCAAATCGTCTCCTCAATTCTGTCGTTTAACTTTTAACCAAATGTCTGTGAGTTGGAAGCATTGTCATGAATAATTTGTCTTTCAGTAGCTTTGATATAATGTTGCCGCTGGTTAACTCGACAACAGCTGTGCAGTGGTGAGTGATGGATATTTGACAGACGTGGTTGTAATTGTGGGAGTCCCTGCTGAAATTCATCTGGCATGCAAGCTTTAAGGGCTTCTCCCTTAGGAAAATGTTACAGTGTACTGTGCAGTTTATACTGAGACTTTCTAAAATTGCTGCATGTAAGTAAAAATATCTTTATATAGCTGTCTAATGCCAGTTTGGTTCTTTGATACTAAAATTCTTATGATAGGATTTTTATTTAGTTTTTTGTTTTGGTTTTTTTTTTTCATTATAAAATTTCGCCTGGAAATGAAAGTGTTGATATCCAGTTATTTTGTCAGATTTAGAACATATAACAGGTTACACTCTAAATCCCCTACTCATATCATATATTTTGAGGGAAATTCATCCAAAATTACATATAATTATTTTGCAAGAGTAAATACTTCAAATGCTGAAAAACCAGCATATGGACCAGTCTCTTACCTGCCTTACAACCCTGACTATTATAAAAAGCTATTAAATTGGGAAGTATGGAGATGCAGCAAAGAAGTGAAGCTGCTGTCTCATCACTGCTGAGTTATTTGAGGCTGTTCAGACGACCGCAAGGGAACAAGAGAGCAGATGATGGCAGGAAGGCAGGAGGAAACCGGCTGAGACCAAACTCGGGGGGGCTCTTGTATCGACCAATTTTTCATATCTACTTCCTTGGTTTTGATCATTTCTGCCATTTTTGTTGTTAATGTAATTGTTTCTAGGGATATAAAGTTATACTGTATAATCAAGTTAATAAAGTAATTCATCACACTTTTGGTTCTTGCACACCAAGATTATAAGGCACAATCGTGTGCACTCAGTAACTTTATTGAAAATGTATTGACTCAAGAGAAAACTGTAACAGCTTTTATGGATTTATAAATGTTAAAACTGCAACAATAAGTTGATTTTCGATTAGTCAACCAAAGTAAAATGAATCAGCAACTGTTTTGCCAATCGATTAATCTTTTAAGATTTTTCTGACAAAAATGCCAGATAACACTGGGTTCCGGCTTCTTAAATGTGCGGTGGTTCCTTTTTCTTTGTCATATTTGAAAGTTATTTAAATCTCTTTGGGATTTTTTTAAGGGTTGGTTAGACAAATCAAGAAATTTGAGGATGTCACTTTGGGCTCTGGGAAGCTGTGATGGGGGTTTTTCTCTACTTTCTGGCCTGAAGAAGTTTAAACAATTCATTAATAATCAAGTAAATAACCAGCAGATGATTAACAGCAAATTTAAGTTTCAGCCCCCGGTAAATTTTGTGAAGTTGTGAACTTATAGTCTGGCTCTATATCCAGCCTACTCTGTTTACCTTTGCTTTATTTTATCTCATGTCCTGTCATATGAACTATTCCAGATAATAGGGCACTATAATACATTGTCATTCAGCAAGCACATCAGCAGTGCCCCTTGATTCGCTTTTCTTGGCCCTCACACCTTCAGACTGCTAATGTGCATCTGACTGCCAGTGCGTCGGTCCCGGAGGTGATGAAAGTGAAAATTAGAGCAGAGTTTATTCGCCCCACAGGTTCTGCAGGTTACCCTCACCTCTGCCTGTCTACAGCACATCTCCACCACTTGTCATGTGTTTCCATACTGAAGCTGTTTTAACACCTTCAGGCACATGGCATTAAGGTCATAACAATAGTCCTAACATAACACATATGGCTTGTTATAAACTTTTATAAAGTCAAGCTGCACCTCTCTAAAGTGCTGATTTTGTGATGTGATGTGATGAAGCCACATTAGTAAGTTGCCAAATGTGTCTTTTTAGTGGTGTGTGTGTGTCCCCAGCTTACGATAAACTCGCTGATCAAACCCTTGTGTTTTCAACAAACTGTGTCATTACCCAACACATAACACACACACACACATACACACACACACCCTTCTGCACTGATGCCTGTGCACATTTCTTGATGTGCTACAACAAAGCCCTTACACCACAGTAAAGACCAGGAGGGAAAGGGGATTTTACCAGGGTTGAGTTTTAGGTTTAGGTCTTGTTTATAGCTTTTAAAATTGGCAACCCTCCCTCTCCTCAGCCTGCACAAGCCTACAGGGGCTTTATGTTATTCCTAAAGTGGTTACTTATAGTGGTAACTGCAGAAAGGTGTGGCTCCCCAGTGACCACTCAGCTAACCAGATAATTACACAGTGACTCTCTTTTTTTATTGGTTTTAATTCACTGAGCACCATCACATTCAACAGTGTGAGGAGTAATCCAGTCTTCCCTAGAATTTAAAGAGCCAATCCTTCCCTGCTTTCGAGCCATTTTCTCGTCCATTAGCTTTCATCGCTTAACTTAAGTTTATAATTAAGGGCTTCTTTCATTATTTCTCTCGGAAATCTAAGTCATGACATACTGAGGTTGAACTTTTGGGCTTCTCTGAAGGTCAAAACGTTCACTTTCTCGAGTCTAATAAAGTTGTAGGAGCCTTGGTTGATTGTGTAGATACTTTCTTTTTCTTAACCTTACTAAATCTGTAATTGGGAACCAGCTCTAACTATAGGACTGAATGTGCATACAACTACCTTTTTTCATCTTCTTTGGCTAAGAAACATGAAATATGTTGTCGCCGAATGATTACAAAATGATCAGTAATCTTGCCAAAACCCTATGCCTTCCATGCTAACCACTACATTCCCATATTGGCATGTGAAAGAAGCACTATTGACTGGCTCTCTGAATCAATTTAACACATACTTTCTTTTCCCTTCTTTCCCTCTCCAGTGAACAGAGCATCTGCCAGGCGCGAGCCTCGGTGATGGTCTATGATGATGCCAGTAAGAAGTGGGTGCCCATCAAGCCTGGGCAGCAGGGCTTCAGTCGCATCAACATCTACCACAACACTGCCAACAACACCTTCAGAGTGGTGGGCGTCAAACTGCAGGACCAGCAGGTGAGAGACGCAAGAGAATGATCAGCATCATACACACTTGATGTGGAGTAAAGATTTCTAAAGTCTTCAGAAAACCAGAGCTCCAGGTTTATATATAGTAGCCCTCAAATAATGTTGTTACTCCTCCCTCAGATACACGTTCAGAGATCACAAATCTACGATGCTAGGTGGATTCCAGGATTGATGGATATTGTGATAAAGTATTAGTGTAGTTTACAGTTTGTATCATGCTTCTCTCAAACTGTCTGCTCATCTGTTCCTCTACACTATGTGTTTTCCAGCTTTTAAGATGCCTGATATGATATATACCTGGTGCCTGTACCACGTTCATGTCATATGTGATGGACGTTAGAGATCGATTCCCTTTGTTAACAACATGAGGGCATTGATATCATGAAGAGAGCTCTATGCTTACACAGTTGTGTGATAATTAAAGTACTGTGTAATGACAATATAACACATATGTATGAAGTTTGGATTTACTTACATTGGATTACGGTCTATGGCTCACGTGAGGCATCCGTATTTTTATTTTTTACAAGCACAACACAAGTTGGATATATTGGAGCATTCCGAAATAAATTCCTAGTCATAGTTAGGACTTGGAAGAAGAAAAAGAGTGACCATTTTAACAGTGTTTTTTTCCAGTTGAGAAACATGAAAAGTTACTCAAAATGCATCATATTTTGAGGTGATATTATAACTTATGCCTTTGTCAGTACTGATATTATTGTCTTTCCCTCCTATGTAATGGATTTAGCGTGACGCGACTGTTGAATTTGCAGCATGATGAATCCTGTCTCTTTGATGGACTTCGTTTGACGTCATGGTTGAGACAGCAAATTCAGCTATCAGAGTCAACATTTTGTCATTTATACACAACAAAAAGAAAATTAAACCATGAAGTGATCAAAAAAAAAAAATCTGCCCAAAACATTATTTTTTGTGTTTAACAAAGGGACAGTAAGTAATATAGCACATGTTGTTGTAAATTTGCTGTTTTTTATTGGAATCCTTTGGAACACTGGTACCATAGAGGTTAAAAAATCAAACAGTGAAGCAAATGGACGCTGGAATCCAACCTTGGAGCAGCTGATAAAATGTGGGGGGGGGGATAAGCAAGAATCCTCTTCCACTCCCTCAACGCCGGCTGTTGACTGTCAATGCTTAACAAACAAGTCTTCCCTTATAAGCTGCGCATTATAAAATCTACACAAATTTTTAATTCGCAGCCTAATTTTCTCTCATCCATTAAGGTGGTGATCAACTACTCCATAGTGAAGGGCCTGAAATACAATCAGGCCACTCCAACCTTCCATCAGTGGCGTGACGCCCGCCAGGTCTATGGGCTGAACTTTGCCAGTAAGGAGGAGGCCACCACCTTCTCCAACGCCATGCTGTTCGCCCTCAACGTCCTCAGCTCCCCTGACAGCGGAGGTAAGGATTCATGATATGTGGAATAACTGCATCTTTTCATTATTCGAATGCCCACTTTTGACCACCACTTAATCTATATTCTATTAAAAATTCACTCCATTACTTTTTTTTTCATCCACATTTTTCATGAAACATCGGTGTCCTGATTTTTATTTTACTCCCTGGCGTTCCTTAGAGAAAAGGGAGTATGAGAGTATTAGCTTGAGCTTTTTAAATGGTTTCCAGATCAAAAAAACAAACAGATAACGGCAGACTGTCTTCAGTTTTCATCTGTGATCAGTTAAAATCTATTTTTATCCTTAAAAGAATGTCAGGTAACCACAGTCAAATATTCAACATAGCTTTTACTACATAGACACTCTTTGATGAATGTTTTCTCACCAAACTCAGCTCTTGTAAAGATGTAAATTGTAATACAGACAGTGGAAGGATGTTGAAGATGTTTTAGAAGACAACGTTCAAGCAATTCACAATAATCTAAATTGTTGATTGTATGTACACATGAAGTAAGCTGCAATGTTGAAAGCCTGTGCAGTTTAACTACTCTGCTAAGCTGTACTACCCTCTGCCGGTTAAGAACATGTACTGCAGATCCACTCTGAACTCTAGTCCAAACAATAACAACATTACCAGGGGGTTGCTGGTTGCTGACTGGAAAGTTTTTGTATTATTCCCATTTAAAGATTTGTTTTCATATGTCCACCTTTACTAGAGGGCTGATAGTATAGAGAAAGAAAGGAAATGAGTGGAGCAAGAGAAGGGTTTGACAGATATCTGAGGTGTCCAGCTGGAGTCAGATGCAGACATTGCAGTCAGGTGGTTTGCATCTGAACCAGGTGACCTCATATTATCCCCATTTAAAGCATAGTTGTTGCATTACTTACTACAGCTTTTTAAAGTGAAACATATTAAGTCTGTAGAACAAAGAATGAGCATCATTAGAGACATGTGGTCCAATCAGTAGATTTTATTTTATACATGGTCAGCTAACACTTTTTGTTTTGGTTGGACCTTCGAACTGTTTTTGAAGTCTAACTCACATCTACTCTTGGTTTACTAAATTGCTTCTTACCAGCTCTAGTTACAAGCTACTTATAAGTTGTGAGTGCGCATGTTTGAGAATATCTCTGAATGTTTAACTGCTGTGTCATCCCATCTCTCCTATCGGTGGCTAAAATATCCCATATGGAGCCTTACTGTCGTACCCAACTGTGCTCACATGGCAGCCCTCCTTTTTTTGAGGTCATTTGGATTTGGGATCATGGGCCATGTCATGCAAGGCAGGAGTTTCTCTTCATTTGGGAAGAATTTTTATCTGTTTTCTAGAATTCTACATTACTGATAGTGAATAGGCTTTGGAAAGTTTCTCATTATGTTGACTCCAGAGATTTCATCTGGTGTCCTCAGGCGGGTTTCTTCAGCCATCATCATCCTCAGTAAGTCTTCTGCCTGCAGAGAAATACGTCCAGTAGCTATGCATGTTTTCCTTGGTAACAGACTAACTGGCAAATGACGGTAAACTGATCTTCAGCCATATCTTCACTATGAAAAAGAGAAATTTTTGTTCGGATGTGTAGGTAACTGTGCATTATGCTGCTAAAATCTCGAGGCTACTGTCAGACGATGATCAATCATATACTATCAGTAATTTCTCGAAGTGACACTTTGAACATTACAGGCTGACATAGTTAGTAAATTGATTGCTTTGGGCAGTTAATCAACAGAAAAATAATCCTCAACTATTTTGATAATTGAATAATTGTTTTGTTCATTTTTCAAGCACAATCAGTGAAACGATTCCTGGCATTATCTGCTTCCAGCTGCAAAAATGAGATGATTTGCTTCTTTTCTCTTCCATAGACTGTGTAAACTAAAAATCTTTTGAGCTTTTGAACTAATGGCATTTTGTGCTTTGGGAACTGACTGATAACCATAAACTGGAAGACCTTATCAGTGACTTTGAGACCTGTCATTTTTAAGTGAAGGTGGCAAATTGATTGAGTCCATAGGTCTCTTTCTTTCTCTCTCTTTGTGTCTACTTTTAGGGCGGCTGATGTTAATTATTCATCTTTTCATTTAGTGAAAGAATGGCAGAGGACAATAGGAAGGAGTAATTGATTTTTCTTTGATCACATCACGACAACTCGCATACACACACTTACAGTGGTCTCCTGAGCCCCCATAAAATACTCACAAGTCGGATCACGCCCTTTCGTCCCTTGGGCTTCCTTTTCTTCCTTGACCCTTGCCATGCCAACAGCAAGAACCAGAACAGTAGAAACTCTCACATGCACACATTCTCACATCCATGGATACACATGCAGTACAGCACAACACGGAGTGATAATTGCCTCCTTCACATCTACCTCATTAATGTCTGCAGAAGGATTGTGAAGTGTTGATGACACCCTCAGGTTATGTGTAGAGACTGAGTCCCTCAAGTCTAATCTGTAGTTGTTGGAAGGTGGAGCAGAGAGTCAGCAGGTGTGAGTCAGCACCGAACTGCAAACACTAATGATAGTATTTTTGCTTCATCTGTAGCTTTATATCCTAGAATAATTTCTTTGAGATTTCTAGGAGATATAGAATCTCTGCAACAAAATGTTGCCCCTGGGGCCAACAAATGCAATTAAAGATCAGTGTCAGAGAACACTTCTGCTATCAACTCTCAACTTCCTCTTAGCATCTTTAGTCATTATGATCTGAAAGCTTACTCTAGATCAGCAGTGCTAATCAGAAATGCTTAATTAGGCCTGGTTGAAGCAAACCATCTATTACTTTAGTAACCTCTATTTTTGCGGAGAGAGAAGGTTTCTTTGTATTTAACCCTCGTAATATTCGCTGAATGTAACATGCAGCTTTGCTCGCAGAGCATATAATTATCACGAGCTAACGAGCAGAGTCCAGGGGAGTGTCAGGGAGCGAGGGAAACAAGACATCCTCAAGGCATCGCTTCTTCACTCCGCAGCACAGCACAAAAAAAGATCCATCAACCACATGAGCCATGGCAGAATAAACTGAAGTATCTCATTATCAGCAAGTGAAACCTGCATTTTGCAAGCTTATTCGCTTACCACCTGATGATAGTAATCACTACTTAAACGTTAACAGTTTGGTGTAAAAGTGAAGTCATTATTACGGACAGGAAAAAATGTCACCCAATAAAAAAAACAAAAAAAAAGGAAGAAACCTCAGAGTAACACAGTAGTGATCCCTATTCCTGGATGGACGGAAATGCAAAATGTACATGTGGGAATAAAAATTACAATATTAAACTAACAACATGGAGAAACAAAATTACAGTATTAGTTAAATATTTTTTTTACGTTTAAAGTTGGCTGTAAATCACTTTTAATAGCCCTAACCTGTATGAAAGGTGCCACCAAATGAGGTGTGGTTGGTTGATTTTGATTGATTGAAACGGGATGATAGCTCATGATATTAAGTAAATATTAAAAGTGATAAGTTATAATAGTTTCAGAAAAATGTATAATATACTCGCAAATGTTACATAAGGCTAAGCTCTTGTAACACTCAAGGTGAAAGGGCACATGTATAGTTGCAAGGAAAGTGAAAATAGAAAAGACTGGAGTGAAAACTTTCAGCCCTCGGTGTGATCTGGTTCCCTTCATGGCGACTGTCCCCGTCGCCCCAACAGCCACCCCCCATGGTTGAGACACAGCGAATGGAAATATCACCCGTGGGTGTTCTTGATGTCAGGCTGGAGTTTAATGACTGGTATTCTGGTGATATGAGATAAGAGGCCCCCCCCCCCGATGTTCCCTGGGAATAGCTGCCCCAGAATGGGGTTCTAACTCCGTCCTGAAGACTGTCTGTAGTTGGTCAACAAGCAAAGTGCTAAACTCAGAGGGTCTTGTGGTCAATCTTGATTACTTAACTGTCCCCGCCATCCATTAACATGTTGCCTGTGTTGATGTAACGTCATTAAAAACTGTTGACATAATGACTTAAACACTGATTTTAAAAGGATTTCATGGCTCATCCCACTCCAATGTACTGTATTTCTGGACTCTTAAACCAATTACCCTTGTTATATATGATTTGTTTTAGGAGCTATTTCATATTTGCACATTCTTCTCCTGTGATATTCTCAGCACTTCTATTTATTCCAATCTCCTAGATCTTCTGCTGTGGTTTACGGTTGAGATTACTTTAGCTGGCGACCTGTTCAGCAAATTACATTATAAACAGCTTTTTGTCTCTCTGGGGCAAAGTCACAGTACCTCACATGATGCCTGTTGCTGTCTATTCATTCAGTAAACACAGCTTCTCTTCCTGCACTCACCACTGGGAATGTTTTTATAAGATGATTATATAGTTTTAGGACTTGTCTCTAGATGAAAATCACACCAACTGATGCTGCACAAACACAGATTTTTAAAAAAAGACATTTAAATTCAGATCAAGGAGGTGTTTTCTACTTTTTTAGACCTGCTCTTAATACTATGAGGAACTGTTTCAGAAACAGAAAATATTTTAGAGATAGATAAATAGATGGGGGGGGGTAGAAAAAATTGACAAAAGCACAGTAAAAAACTGAGGAATAGCAGACATATTTCATAGTGAAGGTGGATGATGTAAGAAGAGGGAGGACCGGTGATAAGGAAGCAAAGGGACAGAGCAGGTGAGAAGAGGAGAAGAGGAGAGTGGCCAGAGAAGATAAAGACTGACCAACGAGGGTAAAGAAGCAGGGTGAGGGGAAAAGAGTTAACACAAAGGAGAAGTAGAAGAGTGAGTGTTGGCAGAAAAGGCAGTGAAAGAATGAGGAGAAGGAGAGGAGGCAGTTTGAAAGGACAGATGTTGATGGACACATTGATTGTACACTTTCTGTATAATCTCCCCTTTTGTCCTCCAGGTCCGGTCGTCCAGCGCCAAAATGGGCCCTCCTCAGAGGAAAGTGAGGCACAGAGGAGGTACAGACGGGAAGCAATCTCTGCACAGAAAATCACAACAGAAAAAACAGAACACTTAGAATATAAAAATCCCAGCCATGTGGAACAAGACATTCTAAGCATAGTTTTTACCAAAAATAGGGCAGAGAAACCCAGCTCTAGTAAATAAATAGTTTAATACATATTTGGTGCTCTAGTATATATATAATTACAGACAGTGTTAGATTGACTCAAAATAAACTACAGTGCACGTGTTCAGCATAATGAAGGCAAATGTCGTATAGTACAATGATGTGGCTCAGTTATGTATAATTAGTAGTTCTTGGACAACACTGGAGGCCTGCGGTACATTTAGTATATAATATAATTAGTATGATGAGTCCATTTTTGGTTTTGGTCCGGTCATAGAATGACAATAAGAAAATTAAGAAAAAAGACAAACCTCTTCGCAACTTCATTTTAGGATATTTCGACCTTCGGTGTTTCTCGTCTGTTACCCATTGATGATAGCGTTATATGCAGAGAAACAGTCGAGCTACACGCTAGGCTTGATTTAAGAAGAAACACTGAAGCCACTAGCTACAGATTTAAAGAGCAGTGACATCCTTGCAATTCATAGGATGATGGAGCAACATCAGATGCAGGCGCACAAGGAAAGGGAGCGACGAACGTCAGGATCAGGTGAGGCCTAAACAAATACACCCACACCCGGCTATATAAACACACACACTCAGACACGCAGTCTTACGCTGATGCTGCTCTGGAGACCAAAATGAATTGAAGGCTGCGAAGCGTATGTTCCTAGCTACGCAAACATTTTAAACAAAACAGACTACAAAAAACAAAAAAAAACTCACAGCACATTCCAGCCGTCAGTAAACAACCTTGCTAAGGGAGCAAATGGCCATTTGCTCAGCTTGGTTTTATTTTTTAACGAGGGAAGTTATCAGTGGTGGGTCAGGAAAAGTACACTTTACTTTCCCAGTGCAAACAGGTGATTTTATCATTAGTAAATACCAGAGATTCCAAACTCTGATACAGTGGGTTCCAAGAGGTAAATAGGCTTCCCCGGTGTTGTTTGTGTTAGTGTTCCCAACCTTAGTTTCAACCACTATCCCCCAGTCTGTATCCCCTTATGCTTTTTTACCCATGCACATATATAAATGTTCAAGTCTGTCCCTTAATAACACGCACAGACTTAAACATCCTCCTTTGTCCCTGCTGTCAGTGGCGATATTAGTGCCCCCTGTCCCTGCAACATGCTCTACTGCCATCTCCTTCTTCCAGCCTCTGTTGGGGGAAAATGCCATATGCTTTCTGATCATGGCTCAGTCATGTTGCATTCTGCTGCTTTGTTCTTTTTATGATATTTTGATTCTTTCTTATTTGCTATTGGCTTCCGTTTTTTGGATTGCTCCTGATTTTCTCATCTTTACTTGCTTGGTTGCTCGGTTGGTTGCTTTTCATTCTTCTCACGTTTTTCTCTTTTTTTCTGTTTTCC
The DNA here is from genome assembly GCA_016859345.1 of Istiophorus platypterus. Taxonomy (NCBI): domain Eukaryota; kingdom Metazoa; phylum Chordata; class Actinopteri; order Istiophoriformes; family Istiophoridae; genus Istiophorus; species Istiophorus platypterus. The sequence goes on from CM029120.1 coordinate 13,434,785, forward strand.
TTTGTTTGTTGCCCTCCTTCGTCTGCATCTACTCTTCCTCTCTCTCCTCTCCTCTCCTCTCTGTCTTTCTCTCTCTGCCCGTCACAGTCGTTTCCACTCTCCAATATAAAGTCTCCACCCCTCCCACCCACCCAGACACTCCTCCTGAGTACAGACAGTACAGAGCTAGCACACTGCCACCTTCCTACGTCCGTGTGGCCTCCTCCTCTCCTCCCTCCATTATCTCCTCCGCTCCTTCTCAGGAGAAAGAGGCAGGGGCTGCTAGGGACAAGGCCCAGCTCTCCTCCCAACTCTCCACCTCGCTTGCCTCAGCCTTTTCCCCGGTCCAGACGGGAGTGACCACCCAGGGCCGACAGGTCCGTCAGATCCCCCTTTCTCCTCCCACAGCCACCCGCCACCTACACCTTCAACAACAACAGCAGCAGCAACAAGACATCATGCTCCCCCCTAAACACGGCACCTGGTCCGCCTCTCATATGCAGCAGATGTATGCCCAGTTGCCTCCCTCCTCCTCCCCTTCAGTCATGATGGCCATGCCTGTGAAGCAGGGTTTGCCCCCACAACCAGTCATCCCAGTGGCTCATCCCCTCCCGCCCCTGAGCACTAGGATGAAGCCCCCACCTCTTGACCCGAGCACCGTGACAGTCCCTCACCAGTATCCTCAGCACCACCCTTACTCCAACGGTCAGCCAGATGACTCCTATTCTCCTCATTCTCAGCATCTGCCACTCACCCCTCAGCTCTGTGAGGCCATCCCCCTGCCTCCTCTGATAGGTCACGCAGCCCAGGGCCCTGTCCCCGGCCAGCAGCCCCAGTACCCATCCACCTTCCACCCTCAGCAGCATCAGCAACAACAGCAACCACAACATCAGCAGCAGGTGTACCACCACCAGGCCCAGCCCCACACCACCACTTCCTCTTCCTCCTCCTCACCCCCCTCTTACACTGCAATGTCTGATGGGGGCTCACCCAAGAAGACCCCCTCCCCAGTCCCCCAGCAGGCCCCCCTGGCCATCAGCAGTAAGTATTAGGAGGAGTGAGGAGGAGGTAGTGTCTCAGCAGAGGGATGTTATATGCATATTGTGTGTGTGAGTGTGTTTAGAGCTGTGTGAATGTTTGTTCATGTGTGTGTAGGTCAGGTAGGGTGGGTCATGTGCATTCACTCTAATGTATGTACATCACTCATATTGTTACACCAGAACATTAGAAAGACACATATGTTATATCCACACAATACACCAGCCCTTAACGCCCCTACACACCCTCACAGATATTATCACTTCTGTTGCACGATTACACCTCTTCTCAGGAGTGTGTGGATGTGTAAATATTCTGCTTCTTCTGCCCCTGCTCTTTTGCACCTATAGAATTAGACCTATAGGGTTAGAAAACTGTTATCACGGTTGTTTTTTTGGTTTTATAGCTTGATTCAAACCAACTTTGGTCTGATTAAAAGGTCTAATCCAGGCCAAAGTAACAGGAAACACCTGCGTGAATGTGTAGAGCCTATAAATCAAATGAGAAACCCTTTCAATGGTGAATAAATCATTCAACTTCATAAATAGTTCTCAAATTTTAGCACAGTGCAGCAGGAGAGTAGACCTTTCACCTTTGACCTCTCCTGGCTGCAATTAAATTACCAAGAGACAATAAACCAAAACCCTTTAGAATCCCTTTAGAAAAAACAAATAATAAATGTAATAATGATGGTCTGCCTATGTCAAATGAGTTTCAAGTCTTTATTATTTGTTTGTCACATGAATAAAAGGAAAAGTGGTGGCTGCCGATGGAATATGAAATCTAAAACCGTAACACTTGACACGTTTCCCAACTGTCTATCAGACAATCAACATCCTTCTCCCAAGAACTCGCTTCACTAGTGCTGCCCAGTGGTCTGTTGCCTTGCGCTGAGCTGTTGTCAGGTACTCCTCATACAGTGAGAGTTAGCAACTTATCATTCCTCAGATGGTGCTGGGTCAACCTTCCAAAGGGCGGAAAAAGATCAATAAAGAGATGCATTCATTAACTGAACTCTAATTTTCCTCTCCCAGGCCCCCCTGTCTCTGCAGGTCACCCCTCTATGCTCTCTGTGGCGCCTCCTCCAGCTCCAGCTCCAGCACCCATGGCTGGCCCTCCAGCCCCACCACCACCACCGGGTCCACCACCCCCGATGGCGGTGCCCCCACCCATGCCCCCTCCACTGCCCACTGGTGGAGGGCCTCCTGGGGGCCCGCCTGGGGTCCAGCACCAACCCTCAGGACTGGCTGCAGCATTGGCTGGAGCCAAGCTACGTAAAGTACATAGGGTGAGCCTCCCTGGTTTAACCTAAGGGGGCATAGATCCAGTCCTGCTCATTTTATTTTATCAGTATTTAATCACTGAAGCCATGTTATTTGTGCAAAAGAGAGACATAGAGTGCTCTCAGTCCAGACAACCCTCCAGAGCCATGAACTGAAACTCATTTTTACAATGTGTTCCTCAGGATGAGAGCAGTCCACCTGGGTCTGGTTGCAAAAGTGACTCCAATCGGTCTAGTGGTGGCAGTGGTGGTGGTGGGGAGGGACTGATGCAGGAGATGAATGCCTTACTAGCTCGCAGGTTAACCAGCTAAACACACACACTTCACCTTTCCCCCAATCCTTCAGACAGAAACAAAGAAATGCGTGTTCTCTCAGCCACTCTATCAAATACTATGCTGAGGTTTTCAGCTGGTCTACCTGGTTCTGTTTTCCCTGCCATAAATGTTTATCTCAAAAAGAAAGTAAGCTTTTGTGCTAGTATTTGGTCACAATCTTCCTGTACTAATTTAATACTTAATGGATTATCTTTATGTGTATCTCACATGTGTATCTTGCTCATGTCCTCATTCTGCCCTCTCATAGACGGAAAGCGTCAGAGAAACCTGATGAAGTAAGTTTGGGGACTTAGAGCAATAGTGTGACATTTTGGTGATTTATTGTCGAGAGCTAGATGAGAAGATCAATACCCTTCTGTACATTTGTCTGTAAAATGTGTACCTGGGAGTGTCTGATAGTAATTCAATATGTAACATAAAGCCATAAATTTTTTCACAATCATTTTTAAACCTCAGTTTTTGTACAAATTAAACAAACAAGTCATAATGTGTTAATTAGTGAGTGTTAGAGGTGCTTGTTGGTGGATTTCATTTAACTTCAGACAGAGCCTGGCCAGTCTTTTTCCAGTCTTTGTGCTATGCCAGCCAGTTTGGTGGTGGCTTTTTATTTAGTTTGTAGACATGAGAGTGATATCAATATTCTATCTCTAACTCTTGTCAAGAAAGCAAAAAAGTGTATTTCCAAGAATTGTGAACTTTTCCTTCAAGATTTTATTTGAAATTTAACCTGGTTGGGGAAACTTACAGAAAAGAAAGCTGAAAACTTTGTGATTGTCTCTTTTTTCTCTTTCCTGAAGGATGACTCCAGTGGTCGAGGGCCAGGTCAGCAGAACTCAACAGGTACAGACGAGTCTTCTCCCCAGATTATTGCATAACACACCTAATGCATTATAAAACTACATTTCTTCAGATATCTTCTGCCCACTGTTTCAGAGTTGTTTCATTTTATGCCATCTATTCTTTCCCCCTCTCTAGATGCTGTGAAGAAGCCATGGGAGAGATCCAACTCTGCAGAAAAGTCCTCACTGGTGTCCAGGTCTGCAGATAAGAGGAGGAGGAGCGGAGGGAGTGTGTCCTGAATATGTAACAAATAGAAAGTCACTGACTTTGACCAGGGGGATTTCAGAATAAATCTCATCCTGTACGCTACAGGCACTAGGACACGTATCAGAAATGAAAGACTGATATAATAAGACGACTCAAAACCAGGGTTAATTTTAACAACAGTGCACCACCCTTTAATATGCAGTCTCATGCTCTAACAAATAATATTCTTTTTTGTGTTGCAGAGTGAGACCCATTGGCAGCACTAGTGAATCAGACACAGAGTTTGACAGGATGAAACAGGTCGGTATAATTCTCCACTGTATTACATAATTACTCTATTACATAAATGCTTTTTATGGGTTGTGTGCTTTAAAGACTTTAATGATTTTACACATCATGGGAAAAGAAACTCATAGGCAATACTTATTTTGCAGGAAATTTTGGATGAAGTTGTACGTGAGTTGCATAAGGTGAAAGACGAAATCATTAATGGTAAGCAAAGCAGTGCTTGAAAAGTGCAAAGTGTATCTAGCAGCACACAGCATGTTTATTCTTTTCAACACGCTACTTTTTACACCACACACCATTGATCTGAACCATCTAAATGCCCGGTCCAGTTTGAGTGCCCAGCCTTTTTTGCTGTGGAAAGCCTCCTCTTAAATGCTGCATTCTTTTCTTGCAGCCATCAGACAAGAAATCAGCAGAATCAGTACATCCTAATCTCATCTGAGCAACAGCAGGAGGAGAGCGAGAGGAGGAGCTGGAGGTGGATGGACATGCAGATGCACAGACACGAGGACCAAGGAATGTTCTCTCAATGTTTCTGTGACCCCGCGATGCCATGATGCAAGTTGCAGAGAGGTTGTGCCAACATTTGAGTCTGCTGGACAGCAAAAATGGAAGGAGAAAAAAATATAGAGATAAGAGAGAAGGGATTAATGAGAGAGAAGGGCAGAAGAAATTGATGGATAAAGAATGATTAAAGGACTGATGAACTAAACAGAGGATGAAGAATAAATGAACGATGAATCAAGGGATGGACAAACATTCATGCCGAGTGTGGTGTCGTGGTCCTCTCTGTGCACCTACAGACTCAGTATGCCCATTGTTGCAAGTCTTTGTTCTCTGTTCAGTCCAGGTCATAAGAAGAAAATATTTTTGTTTTCTAAGTTTTTACTGTTTTATTATTTAAAAACTGTGGTGATAATAATGATGCTGTTGATGACGCAATGAGTATTTTATTGATATTATAGAAGGAGAAAGGAATCTTGCACACCATTTATCTCAGCCTTTTATATTTTCTATCATTATTTTTTGTTTAGTCTATCCCTAACTATTTGACAATAACAAGCACAATGTGGGCCAAATGGTGCTAGAGACACTCACATGCCCTAAACTGGCATATTTAAAGACAAAAACAAAAAAAAACAGGCCTTTTTTTGACCTTGTTCATACTGGTGTTGTGTGTCTAACCTTTTCTCTCCAGAGATGATGGAAAACATGTTAATGTTTGAACAACAATTAGCCACTTAAATTACCTCTTTCCCCTACTTTCAAGGCTTAATATATTAAAAAATGGTCAAAAAAATATTGGCAAATAATCAAATAACACTCTCATGCTCTACAACTCCAGTGTGACCGAGGCACAGGTTTCTCTTTACCTGTTCAGATGTGTGAGATCATTGAAACTTGGGGATTATTCACAAAACAGGCCTATAGGTGTAAATGTGCCACCTGGTTTTACATAGATATAAAACAATGTAGTACTATTAGTCATCCTATGCTTTGTGAACCTACCAATTATGCATGAAACAGCCATCTCTATGAATTAGTTTCTCATTTGGTTTGACCAAAAAATAAATAAATGAATAAAACAAAAAAACAAATGGTGGTACATTTATTGTAGTGGTTTGTTTCCATGAAGATTCCCCTGTCTATATATGAGATTTTGAACATGATATTGGTAGCAATGTGGGGGGGGGGGATAAAGGGTTGCTCTGGCATTATGCAAATCTTACTTAGAAAGTGAATGGTAGGCCTATGTGATGGTAGCTAAATGTGTCTTTGCAGGAAGGATTTTGAATATCGGATGTTGCATTCTATCCACCGCTCTCAACTACGTTCTGATTTAAAGCTGGAAGTAAATTTATTCAAAAGAAAAAAAAATAGATGTGTCAACCATCTACACAATATCCTGCTATGTGTGTGTTCACTTGTGTTTCAGTATGTGTGGGAAGGGTTAATGGTTTTCATCTTTAGGACGTGTTAATTTTATGGCTTACTAAAACGGTCACATGTGGTTTGTAAACAACAGACAGGAAATGACAAATCAACCACAAACTTGTATTCTTTATAGTAATATCTTATAACAATCTTTAACGGTTTTTATACAGTCATTTAAATAGAAACAAAGACAATGGTTACTGATCAAACACATAGATTAAGTAGTATATATATACAGTGTGTGGAGAAAAAAAAAAAACAAAAACAACTTACAATACAATAGCCCTGCAGTAAATACTAAATTGGTGAAGCAGGTAACGTTTTTATTCATAAGTCAAAGTGTTAATTCGTAGTTTGCTGTGTTAAGAGACTTTCACTGTGGAAAGGTCGGGGTCCACTTTTCGCTAATGTTGTTTTCTTGTGTTTATTGTGATTTCAGAGGCTTTTTTGTAATTTTGTTTTTTGTGTTGGATGCACCATCAGTTCAGGCAGGGTGGCCCATTTGTACTGCTGTAGCAGGTTTTCTTCTTTTGCCTTGGATATTCACAGCATAAAAAAGAAGATTGGTACTCAGTTTAGTAACTCTCCCTTATGCGCCAGTCAAGAGTTGCTGCCTCGGTTACTGGTAAATCATTCAAAAATGAACTAATGTTGTAATCCCTAAATTCTTGAAGGTACTGGATGAATATTGGAAAACTGTACGATCAAAAAGCGAACGTGTTCACAAGAAAAACCTCTGCAAAACAAACTGCAGCCTGAAAAAATACCATAAAATTCAATCTACAACCCTGACAGTCTCAAAAAACACCAAACATTTAAACCTCATCAAATCCGGATTTTGTAAGGAACTACTTTGTTGTATTGTACAATGTTTCTGTTATTTGTCCACTCTCTGTCAATGTAACCAAACTGTTGACAGAACGATGGAGATGTGAACAGGCGGGGGGGGGGGGTCACTGAAGAGAAGGCTCTTCTTCCTGAAAGGTAAGTTTCAGTATTTGTTTTCCACATCGGCATTGTTCTGTGAAATTGTATTAAGTAATCCGAGAGGCTTTGTGTTCTTTGATTCTCACATTCAGAAATTTTTTAAGAGGCCTGAAGTAATGTTACAGGGCAGGAAAGGAATCAACCGCTCCGTATAACCCCATGGGAATGCATGAGACCTTTGTCTCTAAAAACATGAGGATATATATATTGAATATTTCTATTATATTATTATGATCTACATTATACTATTATCATTTAACCATTCTCTGTCTTCCGGGTACATGAAAATGTGATTGTCATTACTCTCATGACAACGGGCCATCTATTAATAGCAGGAATTGAAGCATAAATAAATAAGCAGGGAAACCAAGCTGGAGATGCTAAATTCCCATTTCCATAAACTGTGTATGCAACTGATATGCGCACATTAGTTTGCCATATACTTAGTCAAGTACAGGACTAATGTAAGATGAGAATGTCCAAGATGTTAGAAAGTGTGCATTGAGTGACAATCACACACTACATGGAAAAACAAAAACATTAAAACTAGAGAATGTGATATTTGATAGAAGTCCATAGATTTTTGACAACTGAAATTCACATTCTTGTTTAATGGGAAGAATAATAAGTCACAGATCTATTCCCGCTTGCTTAGCTTGTACTCCCGCTTGATTCTGGCGTAGGGGCCGATGCTGTCATCGAACACAAAGTCCCATAATACCCTGGTCCAGGAAGTGTGTTGAGGCAGGGAGTCATAATACTCTGCTGCAATTTTCTTGACCTGCCAACAACAACCAAAAGAATAAATAGAAATTAGTCAGAATGAGAGCTTAGACAAGAATAAGAAGGCAAATCAGAAATATATATACATCTGACATCTAAATCAGAAATGTAAACTCATAAATACCTTGGGGATTTTGGACAGACAATTCAATATGACACCTTATTTTGCTACAACAATTAGATACAGACACAAGGGCTGAGTGAATCAGAATTTTCACTGATTTGTTGAACAAGAAAAAAGACGAAACATAATGTAGCATCAACACACAAATCCCACTATTTATTGGTGGGTACCATGTTTATAATTTTCTTTTCTATTCCAAAGTGCCATTTAAAAAGAAATCCTCAAAGTATACCTCTTTATATTTCAAAAGAATTTTTTTCTAACCAAAGAACAATCATGGCTCATAGCTCAAAAGTAAAGAATTTCCCAACAAACTGGATCAGTTTCATTAGTCATAATCATTCTCTTCATGCTCTGGCGGTGTTAGAAAGGGAACAGTTAATCAATTACAAAACCTGTGTCTTTCATCTGATAAATATTTGCAGTTGATAGAAAAATATGTGACATTTTGCATTTGCTAATACCTTTCCTGCCAAGGTACCTGTCAATGCCTGGAGGATATGTGTTTTCTCATTCACTCTCTAGAACTCAATAATAATCTCTCTGTTCCAGAGTTCACCTCTTGCAAAATTTAGTCATGATTTATCACAGTAACACAATCTCACCTGAGGTAGTTTACTGCCAGGTATGCTTGGGAAGTCATGGTGCTCCATGTGATACCCGACATTGAAGGTGATCCAGTTCAGGGGTCCATAGTAAGAATATGTCTCGTGTCCCTTTAGGAACATGTAATGCTCAGCAATGAAATGTCCAGAGATAGGATGCAGTCCCATACACAGAATAGATCCTGCAATGAGGTAAACAATGGGCTTCAGCCCCCATAGGTAGTAGATAATTAAATCTACTGTCAGCTGAACTACTGCATTTTGGATCTCCAGCTGGCCCACTGGCTTAGGGTTGACCACCAATGGGCGCAGGGCATAGAAAAATGGCTGCAGGAAGAGCCACAGGACCTTCCTGGGCGGAGTGCAGAAGAACCACCCCTCAAAGTCCGTGGGGATGTCAACATCCAGCTGGTTGCCTCCCAGATACCGATGGTGGTCGATGTGGTACTTCTTGAAAGAGGCGGAGTAAGGCAGCCCAATGGGCAGGTTGGCCCACATGGCAAACCAGCGGTTCCACTTTGCCAGCTTGTTGCCAAAGGCCACGTTATGAGAGATGTCATGAATGGCCAGAGTGAGAGAGTGGTTGATGCAGCCTCCGAAGGCATAAGCCCAGAAGAAGATCCACTTCCAGGCGAGGTTGCGGACCAGGTAGCAGGCTAGGAGCTGGGTTAGGACCATGCCTGATACCACCCACTTCAGCTGGGGATCTGGACCCATCAGAGACTTGATCTCTGGATATTTAGCTGAGGAGAGAGGCAGGTAGAGACAGGGATGAAAAGGGACAAGGCCAAAAATGAGGAGAGTATAGAAAAGAAAGGAGTTGTAAGAGCAATAAAGGTTTAGGTTCATATACAGCAGAACAAGTAGTGGGTGGAAATGGTAGATAAGGAGAGAAAAGGGTAAAGGATGTAAGGATGTAAGTTAAATATCTGTAATGAATTCAGCTGAGAAAGTTGTTTACAAGGAACAATTGACTCTCATTTTCATAAGGCTGATTTCATACCACATATCACTGTGTCTTGCTGTGGCCCAATAATCTGTATCCTAAAAAAACATAACCAACCATGCTGTAAGTTACCAGCCCTTCTCCTGAGAAGAGTCTCCTGAAAAAAGTCATTTTAATTGGCAGAGGTGTTGTTTTGCTGAGGGACATGAAACTCAGGGAGATACAAGGGAGTGGTTCAAAAACAATTAGTGCTACAAAAAAAGCTAGGTTTGGTTCATAAGGCCTGTATAACATAATCTACTCATTAAGACATTCAGGTTGGGATGTGTTACGTTTGCCATCTTATAGATAAACACTTTAAAGAGATTTGGTTTAAGTAAATCAGAAGAAGTTGGCCAGAACCATTTGAAAGTCAGGATCACAGGGGAGGCGTCAATCCCAGTGTCCACTCAGTGCTGCAGGAGCATATCTCATCATGCAGAGGAGAGCTAGCCATCCACCATCAAGTGATAGTACATGCAAATATGACCTGCACCTGTGCTTTCAGCTCACTTGTGTAATACCCCTATGCAAAGTAGACTCACCTTGGCAACTAAAAGTTAAAGACAACAAATCGTGGTTTCAGTGACTTTTCTGCCACATGCAGGTCTCCCCTTTACTGCCCAAACCCTCTTTACTTAGTTAAAGTTTAGCCAGAAGGATTTTCATGCTCTGTTTCTTCATCTGCAGTATTATTAGAACTCACCTACAATGTCTCATTTTCTCAAGCTATTTGTAGCCATATTTTAGACAGTAATTTCTCAAATGTTGATGTTGTAGCCCGCTCACAGGGGCATAAAGTTAAATCAATAACCAGATATCATAAAAGATGCTGTTTAGGCCATCACTGGATTTTACCTTTACTGTGTCAGAGAGTCAAATAGTCAATCCATACACTTCACCTTACTGTCAGGTACTTCCTCTGTGCAAGGTTTCAGCCTCAGGTTTCAGCTAAAAATTATCTGAGACTCAACTGCATACCATGAGTGACAATCAAATCATGCATTGTTCAGGGTTAAGACTTCCTAGACCTGCTAAAAAAACATCAATCATCATACAGTCGTCATCATACGTCAGGATTACTAATCCTTTTGTGAACTCACAAGTCATTTTTCTTGTTGATGTCTTTTGAATGTGCAGAATAATAGGAAGTTTATGACATGAAAGTCGAGCCTATACCTAAAGACTGCAGAGTAACCAAACCATAAGCCACTTGTCAATCAAAATATCCCACATGATGATGTGAAAGGAGGTGTAGCATGATGGCCTCTGCCTCACCCCTCATTTCAGGGCAGGGGATAATTAAAGCAAAACGCCTTAATAATTCAAGGCTTGGTGGTGTCAAACAACCCATCACCTTCTAGACATGTCTTTAACACCAGAGCAACCATGCGACTCCTGGACAAAGCCAAAATCAAATATGCATCAACAGGTTTAGAGCTTGTTAAGCTACAGTTTTTTAAATTGAATTATATGATGAGTCAGTAGGAAAATATGAAAGATCATAAACTGAATAACATTTTAGATAAATATCCTCATGCATTAATAAATAACGATAGCAGATGTGGTTTAAGGCAGTTTAGTGAGGGAAGGTTATGCTTTCAGGGATCCTTCCAGATACCCTGACTCTAACAAAGCCTCATTTCTCACCCCACGTATAGCATTGTGTCTCTGTTTGTCATGAGCAGGGAATGTGTCTTGTTACCTAGCAAGCCCAGGGGCATTGTCAGCTGCACCTGTTATCAGTACATGTCAGAGAAAAAGATGACGGAGAGGGAGACGAGTTTACACACAAAAAGAACAGACTGAGGCCCCCTGTCAAACAAATCCTCCTCTAGCATTTACCAGTTTCTAGATTGAGATTGAAACATGTCATTCCTTTCATAGCTATCTGAGTATCTACACATTAACACCATGCCTTTTGCTCTGATAGGGGAGGAAACTCTCCCAAGAACGATTAAGTTTGCTGCTGATATTGTATCTACACTCCCTCTTTTCGAAGAACAAGGGACTCTTGCTGACAAAACGCCATGAAACTACTGTAAACAATGCAGCCTGAGTGTCTGAGTCAACTGTGATAGGAAACACTCCAGAATGTCAAATGCTTGAAAAACATACCTGGAATTCTTTACCTTAAAAATCTAGTTTTGAAATAGTATCCCCACTTGTACTTAAAAAAAAGAAAACTAATTGTGTAGCTTCCATGAGTATGTAAGAGAATTGCTCCAAAGTGTGTTGTCTTTAGCGGTAAAGGAGATTCTATACTCCCCCTCCATCCATTGTGGATTCGTTAAGCAACAACTCGTAAACAGGTTCAACCGGCTGCGACTTTATATTCAGAGAAAAACACGCATGTTTCAACATTTTAAACAAACTAACCAGAGATGCAAGTCAGCAGATTTCTCAGTGCTTACATAGATTTTTTTTTTCTTTTCTTTTTTTCTAATCGGCCATAATTTCTTACCCAGAATTTCTTTTCTTCTTGAGGTGTGCGGCTGATCGGTGTAGACCCATTCAAAGTCGCCTCTGCCACCTGCCTTCCCCATGTCTTTCCTCACTGTGTATTGGGCAAGTGCCTCTGTGGCGTTATGCGTGTCATCCAGCGTTCAAAGTATCGGGGCACACCCACTCACATAGGTCGTAAGATGAAGGTGTGAGGTGTGACCACAAGCCCCACCCCGAGCTGAAGGAGGGAGGGAGGGATAAAGCTGGCTGTGCACCAGCTGAAATGTATGTCACCTTCCGAGGTATGTTTTCCAGCGGGTATTGCAAAAGCAATTAAAAAAAAATGTACAATGTCTTTATTGATAAGACCAGGTTGTTGTAAGGTTGTTTTTCAGTATCCCATAAAATGTTTGTATCCCTTTTGTAATTTCATTAGGTAAAACATGAATGTGTTAAATATCAGTGGAATTACTCTAAGTATCCCCGTAGCAGAACTTTAATATCATAATTCCACTCCTGAGAACACAGTGAAGGTCTTACTTTTACTACCATATGGTTTGGCAGTATCCAAAATGTTTAACCTGGTTTACATTCACAAATTTTTAAGGTCTCTTCATAGACAGTAAGCTGAGGCAAGGAGTATGTGGGTCTGCATTCTAAAATATTGCAGTTACTATTAATTATCTGAGTTTCAGACGTTTTAATAATCAATTAACTTTATTATTCACCACTTTTTTTCTCTTTGTTTCACGATATAAACTGATCAATTGAATAGCTCCGTGTTTTTATTGTTGTTAAGTGAAAACCGGCAGTATGAACATCTCGCATTTATGTCAGGGAAATTTGCCCTGCAAATAGTCACTTTTTTTTTTACATTTTATTGCACAAAACTGTTAATTTTTATGTTCTTTTTAAAAATATGCTTCTAATTCAGTAAAAAAACAACAACAACTTCGCATAATATAAAACCTTAATTTGCAATTATAGGCATGGGACTAATAAGGAAGCTTAAACGCTGGTCAAGTCACGGGCACAATGATTCGTCTTTATTCACCTTAACTTGAGTTGACAGACATATGACTTTTAAGCATTAGTACATCTTAGGATTAAAAATCACACATTTCCCTCTGTTTCCCCACATAAATGATTAATAACACAAATAATGGCTTTCATTTCACTCTCTTGATGCTGCAGGTGATGTTTGGACTGCACAATATTAACATGACTTCTTTGACCCAAACCACGCGAGACTTCATAACTGGAGCATTGTGGCCACGAGAGTACACTGGAGTAGAGTTGTTGTCGGAGAGGGAGGCGGAAGGCAGAGAGTAGACAGGAGGAAAACCTAGAGTGGAACAGAAATAGCACATAAGTACGAGGAAATAAAACAAACTAGCATGGCATCGGGGGACACCCTGTACATAGAAACGGATGGGTCAGAAATGCCAGCCGAAATAGTGGAACTGCACGAAATCGAAGTAGAGACAATCGAGACAACAGTTGTTGGAGACGATGGTGAACACCAGCCCATGATCGCCTTACAGCCTCTTGACACGGATGATCCCAACTCGATTCACCCGCACCAGGAGGTGATTTTGGTGCAGACGAGAGAGGAGGTGGTGGGGGAGGACGACACCGAGCTGCACACGGATGACGGTTTCGAGGACCAGATCCTCATCCCGGTGCCCGCCGTGGAGGAGGACTATATCGAACAGACTCTGGTTACTGTCGCCGGGAAAAGCTCGTCGGCAGGCCGGATGAAGAAGGCTGGAAGCGGAAAGAAAGCGGGCAAAAAGAGCTACCTGAGCGGGGGAGAAATGGGCCGAAAGTGGGAACAGAAGCAGGTCCAGATAAAGACTTTGGAAGGGGAGTTTTCAGTCACTATGTGGGCTTCGGGTAAGTTCAGAGTCCGGAGTGAATTCCTGCAAGCTGGCCCCTCGCTTTGTTCTCAGCGTGTGTGCCTTGCGACGGGGCCCGGCCGGGGCCTCGTCCTCCGCCAAAGTGGGAACTGTCCCCCGACTTTGGGCCACTTGCACCCCATTTGAAATGTTTTTGTTTTTATGGGAAGCCATGTTTTATGTGTCGATGGGCGCCGCCATATTTCCCCGGTCTAGAAAGTATGGCGGCCCGAAAAAATGGCGTTTATTTGGCCGACGAAGATGGCGGCGAGAGGGGGAGCGAGTGCAGCTGGCTCCGCTAGGCCGCTGTGGCGCAGTTCAGTTCAACGGTACGGCGGAGGTGGTGCCTTCAGGACCCGCTCATACATCGCACTTCCGAGGGCTTTAAACGCAACATGGGAGTTCGTGTGGTTTAATGAGTAAAATAAACCACAAGCGAACCGAATCCCGGGTCCAAAAACAGTCATTCCTCTCAAAGCTAGTGTTGTGTATCAGCCGTAGTTTAGTTGTGACGATATATATCATTTTCGTTGTCTTTTTTTTTTGTTTTTGTTTTTTTTTTTTTTATCTCTGTGGATGTATAAAAACGTTGTGCGGTAAAAGGTAACAAATTCATCGAAAATAATGGCAACTTCTGTATTTTATTTCCGTCGTTCATTCTATATTTGGTGGACGTGGTTGTAAATAGGGCAGGGTTGATCTTCCGCTATCATATTTCGTCCTCATGAACAAAACGTGAAAAGAGCACAATACCAGACAGGTAATCCATTTCCCCTCAGTAGTTTCAGTTGTGAATTATACTCTTCATTCCCATTATTATTATTATTATTATTATTATTATTATTATTATTATTTATATTTATATTTAAAAGTCTGGCACATTAGGTGGCCATGGTTGTGTGTTTTTAATACAGGGTTTTTGTTAGGGTTTTTTTTTTTGTTTTTGTTTTTTCATTTTGAGAGAATATTCACCTTTGACTGACTGACTTATCCAGCCAAGAAAAAAAAGATTTTTTCCATTGTCTTCTATTAGTATTAAATTAGTAAATATATAGGGTGACATGAACTACTGGATGACACGATAAAGATTTAACTCTTTACTGTTTTTAACCAGGCATTTCCAGATGTTCTGATAATGAGCTCTCTCTCATTCAGATGACAAGAAGGACATAGATCATGAGGAGCAAATCACAGGAGAAAACTCACCTCCGGATTACTCAGAGTACATGACAGGGAAAAAGCTTCCTCCAGGAGGCATCCCAGGCATTGACCTGTCAGATCCCAAACAGCTGGCAGAGTTTGCACGGTAAGTGGTTATATTGATGATTATGTTCACCCAAGCTAAATACAATTCACATTAAATGTCCTGTGATAAAACAAGTGTGTGCATACAGCGGTTTTCAAGAGGGAAATTACTTCATTCCACTAAAACCCAGTGAAAGACGCGTTATTGGTAACTGCTGCAAAAATAAGAGCAAAAATGCAACTCACTTACTAAACCAGTAAGTGCTGTAACACTGCAAACTAAGTCTTTCTTCGTTGGAAATATATATTTTAACATAATAGGAAATAAAATGACTGTTTGCCCCGGCCCACTAAATTTAAAAGTTTTTACTGGGTGAATTTTTTTTTTCTTTCAAGTAAACAAATCGTTGTTTGATTCAGGAATGTGGGCGGTTAACCATCTTCAGTAACGTAACTGGTTTTACTTGTTTGCAGAATGAAGCCAAGAAAAGTAAAAGAAGACGATGCACCCAGGACGATAGCCTGTCCACACAAAGTGAGTGGAGTGTTGTTTGTTACATCAGTATAAATGCTGTTAAAAGTGAAGGCTAAATACATAAACAGATTAATCAGCTATGTGTGTATATTATTAACATTAACCTCCAACATGCAGGTATTCATTTCATTTGTATAGGTACGTTTCAGCATTCTACACTGAAACGCACAATTCAGTTATTAAAACTATACTCTCAAGTGTACATGTCCCAAGTGATTAGCTCCGTCTTGTTTCTCTCCCTTTCAGGGATGTACCAAGATGTTCAGGGACAACTCGGCGATGAGGAAGCACTTGCATACCCATGGGCCTCGTGTGCACGTCTGTGCAGAGTGTGGCAAAGCCTTCGTGGAGAGCTCAAAACTCAAGCGGCATCAACTTGTACACACAGGAGAGAAGCCTTTCCAGGTGAGGCCCTTTACTGTTAGCATGTCAAACTGCATATGTATATTATTTCTATATATATCAATAATGACATGTAAATTGTCATACCAGTTATGCAAACCTTGCTATTGCCTGCCACTGAAAATTGATATTAGCTTATCTGTGAGCAAAACTGAGACCTACAGCAGCGTTAACCCAGTGTCTCTTGTCTCCAGTGCACATTTGAGGGCTGTGGAAAGCGGTTCTCTCTGGACTTTAACCTGCGCACACATGTGCGCATTCACACTGGAGACCGCCCTTATGTGTGCCCCTTTGATGGCTGCAACAAAAAATTTGCCCAGTCAACCAACCTGAAGTCTCACATCCTTACACATGCCAAAGCCAAAAACAACCAGTGAATCGGGCCTGAGCCAGGCTAACGACAACGTGAGCATACACCGGAGGATCTGACCTGCATCTCCACTCCTTGACAAAGTAATGTCCCATGGCCTGCCTTGTTGTGAGATAAGAAGTCCCCTTTGTATCGTCTCTAGATAAAGGTATAAACAGAGAAATGACCTTTTCTCAAACTTTTTGATATACATATGGAGGGTTTGAACAAGGAACTTGTGAGAACCTCAACTCCCTCAGGCCTCCTACCTAACTTTGGCGCTACCTGGATGGAACAATTTACACTTTCTTCTTGTGAAGATGTTAATTAATGGATCTGCACCTAAAAAACTTATTTATACCTTAACACAGCCAGTTCAAGTTTTTGCAATATAAGTCAAATTTGCATCAATCCTCAGCAATGACACCTTTTCAATTTTGTACTTCTCCCCGAGTGTGCATATTGTACACTGTTTGACATAAGCTCTGTGGTAATATATGTAGTAAGATTTCCCTGTAGCTCTCCTTGGAAGACGTTTCACAGTTTGTTTTACCTCCCCCTTTCCCCTTCATGTGAGTGTGTTTCATGGGCGGATTGGGTGGACTTGGCATACTTTCATTTTGTACAATGCAAACTCAGAATCATGTAGATAATAGCCATGTAAGTTTCAATAGCGATCACTGATTAAAAATGTTTTTCCCCTTGCACTACCAATACAAAAAGTGTCATTTTTCCTGTCACAATTAAAAATTCAACCTAAACTATGATTCATGTTAATAATATTATTCAGCTATTTTAGTAGCAATGGCATTTAGAGAACAGTCCTGGAGCTGCAGTAAATAAAGACAGTAAATAGGGCAACTCAGGTCACTACCAGCACCTGTGGTAGTGTTACAGGGATATGGTGAAATTTTCGTTTTCAGAAATTATAAATATTTATGTATGTTTATACACAATAAGAATTTGATATCTGAGCCCATGGAGACAGCCTTTGACATTAACCTAATTATTTATTTATACTGTCCCACTAAAAATAATAGTGTTTGTAAAGTTAGATGTCTTGAAGTTCGGCAACAATTTAATATTTTAGCAGTTAAATGTTGAATGTATTGCCAGTATTTGAGATTGGTTCAAGCAGTTTGAACTTAACATTTCATCTTTTGAAAAATGCAAAACAAAAAGGGGAAGTGAAATAAATTTTGGTTCTTTAATTCTTCAACTGGATTATGGTACGCCCCAATGAATTACAACACACTGTCAAATCATTCTTCCTGCCTGACATAAGATACCCCTGATAAACACTGTAGAAACTGGAGGGAGTTTGCATTATAAATGAAAGCTTTCCTTTTAATGCCATCTGTTTGAAGAGATATTCTATACATTATATTCTTCAGGCATTTTGTACAAAAACTGCAATTTCCAGATCAGCTTTCACAGATAGTTAACTCAGGGTGTTCCTGAGCCAGTCCACTGATATTTCAGAGTAAAAGTCCAGCTTTAACAGTTTACACAAATAACACAGGAAGTCCATATTAAATACATCTGATTTGAGGATTTACATGGATGAAAGATAAAATGAGTGCAACAATGCTGGTGGGTAGAACTGCTGAATCGTTTTAGCCCACATATGACAGTGCAATTTGGTAAGTTCATACCCACAAAGCAAACATCTACAAACCGAAGTAAAATCAAGTTTTAAAAAGTATCAGTTAATCTGAATTGCATGCAAATCTTTTTGCATGTAAATAGACATACTTGTACCAAGCTCATCCCTGCAGAGTAGTATGGAAGAACAGACATTACATATTGTGACCATTTTAGTCTTAACTACAAACCAAACCTATGTGCATTTATATGCTTCATTTATCTGGTTAAATCATTGCATCTGTTATTTAGTTCTCATTTACAGCTAACATACAATACAGTCTTAATGAAAAAAAACAAAACATTAAAATTGCCCTAAAAATACTGAAAGGTGATTAATGTTTGTATATATTTACTATTCTTTTAAATGTTTATTTATTCAGGTTTTATGCATAGCAACCATTATATCCACACTTACCATTGCTGTGTGTTTAGTGACATGAATTCAATGCACAAGATTAGTGAAAACCCATCTGGCTGTAAATTTCTTCCCCAGATTCACAGGGAAAACTGGGTCAAATAAAATGCACGCAGCAAAAGAAACAGGCAACTGCAGTGTAGCCTTCAAAATACATAACCACCACCATCCCTGACCTGAAAAATATTTCAAGGCAACAGTTTGAATCCTTTTGAAGAAATTTTTAAAAAAGGCTGCTAAAGGAGAAGTGCATCCTTAAATTCACAGGGGTGAATTTAAAGTACTCTCTTTACTCCTGTGAATTTAAGGTAAAAACATTCCTGCGGATTGAAATAAATATCTTTTTCAACCACAAATGAATATGTTAGAACAACACAGAAGCATAAATCCAAACCATAGGCATGATTTCCCTACATTACACCATCCTGTCTTTGGCATCTGGCACCTGGTCAAGAGTTTGGATGTGTGTAGAGTACCTGCTCTAATGACCTGCAAGAATTTACTCAGCCAGCAGGACAGCCAGTAGTGCAGGGTAGTTTGGTGTCCCCCAGCCTGTAACAGGATCCCACGATGGTGCAGCACAGAAACCTTTTCCCTGAACCTGCTCATCCAGACAGCCCAGATGACAGCCTTCAGTCACCTAGAGACAAGATAGCATGCATAAGCATACTACCGCAGTAGCTAAGTAACTGAAAAACTTTAAGTCTTGTGTTTTTATACTGAAATTGACTGAGAAAAAGATGTACTTTACTACAGTAATAACTTGACCTACATCAAATAGGGCCTGTCCCTTGAGCTTGTAGAGGCGAGGGTTGAGGAAACCCAAGGCAGGCATGCCCTTCAGCAGCCGATGATCATTGATCAGAGACAGCATGCCTCCAACCACAGGGGTTGACGCCTGGAGGGGCAATCAACAGATGAGAGAGCTCATGAAGAATATGAATGTATTGCCCCCCCCAATCAATACGCATCAGTACAGTTGGTTTAGTTTTGAACTAGGGAAACAGTTTCATTATGGCTACATTTAATCCGCTAATTCTCCATTCGGCAAAAAGTGTAATCGGGTTTGATATACTTTACCGAGGTCCCAGATACCCAGGGGACAGGAACTCTGTTAATGACCACCCAGTAATTATCAGACAGGGCAGCCATGTCTGGATAGGCCCTGCCACTGATATTGTAGTATGACTGAGGAGGAAGGGTTGATGCTACAGTCTTCAGATACCCTTCCACTGCACTGACCTGTGGGAACAAAAAATACACAGCATTATTGATACTCTCTGCAATAACTGAACATTAAAGGAGCTGATGGTCTAATACTTATGTTACCTGCCAATCAGGCATCTTGAAGACATTGCTGAAGCCTCCTCCACTGATGTAATCTGTGACTTCATACATGACCTTAAAAGGGTTTTTGAATGAAGTGCCTCCTACTGTAGTAACATATGGGCTGGGAACAAGAAACAGGACATAAACATTTCCCTAAACATTTTACAGGCTATATTCTTTGTTCAATTTTTACACTTTGTATTCGTGTGAAACGTAAATATGTCTTTGTAGATTCCAATGACACTAATATGTCATGTGCAGAGGTCCACCCCTATGCCACAGATGTGCAGAAAGAGGTTTGCTTTAAGAAATGGATTTGATGTTTTACCTCGAGGCTGGGAAGCTGGGCCTGAAGGAGTTCTGGTCTTTACCCAAATGTCTACAACCAGCACCACTGTCACCTGAACAGGAAGCAAAATAAGAGAGATATTAAAAAATGATGTCACGGATAAATCATACATCATTTGAGCCGCTTGAGTATTGTTGCAAATTATGGAAAATGGTATTGGTGAATAAGTTCTTCTAATGCCAACATGCCCTCCTGGGTGCTTTATTTGAAACAGTGGTTCAAGTGAGATAATGACGATACAAAAGAGCCAGAGAGACCAAGGCTGTCTCAATTTTATAACTAATCAGCTCAGCCTCTTACGCCTTATAAAAATTACAGCTCACACTCCCCCCTTTGTTGAAGTATTATAACAGGGGTGTCAAAAAGTCACACAAAAATGTGATTGTCACTTCAAAGCGAATGTCTCTGCCCCATCCATTACTGACCAGAAGCAAAGAGCAAAGAGATTCCCCTGACGCCAGCCTTCATGAACTCTGTGTTGATGCGTATCATGTAGGCAGTAGACAGGCTGTCTTCATCATCACCGTAGCTGATAGTGTGAACCCAGGGCAGGTCAGACATGTTGCTCAGCAGAACCATCCACTGGAGGAAAGGCTCCTGGGACTCATGACGGCCTGAGGAAAAATGAGGAAATGTGAGCGAGTGTGAGTGTGTTTTTTTTATAGGGCTGAAATATGGGTGGTCAGAGTGTGACAATGAGCCACAACTGTACTTATTTGTGATTATCTTTACTTTACTCTGATAGCTTTACTTATAGCTTCATGCCATTACATAAACGAAAATTGATGTTTCACTACAGCTGCAATTAATTGGTCTGAATATCAGACAACAGTTAAAGCCTCTTTCTCTCCTACAAACCGGGGTTAGTGAAGACCCAAGTGGAGATGTTTGCCCCCGTGCTCATGATGTACTCTACATCCAGACTGGCCTCGATACCGGCCTTTCCTCCTCCCTGGGTGCCAACGACTCGATCCACCTTGGACCGATGCTGGAAGCTACTGCCAAACATGCACATGAACTCGGCCAAGTCTGCCGGGTGATAGTACTGCTCCAAGAACTGAAAGAAAACAGATAAGTAAATTGAGAGAGTACACTAAGTTGTCCTGAGCATGATCTGATCTGATGTTTAAATGTTTTACAGCAGCACTTGGTGTTTTATTTTGTTGTGAGCTGATCATGAGACAGTCATACCTGAGCTACAGCCTGGCTGTTGTTCTGAGCTTTTCCCACATCAGCCGCTGTCAGGTTATAGCGGGTCCTCAGGATGGCAGGAGTCACTCCCAGGTGCAGCCCTTCCTTAGACTGCGTTTGCTCATTACTGAGGTCCTGCCCTTTGGGAGGGAGGCGATGAAGCCCTCCAACTGTAGAAAGAAAAGAAAGAAGAAAATTTAGTAAAATATCCAGTGTTGTTAGCCCTTAATAATAACAGATCCTAATCTAAACATACAAAACTAAACAAAAATTATGCTCACCAAAGTCAAGGTGCTGGTGGACATCATCATGAACAGTGTACGGAGCTGAAGATCTCACTAGAGAATGTCCATCTCTGACGAAACGGTGGAGCCTGCTTCCTGGAAGCAGTTTCTCTGCAACCCTTAATATACAAACCAAACAAAAACAATTACAACCTAGAAATGTAAACCTCAACTCCTTCTCCCTGAGCATACAAAAGTGCTGTTCCAAATATGTACATTAAGAAGTGGCTTGTATACAAAACTGCCATAACTTCAAGCAATTTAAATTTACTCCTAATGCCTAAGTTAGTGTTAACAGTGGTAGAGGGTTGGGATGAGGTGTTGTTTTTATTAGATTCCTACAGAACCACAGAAAGAGGAATTAAGTCACAATAATCACATCTCCTTCGCATGATCTACACACAAAGGGAAGGAGAAGAAGTACTGTAACTGTGTCAAGAGCAAGTGAACTTACAGTTGAGTATGCAGGAAAAAGAAATCGCTGACAAAAACGGAAACGCTTACCCGGCAGTCATGGTGCACTGTAAAAAATCCTGAGTGAAAACAGTGAGGCAGTTTGTAATCCCATGACTCTGCAGCCAGTGACGCACCACCTTGTGGGTCTGTTCAGACGGCCGCACGAGAGAGGCCACGTCCTCCAGGGTGAGGTGTTTACCTGTGGGGGACAAAACAGGCCTCTATCACTCCACACAACAAACAAAGGGACACCGTCTGTAGTGCAGAAAGAAGTGGAGCAAAGGCTTTCTTCGTAGCAGTTGCTGCTATTTTTAACCTGCCATGTCAAAGCAGTGAGGTTCATAGTCATGTGATGCGTTGCATATGTGATGGACAGGAGTAGAAAAAGGGGAACTTAAACCCCAATGAGCATCTCAGTTTAACGAGAGTATACAGGTTTGGGTTTTTTAAGGGTTGCTTAAGCTCAGCCAGCAGTAACCAGGTTGCTTCCTACCATATTGCTCTGAGTCAGGGTCCGACACCAGTCTGAGTTTTTCCTCCAGCAGGTCGACGTTCTGCTGCTTCAGGGCGAAGGTCAGCTCCAGCTCCTCCATAGGACCGACCCGGCCAACGTGTGTCCAGTCTTTTGGTATCCTAAGCAAAAGCGACACCGACTTGACAATTCTGACCAAACTTTAGTAAATGTGTTTTCTAAAACGTGTGTCATTCTGTCCCGTACTTCACAAGATCTTGACAAAGTTTTCAATAAAACAAGTCCAAAACGGCCTTGGATTAATGGCAGAGTGGAGGAATCACTGAATGACGCAGAGGTAAGGAGACAGGTTTAAGAATCACTTTGCTTACAAGACATCTTGGTCATACTCCAGATATCCAGCCCAGACCAAGGAGCTGAATAACAAGGGGATGGAGAAGGTGAGTCTGTTGGGAAGAGAAAAGAAACATTATAGACTAAAACTGACGCATTCAGAGGTTCAAACACACACAGGTGTAGCCGGGGAGACCCGGAACACATCCTTATTTCACCGAGTCATTTTGGAGTCGTAAGAAAAGTGTTCCTCATCGGGACCAATGAATCGCATTCCTTAAGGCGCGTACACCGACAGATCGGATGCCCTTCCCCGACTCTCCTCTCACAACAAAAGGACACGTTTTGCAACTTCAGCCCTCATGTTTGCCTTCGAGTGCAACACTCGCTCCCGCCCTGATAGCAGCGGCTTTTCTCCGGGTCACCGCACCGGGTGAAAACAAACCCAACGCGCCTGCGCTCCGCTGCCGCCCGACGCGCTGAGGGCCGCCGGAGTCCGGATCCCTTCTTACCTGGGCACGTCCCGAGGGACCGGCAGGTGTTAGACACGGTGAGGGACTTACGGCGCGGTCATGTCGTCCTCGGCTGTTGTGGTAATCTTGGCCGAGCCCGTCTCCGGTGGGCAGGCGCCTGCGGACGCAGCTGTCACGTGACGTGTTTTCACGTGATCCGCCGTAAATCCGACGCGTAAAGTCAACTTTCGCTTTTTCCACCTATTGCAGGTCGATAACGGAGCCTGGCACCAAGAGCCGCTGGATTTGAATTTGACACACACACACAGTGAACTTAGAGATGGAAATACACACATACAAACATATGTATATGTGTGTATATACACACACACACACACACATATATATATATACATATACATATATACACACACATATATATACACACACACATATATACACACACACACACACATATAAATATATATTTACATATATATATATATATATATGTACATAGAATACATATACATATAATATATATACACATATATATACATATTATATATACATTTTAAAGGGATAAGAAAAGCAAATCACACACAGTATTTTTTACACAAAATGTTTATTTTTTTGTATCATATTTCAGCTTTTTTTCTTGTGAAATACTTGAAATGAACAACTTCAGGAATATCTTTCAAATTTAACAGCCTCATCATCAGTAGACAATACTTTATTTTGAAAAGTCACAAGCCAAAAAGCTTTTTTTTTTCTAAATATGTAATATACACAAATAAACCATATCTAAGGATTAAAGAATGTTTATTAAAAGAAAACCTACAACTGAAGCTCCGTAACAGGTCAGTATTAAAATCTTAAGATCAATTAAATCTCACCATTTGTATCACAATCATGTGATCAAATCCTGAGTTTCATATAAAAAAAAAAAAACAAAACAAAACATGAATCCCATTATTTACAAGTTAAAGTCAGGGGGAGCAAAACTTTAACGGTTTTACTATTTACATTTGTTGAGTTACACAAGGACAAAGTGATATCTCTCCTCTGTTCCGTCAATTTTAATTCATGTTGTCTATTTCAGATTATTCATAAGGATGTGAGAGCTCAGATTTGATTTGGATCAGTCACTGTCTGTGAAGTAATAGTCCTCTTCCTCGTCACTTTCAATCGGTGCTCCATTGTTTCCCGGGAACATTTCCCAAACGACAAATGTGTTATTTTCTAGTGAAATTGGAAGAAAGGGATTGTGTTAAGCAACAAGACTCTACAAAAGAGATGTGACAATAAGGGCTTTCAGTTACCACCTTTGGACTTATGTTCTACTAATTTCTGAAAACCTTAATGTGAGGACCCCTTTAAACATAGATACATAAAAGTTTAACACCTCTATTGGTGTCAACTGGAAAAAGGCATTACAAATTTCAAACTGCTGTTTGCTGTAGGGTCAATGCTTTTGAATTGCAAGATGCTTCTATCATTTTTGCCGTCCCTTGATTGTAAAGTTCATGGATTCAATTTTCTAACATTGCCATGACACAGGTGTAAACATTCCGCGGGAGACCTACCTGTGTTACCACATCTTTTCATTGTTCGTTTAGCTGATGGCTCGGGGGTAAAGCTCTAAAAGAAACACAGAACAAACAATGATACAAAACAATAATCCCTGTGCTTCAAGACAGCGAGTCTCAGACAAGAACCCTTGTGAATGAATACCTTTGAGGAACGAGCCTGTTTGCAGACATTAAACTGATTTTTTTTCATCCTTTTCTGGAGCTGATAAACGTACTTGTCATCATTGTTCCTTTAAAAAAAACCAAACAAAAAAAAAACAAAACAAAACAAAACATGAATCCCATTATTTACAAGTTAAAGTCAGGGGGAGCAAAACTTTAACGGTTTTACTATTTACATTTGTTGAGTTACACAAGGACAAAGTGATATCTCTCCTCTGTTCCGTCAATTTTAATTCATGTTGTCTATTTCAGATTATTCATAAGGATGTGA